>JAWWMS010000120.1:3148769-3163844 GCA_035048045.1 Chlorospingus semifuscus | reverse complement strand
TTTAATATAATATAGTATCATAAAATAATAAATTAGCCTTCTGAGAACATGGAGTCAGATTCATCATTCCTGCCTTCGTCGGGACATTCCCAGCAATACAATATCCCTGCTTGGAGTTTCTGCCATTCCCTGCAGCCTGGAGGCTCCATACAGCCCCAGCTGCTCTGGCCACATCCCAGCAGAGCTGCAGAGCCCATCTGTGTGCAGGGAGGGCTGCAGTGGATGCAGCCCTGAAAGGGCTGTGATTTCAGGATTCCCTGAAATCCCTCCCCAGGCACTGACGGACGCTCCACAGCAGCTCCCAGAGATCTCCTGCCATCCCAGTTTGTGCCAGCAGAGCTCTGCCAGCTCACACTGAGTGTGCAGCCCCTGCCTGGCCCCAGGGCTGAGGCTGCCCAGGATGAGGTGCCCAGGCCAGGCTGTGCCCGCACTTGGCATTGGCATCAGCCCAAAGCCACATCCCCACCCTGGGCTCTGCCCCCTCACAGAGCTGGCACATTTGGGGTGGGGGGCCCTGCAGGACCCCAGCACCCACTGACACCCAGAGCAGACCCAGGCAAAGCAGCCTGGAGGATTTTCTTGCTGGACATGACTCACTCTGGGGATGGAGGCTCTGAGGGCAGCTCTGACCCCACAGAGGAGCCAGCTGCAGATGGAGGCTGCCTCCACATGGTTTCCCCTAAAAATCCTTATTTCCTGAGCATTCCTGGGGCCCATTTCTCCATCACCCATTCCAGTAGCCCCTCTGCAGCCTTCCCCAAGAGCTGCAGGGACACAGTGGCACGATGACACTGCTGGCCTGAGGCAGCCTTGGGCAGCCACAGCCCCGGGTGTTTGTTCATCCTTCACAAGAAATTAAAAAGAAAGGAAGCAGGGAAGGATGATGTGAGGTGCCCCCAGGAGGGCTGGCACTGCCAGGGACATCACCCAGGGCAAGGTCACTGGGTCCCTGCAGTGCACTCAGTAACTCTGCCCTGTCAGAACCCAGGACATTGCTCTGGCTGCCCTGGAGGGCTCCAGACCCTGGCAGGGGGCTCAGAGACCCTGGCACAGGGTCAAAACCACCTGTGCCTTTGATTTTAGCCCATGGAAACAATCACCAACTTTGTGTGAAGAGTTACAAGGCACGAGGGTTTGAGTAGAATGATAGTGAATTTGTCACAGGGCGAAAAAGTAGAATTTTAGGGGTTTAGAATGGGGGTTCAAGAGGCAAGATGGAGGAATCGGAGCATGTCCTATCCTTCTCCTTCTCCTCCTTCTCCTTCTCCTCCTCCTTCTCCTTCTTTCTTCTTCTTTCTTCTTTCGTCTTCTTCTTCTTCTTCTTCTTCTTCTTCTTCTTCTTCTTCTTCTTCTTCTTCTCCATCTTCTGCTGTGATGTTGGCACTTTTGGGTTGATTTAGAGTAGAGACAGACTGTCTAACACAGGTGATAGGTATTGGAAAATTATTGTAAATAAAGTACATGTAGTTTTTAGTATAAAAAGCCAACACCACCCCAAGGGTGGGCAGTGTGCCTCAACCCGACCTGCTGGACAGATCTCAGCAGGTCAGAGAAAGAATGTAATAGATAAGAGAAAATAAACAACCTTGAAAAGCAGAGCCAAGGTCGTGGGGCTGGGAAAAAAGACTTTTTAATACCTCGGGAGCCATTTCAATCACACAAAACCCGGGAAGACGTGAGGTTTGCGGGGACAGATCTGATGCATCTCAACCACCTGCCTGTAAAACAAGGATATTCTTTGGGGATTGTGCACCAGGGGATCACTTCTGGATGGTTGCACTGAGCTCATGGCAGAGGCAGGAGCATAGCACAAGGGGATGCAAGGCTTCACAGGACAAGGGAAGGCTGCTCACAAACAGTGCACGTGGTTTCTGACCAGCAGGAAAGGAAAGGAAATCCCTCAGGAAGGGATTTCCAGCCTGACTTTGCAGAGCTACTGCTGCACAGAGAGAAAGCTGTGCTGAACTTGGGCTGTGACAGCAGAAATTGCAGATCCAAATCCATCCCCTCTTCTCCCAGCACTGGCAAACATCAATTTTGTGTCAGTCTCTGGCTGTAATTCCTCCCTTAAAGGGGTGGTGACTTGTCACAAAGCTGAGATGGATCATGGTTAGCAGTTGGATCTGATCATCTCTGAGGTCTTTCCAACCTTAATGATTCCATGATTGTATTTAATTTAATTTATTTAATTATTATTTATTTGATGGTTTTATTTCTCCATGCTCATGGGCAGCAGCTGGGTTTTGGCAACTTTTTCTCTTCCTGGGGAGCAGATCAATTCTTTGCTCCTGGCTGAGGGATATTTGCTTATTTGAGCATTTCCTACCACTCCTGGAATTTTTGGTTTTACCTGGAGAAAAGACCATTTTGTGCAGCATTTTGAGTGCATGGTAGTAATGCCTTGCAGCCAGGGAACCCCTGTGGCACTGGAACAGAGCTGGATGCACAGTCCAGTCCTTAAAATTTAATAATGACATTTATCCACTGCCCGGGCTTGCTGCTATTGCCTAAAGTGGGTAAGTTTAAAGCAGATATTTCCATGAGAGGTACAGTTTGATTGCTGATGATCCAATTGATCCTCTTTGACACTGGCTCGTTTGGAAAACAGCCCTTCCTGGCTTCTGGGAGACCTTATTCCATGCAGCACTTTGTAATGGGTCTCCACCTTCCTGATTGATTAAATTCAGCCTCAGAGAGGCAGGTTTAATGCTGGGGAATAAAATCCTCCTTTATGTAAGATATCTTACCCTTTAGATGACAGGCACAGGGCAGAGATGAGCCATTACATCTCCAGAATTTATTTTTCTCCATAAAGAGCAGAGCTCATGATGTGTCACTGTTGAAAGACTAACATGGGCTATTTTTAGAGCAGACATTTTCAAGAGAAAAAGCTGAATTACATCAGTGCTTTTGCTACTCTCTCTTCTCCCACAGGCTCATTTACAGATTATTTCCTTGTCTTTCCTCAGGGATCTTGCTGTGCTCATGTCCACAGCAGATGTGGCAGTGAGATGGTTTCTCCCTTGGTTTTGTGGCTCCTCTCTTGTTCATCTCTTTAGAGCTGCATCAGGCATGTGCCATTTGCTTTTCCCATGAAAATCCCTCCCTTTCCACATGTATTTCCAATGGCTGAACTCTGGGAAAGGCTCTGCCTCCAGCCAACAAGGCATTGGGCTCTTGACTCCTCCTGACAAACTCTTGCACCCCAACACTTTTGTGCTTCTCTGCAGATTCCTCACAGCCAATAAGAAAATTTAATTTTTATTATTGTAAAAGAAAAGAATGTTTGTATGGTAAAAAAAATATTATTTGCTTGAGGATGGGGCCTGTCTTAGACCTGCTCGAGGGCTTTCAAGAGGAGGAACCAAAGAGAAGAGACACAAGGGTGGGGACAAGAAGTCTGAGTGAGAAACAAGCCTGCCAGGCTTTTTCCTTGTGCCCATATTTTACTTTTGGATAATGTTAGCCCTGAGGAAAATATCTTTCTTTTCTATTTCTATTTCTATTCTTTTCTTTTCTAATATCTATTTTTAGGTGGGTCAGCTGGTCACTACATCAGTTTTATGACCCACCTATAAAAATACAGTTCAGATGCTGGAGGCAGTAATTAGCTCAGAGCTGAATCTGCACTGAACATACATTTATCATTCTCGTGATAACTCATTCATAGCTCCTGAAATTAGTCAGTCTGGACCAGCTGAGGAATTTAGCAAGCTCAGCAAGAGCAGCTTAGTTGGATAGGAATTGTTCTGAGTTTTTGAGGTACACACACACACCCAACACACATCCATGAACAACCTCCTGTGAATGCAACAAAACTCTATAAAAAAAAGGCAATCAACTCCACAGAAATGCCAGCAAAAGATTCTCTTGCCTTCTTTAGCAGGGATATGGTTTGTTGCAGGTTTAGGATTTGGGTTCAGGAAGGATTTAGACCAAAGAAGTACAAAGGAGCACTTGAGTGATTGATACCCCACAATCTGCCACAGCTGGACTGGGAACACTGGAATCTCACAGCCCCAGTCACAAGAATCCCCATCCCCTGTACAGAATCATGGAATAGTTTGAGTTGGAAGGGACCTTTTAAAGGTCCCACCCTGTATGGCCTGTCCTGTGTGTGGACACAACCCCTGTACAGACCCCACATTCCTCCCTTGTACCCATAAACTCTGTGGCTTCCTGAAGTGTGGAAGGTTTGGGGCAGGGCACCAAGACTTCTTTAAGTCAGATTAAAGATATATTGAAGACATCCCATGCAATCCTGGTCAGTGATTCAGCTCCTGGCATTATTTATGGAGTTGGGATGGTGCATCCAGCAAAAAAAGTGGGTCCAGATTTGCCTCAATCCATCAATCATGAAACCTTGAGACCTCAAAATGCTCCTTTAAGGTTCTTTGGTGCTGTAACCTGGGCTACCAGCAGCACTGCAGCAGGAGGAGATTTACACTGAGATTCCTGCAGGTGTCTTCCACAGAAGACTGACAAAAACTCTCTTTCCCAGTGACAGATTTATCCAGCAATTTTGTTTTGTGTTGCCCAGAAGACACGAGCTGTGGAAGGGCTGCTGACTGATGGTGCTGCATTTGCACACACAGTAAAAGCTGATCTTCTCCCCAGCCTGGTCAAAGAGGATTCCTTGGCCTTTTTTAAAAGCTTCTCATAGATCCCACTCATGACCTGGAAGATGGGACAGCACTGGGCAGGTATTGCCTGCTTTGGAGATGCTGAAATTAAGAATTTCCAGCACAGGGACTGGCCCAAGCCTACACGTCCGTAACTATAGTTCCACTTCAGACACTCATAATCATAATTAAATTCAGGAATACATCACTTTTGAGCTGTTCCCACCCCACCCCTTCTGTTGAGACATCCACTTTAACCAAAGCATAATGAAATCTGTAATAATGATCCAGTAACCAAATAATTGCTCTGCTTCTAAGGCTACACAACATGGTTAATTCCCCATCTCACTATAATGGCACTGGAATTCATATAAGTGTGAAATTCCCAATAATTTTATCATCTAACTGCTCTGTCCATGGCTTAACATGGCCCATTAATTTCTGTGCATGTGACATGGAGATGTCAGGATAGACTCAATTTCCAAACAGGTTTTTTCAATTTTCACACGGGATTTTTCTCTGCTTTTAACTTAACTTTTAGTTCACAGAAGCAGAGAATCATTTGGTTTGGAAAAGACTTTTATTATCATTGAGTCCTACTGTAAATCCAGCATTGCCAAGGCCACCACTAAACTGTGTGTCCTCGAGAGAGGGAAAGAGAAAGAAAAAGGAGAAAGAGAAAGAGAAATAAAAATAGAGAAAGAGAGAAAGAAAAAAGAGAAAGAAAAATAGAGAAAAAGAGAAAGAAAAAGAAAATGAGAAAGAAAAACAGAAAGAAAAAGAGAAAGACAAAGCAAGAAAGAAAGAAAAAGTGAAAGAAAAAGAAAAAGAGAAAAAGAAAATGAGAAAGAAAAAGAGAAAGAGAAAACAAGAAAAACAGAAGGAGAAAGAAAAAGAGAAAAAAAGAGAAAGAGAAAGAAAAAGAAGAAAAAGAAACTAACTTATCCTAACTTAGGCTTAGCACACCCAACCTGTTGTGTAACAACAGCAAAAAAGCAAATTAAAAACAAACAGGCCAGACTGCCTGGCAAAAGGCCATCACTTTAATTTCTTCCCTCAGTTTAACTGCAGTTGTAGACCAGGTTCAAATAGGTGGGCTATGAAAAAGCCCCACAAAGTTTATGTATGATAATCAAGGTGAATTGTCTTCAAAAACTCAAATAAGAGAACTCCTCCTAAATCAATTGAGTGCCTTTGATTCCTTCCCTCCCTATCACAGGCTGTGACAAGCAGGGAATTTCCAACAATAAATTGCTGCACTAGTGAGTGGCTCTGCAGCTTCTCCTGGGAGATGCAGAGAAATTTAGGATGTTAGGAACAATATCTGTGAATGAAGAAAGGTGATTGAAGAAATTCTTAAAATGCCATCTTGACAGAAGCAAAGTGGCTCACCATGGACTCCCGTGTGAAAGTCTCTGTGAAAGCAATTTATGATCTATCAGGACTTATGAAAAATAAAAGACTTCCATGGGAATAGTAATCTTATGTCTTAATGATGAACCTTTCAGAGGCTTCAACTCTAAGTGTAGAAATGTATTATTAACAGCACAGGCAGATCAATTTAACTGGATTCATGGTCAGTGCCTGCCTCAGGCACAGGAAAAAGGGGTCCCAAACCCACATTTTCCCTGTTAGCTTCCTGCTCTGCACCACTGGTGCCTCAGAAACATTATGCAAGAGCACTCTAAAGCCTTACCAGTGGCTAATTAATTCCATTTATCTTAACCTGCTTTCCTTCAGGTCACAATCCATTACATTTTCATGCACCCATCATTGCCCCAAGAGCATGCCCTGCAATCCCTGCCTCATGTCAGCTGTCACAGGGCAATTTATGAAGCCATTATAATCTGGATTTGTGTCTGGGCTTGTGGATTTGTTACCACTTCATAAAGCAGAGATGCCATTCCCAGATGGATGAGCTGGGCTGCACAGCCTGACCCAGGCACGCCCTCCTGCCTCAGCCAGGTAAGGCTTTCCTGCTCCCATCAAAACTCTGCAGCAATGGAGACATCAGGAAGAAGCTTTTGGATCAGTTTCTATCTATTTCTATTTCTATTATTTTTACTTCTTTCCTGTGCCTCTTCTACCTGCAATAAAGGTTGGGCTACTAGTGAACCTGGATGGAGCATTGTACCTCTCATTAGGGAATTATTTCTGCAGAAAGAGCTCAATCCAAAGTCCCAAGACTTAATTTAAAGCTGATTTAAACTTGGTTTTTCTCTGCACTTTCACCTCCTCAGTGCCAGCTGAAAATGGCAAGGCATTTACAAAAACAGAATCCCAGAATGTTTTGGGTTGGACCTTAAATATCAACCAGTGCCACCTCCTGCCATGGGCAGGGACACCTTTCACTGTCCCAGGGTGCTCCAAGCTCTGTCCAACCTGGCTTTGGACACTTCCAGGGATGAGGTGAGGATTTACAAGGAAATTACACGAGACAGCCTCTAATTCATGTGCAAAGCATGGCAGGGGCAGATCCTGCAGTGATTAAAATAAATGGAGCTGCACCAGTGAATTTTGTATTAAAACAAATTGAGTTGCACTAGTGAGTTTTGTATTAAAATAAATGAAGTTGCACTAGTGAGTTTTGTATTAAAATAAATGGAGTTGCACCTGTAAATTTTGTATTAAAACAAATGGAGTTGCACCACTTTACACTGATGAAAAATGTGCACATGGCTGCTCTTCATGCCTTGCCCACTTCCCATGCAGGTTTCCTCAAATCCAAAACTGGATTCAGGAAGAAGTTCTTTTGTCTGCTTTCCCTCACACAAGAAGCAACTTTAAGCCCCATGACTGTGATCCTTGAGGCTATTTAAGAATTTCTCTTTGCTGATTTTAACAGGGGTTATGTAACTGTCAGTCTTGAAGGACTCAGCCTTTCTATTTTGTCTCTCAGGAATTCCTGTTTGATTTTTGGGAGCCGTCTTGTGAGTATGCTGATCAGCTCTGGCTGTTCTAACCTGGGTGTCAGATGACTCAGAATTGAGTTCAGGTGTAAAAATAGAATTATTTTGGTAAATGGGTTAACTGTGCCTGTTTTGTGCTCATCAATCACAGGATAAAGGCACTCATGAGCACACCTGCCAAGTCAACCACAAGGCAGCAACTAAAAAGAGAAGGTGGTCAGGGTTTTAATAAAGCTCTTCCTCTCATTTTTCCCATTTTCCCTCTTTTTTGGTGTGTTGGTGCCAGCCCATGATGGTGGCACCGCTGTGTCCAGGATTACAGAATCACTAAAGTAAAGAAAATTCCTCCTCCAGAGCTCTGCCAGTCTGACCTTCATTCCTGGGTTAATTCCTTCTGCTTCCATTCCTGTTTTATTTCCTTCTGCCTCCAATCCTGGGTTATTTCCTTCTGCCTCCATTCCTGGGTTATTTCCTTATGCCCCCCATTTCTGTTTTATTTTTTTCCTTCTGCCTCCCTTCCTTCCCTTTGCTTTCTTTCTGTTGTTTTGCATGATTTACAGGACCTTTCTCTAGGGCTTGTTTGGGTTTTTTGGTTTTGTTTTATTCTTTTTTTCCCTTCCCCTCTGTTTTGCTGTAAACCTTAGATTGTGGCAGTGATCATCAGATATCAACCAAGGAAACAGCTGACTCTCTAATATTTGTTTTGCTTTAACACAATGCATAAAAAACCTTCTACTGTTCCATTCCTCCATCAGCCTACACATCATGGTGCTCCCACATGGATCTGAGCGGCCTCACTGCTGGAAATGAAAATGTATCTGTCTTCAACTTCCATAAATAAAATTCATTTAGGGGCCTGTAGCTGTTATCAGTTTGTCCTGAGGGAATTACAGTAAAAAAACACCAATTTTTCACTCTGAAAATATGAGATATGCATGCAAATTCTCAACTGCTGAACTCCCACTCTCCTTTGCAAAGAATAATTTTTGTGTTGGATTTTTTTTTGTTTTACTGGAATAATACAAAAGGGACAAGATAAATGATGTGATCTCCCTTGGCTGAATCTCCAGCAAGGGCAAACTTGCAGAGCTCAGAAAAAAATGTCAGCTTGAATTTAATCTGTAGAATCTGATCTTTGTTTACAGCAAACTGTTGGCTTTGTCTTCAGCAGGGCTGGAAATGTAAGTGGTTCATCATTATTATGCCATCCAGATATGACAGTAATGAAACTATATCAAAACCTATCCCTAAACCCACAAAAAATTAAATAAAACAACAATTGAAGTGTTCAGTTCAATTTGTTGTTTTGACTGTTGTTTTCTACAGGGTGTCCCCCAGGGAGGGAAGGAAAGGGGAAGATAGATTGTGGGAATGCCAAGAGGGAAGGGCACTAAAGCTAAGGAAATCAGAGAGAAAAACTGAAACTTCTAAGGAGGCCTCTTGAGTCTGGCAGGAAAAAACAAACAAACAAACAAACAAAAAAACCAAACCAACAAACAAAACAAAACAAAAAACCAAAAAAAAAACCCAGAAAAAGATGAAGGCAAATCCAGACTCTAAAAATTTTTCCCACACGATGAACAATTTGCAGATGTAACAAAGCCACGTGCAGTAAGTTTTCCATCAGAAATGGCCAATTTAAAAATTAGTGAGACAGAACATAACCTGAGTGAGACAAAACCAAAATGGAGGAATTGAATTGAAGAATTATTGAAGAACTCAGGGTGGGTGGTTCCACAGAGCCCTCTGAGCCTCATCATCTCCACATCCAAGTGCTTGAAGCCCCAGCTGACAAACACACTGGAGCGGATGCCTGCTTTAATCCATTTAAGCCAACAAGATGATTCAGTTACACATAATTACAATTAAAAAGCTACAGAAGTACTTTATGAGAGAGAGGGAGGAAGTGAGTTTGGTCTTTTCATGGTACCTTGAGCAGAATGTTGTGTCTGTGGATGGCCATCACACCCCTCTAGAAAATTCCCTGCAGGGTTTTGTTTCTTACTGGAAAATCCCACAAAAAATCCACTTTTGGAAGAGGTCAGTCTAAGGATTCATGAACCATGAGCTTTAGTATAAATCTCTGTTAATTTGGTGTAATTTGACTTCTTATAGTATGTGTTGTGAATCTGTTAAGATTGTGGTGGTAATATATTTGCAGTCATAAGGTACCAGATAATAATAATATAAAATATTATATTATTAATGTAATTAATATAATATAATATAATATAATATATGTTAATATTCAACATATCAATATATCATATATTAATATATTATATATGATATTATTAATATAAAAATAATAAAAACTGTTTTTTTATAGTAGGTAGAGCTTAAGCTGCTCTCTTTAATTGTTTCTCTCAAGTCTAATTATTTCATGTGTCAGTGGTACATATTTGGGATTTATATTTTGTTTGCCATATTTTATTGGTATGGCTATTATTTGTGTTGATGTCATGTCGAAATCTCCTTCCTTTAATTTCTTTTTTCTAATCACTGCTTAATTGGTAGAATTTGGGATGTCTCTTGAAAGACATTTTGTATTATTATTTGAACTGACTCTTGGAATACAAGGGAATGGGACTAATTCTGTTTTTATTCTGTAGGTTTGTGTCTTGCAAAGATGCTCCTTCTTCTGCATTCATTCCTTCATTCACTGTGCCTAGACACAAATCTAACAGATTGGGACACCTGGGAGGAGGAGCAGGAGTGAGGGACATTTACAAAGCCACCAGTGCTGAGTTCCCTTGGTGTGGGACACAGTGCCCTGTGCAAGTTCTGGGTTTAAAGATCATTTAAACCTTCTCCATTTAATAATAAAAACAAGCCCTGCTTGTCAGCTCAGGGTTTCTGCCCAGTGAAAACAGGTTGATGTTTTCACCCAAGCACCAAGAGTTTTCTTTCCTCCAGGAGAGAGTTTATCCATAAAGTAGGACCAAGGACCACACATCACTGCAAACATCACCCAGTGCTGGCTCACACCATCACACAGTGATGCTCATCACATATATTTTATATTTGGCCTTCACTGGCCCTGAAATGCTTACAGGCACATTCTCAGGCACTGTGGCCCATAGAAATGCCCAATAAATTAATTTTTTGGGGTGTTTGGTCATGTTGAGCTCAGTAGCAATCCAATTCTCTTTGAGTTTACAGTGGTGGAGAGTTAACACCACACCTGAAGTGTCCCAAACTAGGTAAAATGAAATAAAAATGCAGTAAAGCCTATTAAAAAATGAGTTTTTATTACATATACATCTTTCTGTGTTGGAGTTTCTACTTGAGTAAAGCATCGACACATTTGTTGGTGGAGAGTTTAATGTATTTTTATGTGGCTGGAGCACAAAACATAATTTAAAGTCTTCTTACTGCAGCAGGTAACATCAAATTGAGGACTTTGGTGCCTACATCAGAAATGCTGGGAGAGGTTTCTATTCATTTGGATTTTATAGCCCTAAATCTTTTCTGTCTTTACCCTTTCATTCCCTAAAGGAACCGAGTGTGGTGTTTCTCTTCTAATGAACCACTTTTATTGCTTTGGGTTTGCCCTGTTCTAAACCAGAGTAGCAGTGAGAGCATTCAGCAAATTGTTTGTTCAAATCTCTCCCCAGACTGCAGGAGCTCAAGGCCACATCCATGACACACACAGCCTTCAGTGAATTTTGTATAAACATTACACACACACAGCCTTCAGTGAATTGTGTATAAAATCCTCACTGTATGAATTAGTACCAGGTCTCCCAATTCAAGCTTTATCCTGCAAGTTTAAAGCACAAACTTAGCTCAAGCCAACCTAACCCAACCCAACCAACCTCACAGGAACACAGTGGATTTTACAACAATTTTTCCTAACAGATTAATGTTAGGAGAGGCATTTGGTATCACTGTTTTTAGACTGTGACCTAAAAATGTTGTCCAAAGTGCTGGTTCAAGACTGCAAGGGGTATGCTCAGCCTGATGTGGTGGAGACAGGTTTGTCCCACATAATTTTATAACTGGTATTTATCCTGCAGCCATTCACCCTGAGCTGGCAATTAACTCAGAAATTTTCTGATGGGGAGAAACACAAAAATGTTGTAGCCATGGGGCACCCTGAAAGTGTAGGTATTCTGGATTCTGCAGGAAAATTCTGTATTTACACCCAGAAATGTTTCTGCATGGATGAGAAGCAAACACTGGATCCAGCAGAATCCGGGGCAAACTCCCACAGGGATGAGAGGCTGGTTCACACTCCATGGCCTGTCCTGGTATGACTCTTCTGCCAATTGGCATTGACAATTAATCTGTGGCAATTTATTTGAGTTTCCATGTCATTCTACCCATTCATGGACCTTCACATGAAAATCCCATTCCAAGAATCCAGAGAGGATCACAGAGAGGAGGGAGCACGCAGGGAAAGGAATAATGCTGCACACAGTTCTTGGGAAAAGCTGAGAGGAGGCTGCTCTGGGTTTCAAGGTCATTATAACAGCAGGGACAGGACTCAGGGTAAGGATACAGGAAAGCCAGAAAACAAGGAAAAAATGGGTGGATGGAAAAGAAAAGAGAATCTTTATATCTGGTGGTATATGACATAAAAAACAGGTCCAGAGGTATCAGCAAGCAGCTCATCTAATGCTCTGAATTTACTATGGAGGGTTCCTGTTTTTCCTTTCTTTTTTTTTTTTTCCCTAGATAACTTCTGATCACATCTCTTCATTTTGGTGATTTCCATTTCCTGCCTAAATTTATTCATGACTGGTGTCCTCTTACGTCAGCGTGGCCTTTAGATAAACAGCCCTTCTCCCTCCTTAATGTTTGCTCCAGCTGATAACACTGAGTTTGAAAGGCGAAAAAATAACCCAACTCCTTTATTCCCCTTATTTATCATCCCAGTAGGGAAATCTCACAGTTGCAGACAGCGAGCGTGGGATACTGATTCAGATGAAAAATGGATGATGATGATGATGGTGTCTGCACAGAGATTTCCTGCCTGAAATCCTGCAGGGATCTGGTCACTGGAGCCCAGAGAATCACCCACATGCAGGGGCCTTCTCCCAAAGGACTGAACAGTATTCCAGACTCCAGGGAACAGATTAATTAGAGCCCACTGTCTGTGGGTGCACATAACACACACAGCTCATGTGGAAGTACTTATCCCATAGATAACTAAAATTTGTTATGGGAATTTGGATCTGACTCCCATCCTCATGGAAGGAAAAGGTTTTATTGAGTCCCTAAACAGCTTTGACCAGGATATCCAAGAAATTAGCATGTGGCTGGGAGATGGATACAGCACTGACAGGAGCCCCACAATCCTGTACAACCTCATTGTGGGTTTGATCTGATAAAATCCTTAAGGTTCAAAAACACCTCTAGGACCATCAAGTCCAACTTCAGAAAAGACCAGATATAAAATATAAATATATACACTTTGGACTCTGATAATCAATTTATTCCTTCTCCATATAAGTCAAATGGCAGCAATCATGGATTTTCTTTTTTTCCTTTCAAATGAGAAGAGGATTTGAAATCTTCCCAAAGTACCACCTCACATGCATTTGCAAGGTAATTTTTGGTGCATTGCTTAAGAGGGGCAACAAAATGAGGTGGAAATTTCGAGGCTACTTACTGAACTCACAAAGCAGTGCTCAGACTCCCCACTTTCAAACAGGATGACATCCTTGATGAAGACTGCGATGGCTCTCATGATGAAGGACATGAAGAGGTGCATGTGAATGTAATTTCGAGTACAGTGTAGTTTTCTGTTGGGGAGAAATGAAACATTTCTGAACAGCAAATCTTCTCAAAAGCATTCTTTTTATATTTACACATTTCTTCTACTATGACATAGAGTCCCAATTAAACATTAGAAACCCTGAGACAGGCTCTGGTCTGATGAACATCACCACAAATCCACTTAAGCCTCTTTAATTCCACAGAATGTGACAATCCATGTATCTGCAGCAGTACTGCTGCTTTTTCAATCCTCAGAAAAACAGGAAAAAATACAGGATGACAGAAAACAGGTCCATCCCACTGCTCTCCACTGGAAAAGAAATGTTTTTGACTGAGCAGACTGTGCTCACAATAAAGCACTTTTTTCTACAGAATGTTTCTGCTGCAATAATTCTTTTCAAAGTGAAATGTCTTTTCAAGCAGGCAAATAAATTCTTAGCATCTGTTCCCAGAATTAACACATATCACAGACTTTCTAGAATAATATGAACTATATTTTCACTTTAAAATTACTGGTTGTTAACGATACTGAGAACTACACCAGAGTTTTTCTATCCCTTGCCTGCTAATATTTTGAAGATGAATTCCAATCAAGTGGGAAATTTTTTTCAAAAGAGAATTTACACCAGCTAAAGTGAAAGGCCTAATTGTCTGGAAATAGGTGCTTTGTACAGACACCAGAACCACACCAGACCTCACTCAGCAGCACAATGAAATTAGCACCTCTTAATGAGCCAATGGGCACTGGCAGAGGTTGTGCTCATCATAATCTCTGATGATGGCAAAATAATGGGGCTGAGCTGAGTCCTCTGTGCCTGCAGGCCAAGGCAAGTCAAGCTAGGCTGGTTCCCACCATGGAAAAACAGGATCCTCAATGGTTTCATCAGCCTGGCTGGCACTTTGTGCCTTGAGGAGGTTGTTGGCATGTGTCTGATTGACTCCTCCATTGTAAGAGGAGTGGAGAGAGCACTTGGGAAGAGAAATGCTGAGTTCCTGAAGGGTGAGGCCAGCCTTGGTGTGAGTTACCCTAGAAAATGTGCTCTGTCTTTAATGAGGAGATGGAACCTCATCCAAAGGGCTCTTCCATCCCAGCTTTTTGCTCATCTCTCTTTACATAAATTAATTTACAATAGGAGATGACATAGATGCAGACATCTTCATTGGAGGCACCCGAATTTAGATGCCTGAATCTATTGCAAAAAATAGAGAGCAAGAATTAATCCATTTGCTGCAGTCTGGGATTCCAATGCCACTTGGTGATCTGCCCATCCATCCATGGTCTCCTGGTCTCCTGCAGGCCCTGCATCCTATCTGCCACACTTGTGCACGTCTCAGGGACACCAACAAGTTTAAATGGCCCTGGGTGTCTCTGTCTTGCCAGAGAGTGACAGCAGGAAGGGCTTTTGGAAAAGATTTTGGGAGGAAACAGGCTGCCCAGAGAAACTGTGGATGTTCCATCCCTGGAAGTGCCCAAGGCCAGGTTGGATGGAGCTTGGAGCAACTTGGTGTGACCGTGTTCATAGAGGGCTTAGGATGAGGGAAGAGACAAGGATATGACTCCATGTTTCAGAAGGCTGATTTATTATTTTATGATATATATTCTATTAAAACAATACTAAATGAATAGAAGAAAGGATTTCATCAGAAGGCTGGCTAAGAATAGAAAAAGAAAGAACGGTAACAAAGGCTTGTGTCTTGGACAGAGAGTCCGAGCCAGCTGACTGTGATTGGCCATTAATTAGAAACATCCAACATGGGCCAATCACAGACCCACCTGTTGCATTCCACAGCAGCAGATAACCATTGTTTACATTTTGTTC
>JAWWMS010000120.1:3104499-3129578 GCA_035048045.1 Chlorospingus semifuscus | reverse complement strand
ATTCTTTTAGTATAGTTTTAATGTAATATATATCATAAAATAATAAATCAGCCTTCTGAAACGTGGAGTCAGATCCTCATCTCTTCCCTCATCCTGAGACCCCTGTGAACACCATCACAGTGTCCCACCTTGGTCCATCCAGCTGACTCCGTGCAGGGAATTTGGATTTCCCAAGAACATGTGTTCCTCTGAACCAGGAATTGTGCTGGGACAATTTCCAGGGGGTGTTTAAAGCCCTCCAGGTTTTTCACCAGGCAGGAGCAAAGGAGGGGTTTGCACACAGCCTTGTCCCAGCAGGGAAAAACAAGGACAAGTGGTCACTTCCAGGATCTCCTGCTCAGGGAGGGGAAAGGGAATCTTGTGGGAAGTCCTCTGGGAGGCAGACTGCAGGGGAGGGAGGCCTGGAGGGATGTCCCAAGGGCAGCCAGCCCTCAGCCCAGCTTGCACCAAAGCCCAGAGCAGCTCCCAGTGCTGCCACCAGCACGAGGGTCACGTCTCTCTTGGTGTCCCCCCAAATCATAGCCAATGTCACCCCTCAGTCCAAAGCTGCTGCTGGCTCTCACTGGGAGCCTCCTCAGGCTCAGCATAACAAACAAATTGTGTGGTTGACCACAGGCAAGCTGGGCAAGGCCAAGCTCCACTTCAGCTGTGCTGTCATCCGTGTCCCCTGGGGAACGCGGCGTTTCTGCCGAGCTGATTCTTGGGCAAACTCAGTGATTCCCAACCTTCTGTGGCCAGCAGCAATCTGAAACCTTTCCATGTTTCTCCAAGGCCACCAAGGACTCTCGTTACCAAGCCTGAGGCTGGAAATGCCAGACAAATCCTCCAGGGTGCTGCTGGAAGGACCACCAAGGCTCTGGAGCCAGGGAACAGCGGCCACTCTTCCATTACAGCACTGCTTGTCCCGTTCCATAGGCAGCATCCGGATGCTACCAGCAATGTTTTATCCATCTGCAGCTCTTTCCCTCACCTGTCATCATCTCCAAGTGCTTGGCATCTCTGACACCAGCAGCTGAGCTCGGGACAGAGGGAACTGGATGGAAATCATGCCGCTGGTTTACATTGGAGATGATTTTAAATAATCCGAAAAGTCCTTGGCCATAAAATGCAGAAATCCGCTGCTTTTTTTCCTTCCCTCGTGGCTTGCAAGAGTTCAAAGACCTCAGAAAGCATCTGCTAAAACACTCTGGACTGACTCAAGACTCCAGAGCAACTGTAAATAGACCTTAATTCCAAAAATAGAGAATGAGCAGATTCTCCCTTTTGGATGTCCTGGACTGGAATCAAATTGAGAGCATAGGAAAAGTCCTTGAGGTCCTCTGAGTCCTCTCCTGCCATCTCAAACTTCCAAAGATACCAGGAGAAAATCTATAGAATGGCCTGCACCTGTTGCAAGCCACAAAAGGCTTCCCTGCAGCCTGAAAGGCTCCTAAAAAATAAAATAAATAAAAAATCAGAGAGGAAAGGGGAGGGAGATAAGAGACAGCACTGACATCCCGGCAGCTGCAAAAAAATTGTTGTGGGGAGTTCTTATTCCCTCCTTGTGTCCACACAGTGGAAGAGTACATTTTTAGAAAAAGTCTAAATAAGAAATATTCCAAATCCCAAAATTTTTCAGGAAAGCAGAGTGAGTATTGGAGCCCTGGCTGCTGAGAATTTCAGATTTCTGTGCTGCCAGGCACTGACCCCCAAGAGAATACTGCACTGACCTGAGGCTGTGGAGAAGCTTCCAGAATGGAATGATAGAACTGGGATTGTGGGTGTGGAGTTTGGATAGAAGTGTGTGATATCACAGGGTGGGAAACTCAGAGTTTAAGGGTTTAGAATACAGTAATAGATATAAAGCAAGATGGAGGTTTTGGGGTGGAGGCTGGTCCTTCTCCTTCTCCTTCTTCTCCATGGCTTTGGGTGGTTTTGTGTAATTGGATAAAAAAGTCCCCATTGAAGCCACTAGTGGTTGGTTATTGGGTTAAAAGTAAAAATAATTTACATGTCATTTCTTAATTGGACAGTTTATCCAATTAAGGATAGTTTATTTTTTATAATGACTTGTTATTATAAAAATAAACTTAAAAAAATTAAATATTTTTAAAAAGAAGAGGGGTTTTTTTTTCCATTTTAATTATTTTAACTGTGACTCCCACACCCTCAGCTTTGCCCTGCCCTTCCTTGCCAGACCCTGAAGTGCTCTCTGGAGCTGAATATCTTCTCCTGAAGGGCTGCAGGGAGAAATCCTTCAAGCCTCTAAAGAAGCTGGAGCTCAGATCCCTCTACCCAGCAGCTCAGCCTTCCTCTCTGCAAGCCAAATACCCCACCAGCAATCCAAGGGCTGCCCCATCCCCACTCAGAGCCCTCCCCTAGGAGGTTCTGGCTCAGAAGTAGCTGCAAGAAACACAGTGACACAAGAGCTCTCATTTCCTCTCCCTTTGAAAGGTTAATAAACAGAAAACAGGTCAATTCTCACACTGCTTTGCAGAACTGGCAGACGGGAGCATTAAAAACCCATTTATTGGATTCATATCTACACTCACAGCAAATTGTGGTCGAAGCTTATCTAGGAAGCAGCAGAGAATGACTTTCCCTCATGAATAAACATGAATTCCAGAGCTTTGGCACAGCCCTGAGATGGGACTTGGTCTGGCTCAGCAAAGAGATGAATGGCAGCAGGCTGGCACTCTCTGAAGCCAGGAGAACTCCCAGCTCAGGGAAAAACCCTTTGAGCACATCAGTCTTTCACTAAATCATGGAATTATTCAGGCTGGAAAAGACTTCCAAGGGCATCAAGCCCAACTCTACCCTCCAAACCCTCACACCAAATTCTCCCTAATGCTTGGGGTCACTCCAGGTCCCTTCTGGAAGACATTCCCCCACATTTTGCTCTTGGAATCCCTGTTCAGACGCAGGGATGCCCGTCTGACCCCTGGGGTATCTCAGGAGCTCTCAGCACCCTCAGGGGTAACAGCAGGGCAAAGGCACAGCTCAGCACAGCCAGGCTGAGCCATCCCAGGGCACCATCACAGCCTGCTGTGCTGCAGTGAAATCTCATTTTCACTCCAATTTCATACCAGCAGGCAGCTTCCAAGCTCTCAGCACTGTAAACAGCCACGGGGTGACATTTATTGTCCCCCTGACAGACCCAGCCTTGTGGCTTGCCTCGTTAAAAGCATCTCATTACAACCAATTATCACAGCATCCATCTCCCTGTCGCAGCTGAGCTCTGATCTCTCCCTCACTGAAGGGAACAGACCCCAAAAGGTGGTGCCTGCACCAACCCATAACTCAGCACCACCCATGAGTTTGAATTTAATCTCAGGGGAGGAAAACCCACCATGAGCCTTAGGTCACCACAGCCACCACAGAGAGTAGAGACCTCTCAAATGAGGGATGATTTTCTATTTCAAAGTTATATGAAACAATAAAAAAATATCATACATAGGTTCTTTTTCTGCCATAAATTTTGTAAATTAAATGCAGGTGAATTTTGATTCGTAATTTAGGAAATTTTTTGGAATTCACAACCTCCCACGCCCACCACCCAGGAAAATCCCTGGGTCACCACAGCCACCATAGACTCCAGAGAGCAGAGACCTCTCAAAGGAGGGATAATTTTCCATTTAAAAGTTGTATGAAATAATAAAAAATACTGTGGATAGATTCTTTTTCTCCCATAAATCTTGTAAATTAAATGCAGTTGAATTTTGATTCTGAACCTACGAAAATCTTCAGAATTCACAACCTCCTGTGCCAAGGCATTGCATGATTTAAGTGTCCACTGACAGAAAAATTCTATATTTTTCTGAATTCATTTTGAACCTGTAAATAGCCACGGGGTGACATTTATCAATTTTCTATTTAAAAGTTGCATGAAATAATAAAAAATACCATGGATAGATTATTTTTTTTTTTGCCATAAATTTTGTAAATTAAATGCAATTGGATTTTGATTCTGAACTCAGGAAAATTTTTAGAATTCACAACCTCCTGTGTCAAGGCATTGCACAATTTAAGTGTCCACTGACAGAAAAATTCTAAATTTTTCTGAATTCACTTTGAACCTGCTCATTGCTGCTTTCACTAGGAACTGCTCAGTTCTTTTACAAAGACAGAAATATTCACAGCCTAACCACAACATCCCTTTCCCTGGGGAGAAAACCCATAAAATCCTCTTTAACAGCCCTCCTCGGGCATCTCATTTTCAAGCTGAAGTGTCCCAGCCTATTCAGCAGCTTCCAGCATGGAAACAGCTCCCTTTCATTTCTCCCTGGTATCTTTGGTGGGTTTAATTCTACCCCATCCTTTCCTGGCCTTGCAGAGCAGGGTTTTACCCTATTTTTCTGTGACAGATTGGGTTTGACTGAGGTGTCACTAAATGAATCCTCCCTCTTTTCCCTGAAAAAGTCACTGCTGTGCCCTGCTGTCCCCAGTCCCATTCCAGCATCCTTTGGGCGTCTCTCCTTCCCCCAGCTCCATCTAATCACAATTTTAATTTTTTATTTGTATCACCACTGACAATCTGCTCTGCAGCAACCCCATCAGTGCTCCCCTTCCAGCTTCCCACAGCTTTGTGTTTAATTTGGGTATTTTTTTTTTGCCTGTTGTGCTGCCTGCTCTGCAGGCAGGATGTGACAGAGAATCCCAGCAGCTGGGGGAAAGCCACAATCCTGCCAGGCTGTGACCCCTGGCATGGTGGCATCTCCTTCCCAACACCCCTGAGTTCTGCTGGTGCTCTGGTGCTCCTTTGCTCATCACCCACTGAGGGATTTGCAGCCCCAGTTCAGCAGAAAATCAATCCCAGAAAGCAAAAAGGATCCCAAAATTCAGAATAAATGAAAAGAGTTTGCTTTGGACTTTGCCTCAATATCTGTGGCAAGTCTGAAATTTCATTTTTCCCACAAGCTGGACTTGATGATCTTAAAGGTCTTTTCCACCTTAACAACTCCCTGATTCTATAACAAGAACACCATTAATTACTATAAAACCTGGTTTATACTTCTGCAAGTAGAAGCTGTCCAACCACTCAACAGGAATATATTTAAAAATAAATTTCTTCCTAAATGTTTGCAGAAATGTGACCCAAAGACATAAGAAGGAAACCTCACCTTAAAGCCTCCAGACTGAGTCAGTCTAATCCACATGACAGAAATCACCAGTGACTGTTGCTGGAGAGTGATTTTTAAGCATGAAAATCCTGAGATTTTCCATCAACAACATCCATTGGGAAATAATTTATTTAAAAAAAAAAAGTTTGTAATCTTTCAGCCTTTTTTAACCAACAAACTAAATAAACACTCGGCTTTTTTAATCCCTCCATTTCATAAATCAAATTTGTGAGCTGAGCCCTTCTGCCTAACTCCAGAACACGTAAACTGAAAGATCCAAGATTTAAGAAGGTTTACACAGGGTGTTGCCAAACCCATGACTTATCTCCTCAGCAGCCTCCAAACAAGATCTGCAGTGCTCTGAGACAGAGCATGATTCAAGGATTATTCCAGGGTTTCCTCACTCAAATCCCTCTGCTCTTCCAGGAGTTGTACACAACTGGATATACAGACAGTCAGAATTTGAATTTAGGGACCTTTCTAGATGGTTTTTCCCATATTGGCATCTCCAGAGAGAAATTCATAGTGAAGGTGACTGGCTCGACCTCTAAGAATGCTTTTCCCCACTTCACAATATTCCACAGGTAGAAAGGGTGGAGACCATCATGAAAGTGCTCTGATAAAGTCAGTATTAATAGAAAAACTAAAAGAAAAGATGAGGAAGGAGAATCTTTTTAACCAGAAATCTCATGGGATTTGAGAGGGATAAACACAGGCTGCTGTCAGAAACAAAATTTCTGCATAGATGGATTTAATCTGAGCTCCAGATTAAATTAATAATTTAACTATCCAGAGCTTTGAAAACACTTGGAATTTATTTTCCATTGCACCAATGCCACTTCCTCTTTATTTCTAGAACGTTTGCATGGCTGTGTGCATTTATCTATTATCCCATGTTAAAAAACAAAAAAAAGGAACCAAAACTTCTGCTGGCATTTAAGTGTGGCACATTCTCCAAACTAAAATGCCTTTTCCAACATAAATTTATGTCCACTAAGTGGCTGCTAATCCTGACAAACCCTGGGACAGCTGTTCCCAAATCAAACAAACCCTGCTGCTTGTTAGAGAGATTGCAGCCAGGAATCAGCAACAGCAAAACCAAGGCAAAGCCCCCACCCCTGCTGTGTTTTAAGGCAGAAAACAGATGTTGGAACATCTTAATATATGGGGAAAGGTGAGGTTAAGGTGAAAAGCAGGGAAGTGATGAGGTGCTGTGTGGGTCTGTGCTGGAATTTCATCCTGGGTTTGGTGGTGTTTGCACATCAGATGAGTGGGTGGACTCAGACAAGGAACTGAGGGACCACTGTTGGAAACATGGAATTGCTGAGGTTGGAAAAACATTTTGCAGGCATTGAAGCCAAAAGTTAACCCAGTACCCCCATTTTTACCACTAAATCACCAAAATTCAACTGGGAATTAGCAGTGATCACTGGAGAGGCAAAGCTAAATCCCAACCCCAAGCACCTGGTGATAAATCCCAATTGTCAGTGAGGCTGGGATTGCATTCCTCCCTTCTGAAATACAGAATCGTGGAATAGTTTGGGTTGAAAGGGACCTTTAAAGGTCATCTTGTTCTACCTCCCTGCCATGATTTCACCTTATCTGGCCAAATCCCCTCCAAGCCACTGAACACCAGCACAGAGATTATCTGTGAAATGTGGTTTTTTTCCCTACACACCTGAACTGATTATTAACATTTTTAAATATTTAAATATCCTCTCATTTTAAATATTTTGACAACAGGCAAGACAATCTGAACAGGATTCATCACATCCTGAAAGAGCTGCTACACCTGGCCAGAACACACCAGAGATACCCAAAACCAAGAGAAAATCCCTCACCAAAAGTCATTCCCACGCCATGGCTGTGTGCCCATGGAACAAGGATGGACAGAAAAAGAACCATTTTTAGGGAAAATTTTACTGGTTATTGTTTCCTCAGAAAAAAACTCCTGGTCTGGAAGAAGAGCTTCAGGCTGGATCAGCCAACACCAAAGTCTGGGGCTGGTTTTACCACTGTGACAATGCTGCTCCTTTCTGTTTCAGGGGTCAGATTTCACAGCAGAGTCTGCAAAAGTTCTCCTTTGAAAAGCCCAGATTTCTTTATTTTGAGTTTCCAGGGAGAGGGTTCCACCTCTGCAAGAGTTTCAGCATGAAGGTGTGTGGGAAGATTGAGGGAATGGTGAAGGAAGACCATTTGGAAGGACCTGTCCTATTGTGTATCGTGATCATTGCCAAAGAACTGGGAGAAAAATTCCTGATAAATAAAAGGGAGCTTGACTTTGGTACTGATCCCACATGAGAGTCTGGGGTTTAAGGTCTTGATGTCCCATGGCTGAATTTTCTACTGTGGTAGGAGAGGCCACCCTGTGAAGGAATGGAGGGGACTGATGTCACATCTGGGAGTTGCCCAGTGCTGCTGGTCAGAGCAAGAATGAAACTAAGAGACCCTTTATATCACCAAGGCTGGAATAATAGGAAAAAAATAATTAAAAATTAATAAAAGAGAATGTAGCAAAAAGTCCAGCAGGTCCTTTTGCCTTTAGAGACACCACCAAGATCAAACATATTTTAGACTGAGCTAAACTGGTTTTTTTTGAGTATGTTGATAGAGGTTTGATTTAGGGTTTGATTTAGCAAACCAGCAGCTGCCATTTAATGCCATTCCTGTTGGCATTAATTTTTTAATTAATTAATGGATTTTTTAAGAGGCTGATGGATGTGGTACAAGGCTTATGAGAGCTCTACACAGCTTTGAAATGACAGAATCACAGAATCTTTGAGGTTGGGAAAGACCCCTAAGGTCACCAAATCCAACCACCAACCTGGCACCACAACATTCACCACTGATGCACGTCCTCAAGTGACACATCCAGAGATTTTCCCACCCTGCTTTTGGCACTTTCTGGAATTTTTGAGCTGGATCAGCCTTCTCCAGCACCTGGAGAGCTGCTGATAACAGGATTGTCCCACAAATCCCACTGACACCTCATCTGCCCCAGGGAGGTGAGAATTCACTTGAACTTTTCCAAGCAAGGAACTATTAATTATTTCTTATCTTGCTGCACTATAAACAGATGGTGATGAATAAACAGGCTCCTAATTTAAACTTCATCAATGTTTTTTTCCAGCTTGATTTTTAATTTCCATATGTTCACTGCTTCTCCTCCCATCAAACTTGATTTGACTTCTTTAGGGGGGGACTGACAGAGGTCCCCCCAGGCTCCAAATTTGGCTTTTTTTCGCCAGCCTCCACTGTGGAGCAGCAAAAGCAATAATCAGAGTTTAACCAGCATGGGCCATTTCCCACCTGGATTTTTTTCCATGCCACAATGGTGATAATGAGCTTGCAGAACTCATCTCTATCTCACAACAAGTGTGAGGCACGTGCAAGTTAAGCAGGTATGAACAGGCATTGGGAGGGGGAATGCCACTATTTTTCCCATGTTTTTCATTTTTCTGACTTTTTTATTGGGTTTTATTCTGTTTACAAGACAGACAGGATTAGGGAGCAACCAAAAATTGCAGTGTTGAAGGACTAGGGGTATCAGGCCAGGTTGGATGGGGCTTGGAGCAACCTGGGATGGTGGAAGGTGTCCCTGCCCATGGAAAGGGGTTGAAAGGAGAATATCTTTAAGGAGGTTGGAAAGAGATGATCTTTAAGGTCCCTTCCAACCCAAACCACTCCATGAGTCTGTGATTCCACAAAGGCCATGCTCCCTGCACATCTTGGTCTCCAGAGCTGCTCATCCCACCCAGACACGAGTCACGGTTCCTTATTCAGCTGCTATCCCTAAATAACTCTCCTGCTTCTGAAAGAGTATCTGATTGCAGAGCAAATTAATTAGCAATAACGGGATAAACAGATAATGAGCTGAGCCAGCCAACCTAGACCTGATTGATTTTCCTGCCTTTTTTAAAAAAAAGAGAGGGCTACTCTTTAAAATTTATTATCATTTAATTTGTGTGCTTCGGTTTAAGCTGAACTGTTTGTAAATTAAAACTGTGGAGAAGAGAAACTTTCTTAAAAAAAAAAACAAAGCAGAAATACTCCTTTGTGCATGACATAAAAGAGGCAAGTGAAAGTGGTGATTCCTGCCTTGCAGGCATCAGGAGCTCAACAGAGAGAGGGATTTGCCTCTGTCTGTGAGGCTGGGAAGGAAATCCTCTTCTTCCAGCCCTTGGGAGAGCTTCCCTCCTGCTGCTCAGTGCATTGTCAGCTGAGCAGCCACTGTGCTGCACACATATATCCTGCAAAAAGCACCTGGAGCTAAATCCCAATTTTCAGTGAGGCTAGGATTGCATTCCTCCCTTCTGAAATACAGAATCGTGGAAGAGTTTGGGTTGAAAGGGACCGTTAAAGGTCATCTTGTTCAACCTCCTAGCCATGATTTCACCTTATCTGGCCAAATTCCTTCCAAGCCACTGAACACCAGCACAGAGATATTCTGTGAAATGTGGTTTTTTCCCTACACACTTGAGCTGTTCACTAAGACTTTAAATATTTAAATATCCCTTCATTTTAAATATTTTGACCACAGGCAAACAGGATTCATCACATCCTGACAGAGCTGCCTACACCTGGCCGGAACACACCAGAGATACCCAAAACCAAGTGAAAATCCCTTGCCAAAAGTCATTCCCATGCCATGGCTGTGTGCCCATGTGAATCTGGTCTCTGTCTACCTACTTCTGATTTTACTGGCAAAGACCCCACTCCTGTGTTGAATCACATATTGCATTTGTGATAGATGAGTAATGCCATGATTAACTCTCACAATTAATGGACAAATATCGTGGATATAGGTTAAGAAAAGTTTATAGATTTATAGTTATGTTGTACTATTGCATTTGTGCTAGATGAGTAATGTGATGACTGACTCTCACAATTAATGGACAAATATCATGTGTGTAGGTTAAGAAAAGTTTATAGATTTATAGTTATGTTGTACCTCCTCACGTGGTTATCAAGGGAGAGCTGCAGTTGGGACATCTGGGAGGGCTGGCTTGTCACTATGGAAGACCTGACCTCCAAATCAGGATTTGAGGAAGATCTCCACCACTAGGCAGCAAAGAAGGGGTTGATGGACAGAACTTTGGGAGGGGTTAAAGGGTTAAAAAGGGAAAACCTCCAGTGTGAGGGGGCTGAGCAAATGGCGGGGAAAATCTGTTGCTCCCAGCGCCGTAACCTTTTTTCTTTATTCATTCTTCTGTTGTATTTTTGATAAGGTTTAATAAACCTTCCTAAACTATGAAAAGTGAGTAGCTATGTCTCACACATTTGATGTCTTTGCCAGTTATTTCAGCATGGAAAGAACACCAGGGCAGAGCCAGTGCAAGGCCTGTCCTGCTCACCAAATCCAGCTCTGTCCTGCAACACAACTGCACCCCACACACCCTTCCAGAAACTGGGCAAGCTCTGCCACCAAGTCCATAAAACTCTCCTTCCTGCACACCTGCAGAGAGGCTGCTGGGTGTCCTCTGATGGTAACAAACTTCCTTAAATGCCCAGACTTTGATCTTGGTGCTGTTTGGTTCTCCTTTGTATATACAGCCAGCTTCAACTGCTTTTCCCTGTGGATTTCCCCCTCAGTGCATCCTCTGCAGCCTTTCCTGTGCTGGAAAACTGTGGGAACCCAGGGAATTCCTCTGGCTGCCCTGGAGGGCTTGAGACCCTGCCCAGGGGGCTCAGAGACTTTGGCACAGAGCCCAAGACCCCTGTGCCTTTGACTGAGCCCTTGGAAAAAACAATTACCAACCTTGTATGAAGAATTACAAGCCACAAAAGTTTAAGTAGAATGATAGTGAATTTATCACAGGGTGAAAAAATAGATTTTTGGGATTTTTAGAATGGGGGTTCAGGGGGCAAGATGGGGGAATCTGGGTGTGTCCAGCCTTTCTCCTTCTTCTTCTTGGCATCCATCTTCTGCTGAGATGTTGACGTTTTTAGATTGGTTTAGAGTAGAAGCTCACTGTCTAACATAGGTGATAGGTATTGGAAAGTAATTGTAAACATTGTATACATAGTATTTAGTATAAAAAGATAACACCGCCCCAGGGGCAGGTAGAATGCCTCTGACTGTTTTGCTGAGTGGACTTTGGCAGGACAGGAGAAAGAATTTTATAGATAAGATACAATAAACAACCTTGAGGCCAAGAAATGAAGAGCCCTGACTCTTTTTCAAGCCCTGGGCTGGGAAAAGAGAGTTTCCAACTTTTCTTGGGGTCACTCTGACGAGCAAGAGATCCCGACAGCGCCACGCATGGGAACAGGGATCCATCCCCAGTGCTGCAGAGCGCACAGAAGTGCCCTAAAGGCTGCCCTGCCTCACCTCGCGGATGTTCTGCTTGGCTCGGCTGTCAGAGGGGTGCATGACTCTGCCCATCACTTTGGCGTTCCCGCAGACCACCAGCGCTTCGTCCGGCGCGTCTGTGTTAATTCCCACGCGGCCGTGATAGGCTATGGTCTCTGGAGCGGCTCCTCGCTGCCACAGCACATCGCTGTCGTGCTCAAACTGCCCTGGGTTAGATGCCTGCAAGGAAATGTTTTAATTAAAGATACAGCATAGCATAGATGCACTATTGTTTATTCTATTAGAAATACAGGGAAAATGAAAAGCCAGATCTTAAAAATTGAAATTGTATTCAAGAAGTTTTTAACACACTTACAGAAAAAAACAGAGTGGAGTTATTTCTAAGGGTTTCTGCTCACAATGCACCAGCCTCGTGCTTTTTTCCCTTGAATTCTAATTTATTAGCACCTTAAGCTAAATTGGCAATGTCCAAAGCTTTCTAAATTTTAATTTTAACATTATACCACATAACCATTCTTTATCTACCACTAAATTTTAGCTGAGACTGGAAATCAGAAAAAGAGAAAGCAAGGCAGAGATTAAACACATATGATTCGTAAAATCCTCTGTAATGTTTTAAATTATTGAAAATTTCATGTCATACTGAAAATTTCATGTCAAGGAAACTTTTAAAGAACACCAATAAAACAATAGAATGAGTATAACAAGAAAATGCATTTTATTCCAATAGTTCATTTTGGGTTGTTTGTTGTTCTGGGTTGTTTTTTTTTTTTAATTTGAATTCAGGCCAACAATCATGATAAAAAGAAGCCAGGCTTTCACAAGGCTTTGCCAGCTACAAGGCCTGGCACTGTGTACTCACCACTGTTTGTCACAATTAGAGCATGATCTGATAAGCCTGACAAGCACCACTCAGCTGGTAGCTTTGTTGTGTTGGAGTGTATAAAGGGCCAGAAGATGAGCTGCTTTTCCTCACAGTGCACTTGCATGGCTTTGCCACTTTAAGGTAGCCAGTGGCTGATTTGCTCTACCCTGCCACTGAAGCCCTGTTAGACAGCTAGAAAATTTCTTTTTTTTCCGTTCTGTCTTTGCTGTTGATATTTTCATCACTTCAGACCCATCCCTCTTGATCTTTCTGACTTACTGCCTTCTTTTTCCTCTGTTTGAAATAGTGGCCAGGTTTGAAAAATTTCATTCCATGAATTCCTGTTCAAAACATGTCTCACATGCATTGAAGGAGCCCTCTTCATTGAAATTTCAAAAGAATCTAATATTTAAAATTGTGGGAAAATGTAAATTTCTAAATCTTACATAAAAATATATATCTTGTAAAGTAACAAGAATGAGACCATTGTGAGAATTCAACAGTGTCCCCAAATTATTAATGATGTGATATCTGTAACACTGTCAGATCCAGAAAAAGAAAATCAGATGAAAACAGGATTGTGGAAATTAATGGACAAATAAAGGAAAATAACTATATATGCAGGAATGATGCAAACACACTGCTTCAGCATCCAGCTGAAGCAAAAACACCACAGCAGCAGCCAGGATGATAAAATTTCTCAGCCATGCAGAAAACTGCTGAACTCCACGCATTGTTTTCAAGGTTTCTTCACAGCTCCACCCAGAAAAGAGCTCCAGGCCATAATACCCCCCAAAACCTAGCTATAACTACAGAAAGAGGGTTTATGGCACAAGAGGATGCTCAGATGAAGGAGCCAGGACTGAAACCATCTGAAAGTGCCCATCTTCCTTTGGAAACCCCTGAGCAACACCCCGCATGCTGGAGATTTGCCCTTTTGCTCTCCCCAAACTCAAATGCTAAACCAGACCATAGTTGTAAGCCTAGGCAGATGATGGGCTGCCAAAAAGGATGCAAGCAAGGCCTGCACAAAACAATGCCAGCACTAAGAGCTTTTGAGCCCTCAAATTTCTTTAGAAGAATCTTCCCAGCCCCACTTAATACACCAGAGCTTTGCTTGACTCCAAGCCAAAATGCTAAGCCTGCTTCTCTCCATAAGCGAAGGGCTAGAAAGAGTCCATGCAAACAAGAAGCAGCTCTTCAACAGACCCACACGAAAAAGTTCAGTGGACTGCAATCTTCCAGAGGCCCTCTCCATCTTTTGCAGCCCCACCACATGGCACCTTACATATTTCCCATCTTTCTAAGCTGTAAACTTAATATTCACCCTAGAAATAACTATAACTCCAGACTATGCCCAGTTCAAACATTAGCCACCACCTACTGATGACAAGAAGGAGAGGCCAGGACTGAAAGCTTTCAGCAGCCCCCACCTTCACTTGGCAGTCACCTTGCAATCCCACTCATTTTGGGAGTCTGTGTTTTCTCTCCTAACTCCCAATTCTCCATAGCTCTTGTTACACTACAGATCTGGGGCTTTTCTCTTTTCTGAGTCTAACTGTAGGCTAAAGCTGAGCACTAAAAGAAAAAATTTCTGTGAACCAGGCAAGTGAAAAATAACAGTTAAGAGGAAAAGAGATTATTCTTCCTTTTGCTAATTTGAATCCTATATTACTACCATCAAATTGAGAGGCGGGACACTCTGGAAACACACTGGAAAAGTGAAGCTATGGGTCTTAAACTTCCTAGAGCTGCTTGACCTTCTTTCCTTCATTTCTTTTTCCTTCTCATCCTCCTTGGAAACTGAAGACTAGTTAATGAAAGCTTTTACAAAATTCCTGGGAAGTGAAGTAAATTGTTTCACTGCAAATAAAAAAAAGTCTGGAAAAATCAAGATATTTTGTATTGGAACTCATAACAAGCTTTATTTTAAAATTGTTCTATAGCACTACTTATAATATTTTTAATTTCTGATAATTAAAAGATAACATACTCATGCAATATGCAATTGTAGATTTTTTTCCTCAATCTTTTTTACTCAGTGGTAATTTTATCCCCAAGAATCATGATCCCTCAATCTCCTGTGAATATCAAAACAGTAAATACTTTTACATGAAAGCAATACAAAATTATACCTACCCTCACAATGATCTTTTCAGAGACATTTGCAGATAGTAAGTAAAACTGGTCCTGAGATACAGCATACAGTCCAACCACCAGCATGAAGTATCTAATTTAAAATTGATTTAATCAAGACAATAATTGAAGTAAATCTTTCTCACAGAAAAAATGTTTTAAATATAGCTGTTATTATTGATACAGAAAAAGACAGACAATGTTTTTTAAATGTGTTTTTAAAATATAAAATAATAAGTGTTTCCTTCACTTTTAAGAAATATGTTCTTACAAACCCCACAATCGCTACAAATTAGCAAAGAATACAATAATTTAAATTAACAAATTTAGGTAATGAAGCTTCAAAGATGAAAGCCTTTCCTGCCTCAGAAGAAAATGGTCATTATTTGGGATTTTTTGCTTCCTGATTTTGTCAGCCGTTATTCTAGCTATGATTTCCTGAAACTATCTCTAACCACGAGGATAAAATTAGGGGTATTTTATTTGCATATCATTCTGTGACTGCAGAGAAAGAGGCTTTTAAGAACATACCAAGTGTTACAGAAGTATTACAGAATTGGACAAAAACCACAGATTTGATAGCAGAGATTTTTCACAAACATTGGTTCCTTTCTAAAGCAGACCTTCTCTTTTCTACTTCTAACACACAGCTAGCTATAGCAATACCTCTGATCAGGATTAGGTTTCCCCTTTTTTCTCATATTATTTGCTGTTGTTTCACTGAAATGCAGCCGTCCCAGTGTTACTTTAGTTATCTGGTCCCCTGGCAGATCAACTCTAAAACAGAAAAGAAAACAAGATCAGGGAAGTTAATATTTGGAGATCAGAAGAACAAACATTGATTCTGCCAGTGAGTTAAAAGCTCAAGAATGGCAGAGCTTCAGAGAGATGCTGCATGAGTATTTCTGAGAGGCACTCCCCCTTAAAAAGCACTGTAAATGTATCTCATGCTCATATAGGGCAGGAACATTCTGCCATTTTTTTAAGACTGAAAATGCATCTGTCATACAGCTCTAAGCAGCGTAAAAGAGTGTTTCTAGATGAATATTTATATTTTGGATAGCCATACTTAACACACCTGTAAAGCTATTGAAAATTTCTCTGAATGAATTGTGACCGGGTATATATTACTACTGTGATTTTATGTGTGCAACCACAATGAAATCTGGATAAAAATCAGAAAACTGGCTTAGAGCTACTGTAAGATTTCAAGAAACAACTACTTCATATTTCAAACCAATCATACACATTGAAACAAAATGGAATAATTTTCTCAAAAATCTTACTTTACAGGAAGAAAAGTTTTTTTGCTTCGATCTGATTGAGACTGCTCAATAGCAATTGTTTCATTTGGAGCTTCCACCTATAAAACAAACATAATTTTCAAAAATGACAAGAATATAAAATTTTTAAACACATAAAAATTGAAATAGACATTAATAGGCAAATTGTGCCTAAAACAGTGAAAATGCATTCATTTCTAATGGAATGACATAAAAATCAATAGAGGAACTGACTGCTGATCAATTGATAATTGACATCTAATCTGAAGACCCAAGTCTTTCTGCAGATGTAATTTGAAAGAGAAAAAAGAATGAAAGGAAAGTGCATTAATTTACAAAAGAAAAAATGCTTTCTGAATCCAGACTGTTATTAGCTCATTCCATGCTCAAGCATAAGTGCAGATATTCAATGTGAGAATAGAACCTACATAAGGTTGTTAGATGTTCTTGGTCAAAAAATTACTAAGAAAAGAGTTCACTTCAATTATTTACCTCATTACATGGATAATTAAAAGTAATAATCTCAAAGAGAAGACACACTTGCCTTAATTCCATAAGCTTTCAAGTAATATTTTTCTATTGGTTTCCTCCCCTGCTGAGTTTTGACATATTTTGGATGTCCAGTGATTCTAATATGAACTGTGATTTGGAAATGATTTTTCTTTTGGCACACAAAGGCATCATCTGTTGTTGAAAAATTAAATCCTTTATCTGTGACAATGTGATATCCTACAGCAGGTCTACAAAAACAAGGAGAAGGAATGGCAACTTTAAGTACTGACATACTTAAGTGATATCTTGAGCTCCTTTCCATCTGATTTTTAGCGACAAACCTGGACTAAAAATACGATGTTACAATCACCAGTTCTACAGTATTTTCTTCTTAGACTGTCAAAGGTATAAAATGTCTCCTAATTCTAGTCTGAAACCCAAATGTTTGGAAACTAGAGGTTGAGAGGCTTGCATAATCCTCAATTACAAACCTGATATAAAGGAACTCTGTGCACCTAAGAGCACAAACCAACCTTTTAGTGTATTCAATCATTCATTACAACAGTGCTACAAACCACAGTCTGCAGCTAGTGCTCCAGACAACAATGAGCTAATGAGCCAGCAAGACTCCCCACTTTTTGTTTGGGGAGTGGGAATTTTTACTGTGGGAATTTGCTGTTCACAAATTCCCACAGCAAGTGCTTCTGTAGAAGCTTCTGGGATTCCAATGAGGCTTTACTTAAGCTAAAAGAAAAGCCATCAGTACCAACCCTACAGCCTGACTTCAAGTTGTCCATCCTACTCTGGCTAAAGCAATTCTATTTTATTTCTTCAAAGGGCAATTTTTCACCCAAAGAGAAAGAGTATTGTGTGTCTATGATTCACAGCAAAGGAAAGGTATCAAAAGGTCTTTCTATTAGAGACAGCAAACTCACCATCCCAGCAATGCTTCTAGTCCTCTGACTTAAGTGATGGATAATTCTGAAATAACTACATGGCAAGGTTCTCTTATATAGACATTGGCTTTTTTTGGTAATGAAAGTTTGATTATGATAATCTTGTATGATGCTACTGAGACCCTCTCATTAACACAATTACTGAAGATGGATTTTCATTACTCTTCCATTATTATTTGGAAAAATCAAAATGTACAGACTTCATAGGATATATACAGACCTTATTATTGCTTTATAAATTATGAACAGAAGTCCCCTTTCAAACAACTATCGATTACCTGGGACAGGGAATAAAGGAAAACAGGGAAAACAGGGAAAACTACTTTGGAATTACCTTGCAACTACCTCAAAACTACTAAGTTATGTGTTACTTCATATTTAAAATTATAATGAAGAGTCCCACCATCTCCTCAAATCATCACTATTAAAGAAGTAAAATTTACTGAGTTTTTCCTACAATGGGTATTTTTTAATTTATTTATATAGGAAATAGTAGGGAAAGGAGTAGTTTTTCATATTTAGGTGTCAGCAAGGTCATTAGCTGATACTCTTTATGCAATTTCAGACTATTTTCCTACACACAGGCAAACAGCTTGAGAAGCAAAATTACAAACGCCCACATCTCCACAAGTTGCAGTGTTTGGACCAATGGCTCCCAAAGAGCAATTTCATATTATAACTTTCTGAGTGTGTCATTTATAGTAAATAAGAACAAACATATATTTTATTCCTAGTCCACAAAGAATGATGAGTCAGACCAAGCAGTACATCAAAATCTGGAATAATTTTTATGTTGTAATAGATATTCCTGTCACACAAGCATCCCTACTAGAAATATGCTTCAAATTCCTCTTTCTATTCAGGATTTAAGTCTTCAGACACCTTTGGGACAGAGCACTACCAATATCAGGGGCCAAGAATGTGCCAAGCAGACAAAATGAATGGCAGAATTAATGGTAGAGTAACCTTTCCTAATTAATCCACCTCAGCTAACAGCATTTTTGTTGTGAAAATGAAATAACTAAAATGTTCAAGTACTGTATGAATAAAATGGAAAATAATAATTAACCTGAGAAATACCCTTCAAATGGGTACAGCAATTTGAAGGCATGGGATCAATTCATCTACACTAAGCAATGAGAAGCATGTGAGTGTTTTGAGGCCAACGGAATACAGGATCCCTACTCAGAAAATCTGTGCAATGTGCTGCATTTACAGTGCATCTTGGAACAACAGCACTGCCATTGACCTCACTTAGAAGAAATATTGACTTCCTCTGCAAATAACCTCAGTCCCCTCTCACAATAATGGCAACAGAGTGTGTATTGGGATATTCTATTGCTAAGCATCACATAATCTTTGTTCACAAAGAAATGTGTCTGGAACCTTAATTTTAGGTGTATGGGAAGCAACAAGTAACTGGGTAGTGGCAGAACAGCAATCTCCCACCATCAGCACACAGCCCTCATGCAGTCATTGACTGAAAGTGCAACCAGGAGTTGGAAGCCTTCATTTAGTGCATGCTCATATCACAAATTCCGCTGGAGGTTTCTGGGTCCATCCAGCTCCCAAGGAGTGTAAAGGTCTGCTCTCCTGTCGTGTCAATCACTACCTGAGGAGATGGGTTGTGTGGGGCATAGTAAGATGTGCAATGCCCCTATGCCCCTGTGCAAACAGGGAACATCAGTGTCCAGCAATGACTCTGATACACACCCAGATCCCATGAGACATTTTGGCAGGTTAGGCGAGAGGAGCATTAAAATTTACCGTGCTATGTAAGTCCTTTGTAGACAGTGACAAATACTTTGCACCAATCCTGAAGAACTAACCAGATGCTGTAGAAAAGGGTTAATTTGTTAAAAGGGTTCATATGCTAAATATTAGAATGGAAAAAATCAGGGATGTAAAGTGAATTTAGAATTACCTTTTCCAGATCATGTGCAAAAAAAAAAAATTATTTACAGTTTGATTAACACAGAAAAAATCTAAATCTTTGACTGAACAGCTGCATGTCACCCACATATCTATAATTATTAAGACTTAAGTTGTATGAGCCCAGAAGTAGCACTGATAACTTCTAATGTTTTCCTTTAATATTTTAGACCACTACAGAGAAAAGTGCCATACGCTTTGTAATTACTTGCCCCAATGCATTTGACAAAATAAACAAAAGTTACCAGGCATCTTAACTCACTTTTCATTTGCCTCTAAATCCCTAAAGGGAAATCAGAAAAACTGGCATTAATTTCAACCAGTGTTTCAAGTTCAATTTATCTGATATACCTGCAAGTTCACATTTCATCATACCTGTTATACTTCCTTCTCTGTTCTTATTTCCAATAAGAACAAGAGATGCCAAATGTATCATTTATTCCTACAAAACTACAACAGACAAAAAAGGGGGAAAAAAGGCAGAAGAAACTAATTTTTTTCAAGTGCAAACATCAGTGCTTACAGTTTTTCATAATTAGAGTCAAATAAGCTGTTCCACTGAGAAGTTTGATATGGTTGCCATGTAAGAGCTTGACAGCATTTTTCCAAAGCTGCATTCTGTCCATCACTGTCATATTCTTGCACTTCAGCAGCATAGTCCTTTACAGTTGCTGTAGAGAGATAGTGATAATTCAGTTATTTCTTTTGGGACTAGCAAAAAATCCTGCATAGACATTTTTACAAATATATTTACATAAATGCACATATATATAAATTACAAATGCATTGCATATATATTTAAATGTGATTAACCTTTGCAGTTATTCCACAAAATTGTGTTATATTCTCTTGCTTTAGGAAATAAATTTTTCAGCCTTCCTGATTTGCAAAACAAATGTTTGATTGACATGACAAGTAGTACTTTCTATTTTTTATTCTCTCCAAAAGGATGAATAGTTTCCTTCAGGGGAGGGGGAGAGCAGGAAGAGAACGAAAGCTTAAAATTCTACTGTACATCTGCAACACTGCAAGAAGCAATTAAGCAAAATAATTGCATTTGTTTCCCATTCCCTCTACCACAAGTTTGAATTGAAGAATATACTACAGGAGGAACAGTTTTCCAACAGCAAGCACACTCACCACTACGTCTGGTCAATCTCCTTACTGCTTTCTGCCTATACATCAGAGAATTCTTTGACAGACAGGGTCAACCCCAATTCTCTGAGATATTATACATTTTATGAAGACAGAGGAGAATGTGATAAGAAAGACAGATAAATAGAGTGCAGTAAGGAAAGAAGAAAATCTGTCATTGAGCATATAACTAAGATCCATCCACAGCCAGCGACAGCACAGTAAAACAGTCTTCAGAATCACTTCAGGCCCAAGTTTCATTTGCAAGTCCCTGCTTCTGACATACAGCAAAGAGAGAGAGAGAGAGAGAGAGAGAGAGAGAGAGAGAGAGAGAGAGAGATAGATATAGATAGATAGATAGATAGATAGATAGATAGATAGATAGATAGATAGATAGATGATAGATGTGTCTCTGTGTGTGTGTGTGTGAACAGAATGGAAATTGTAATGAAGGGAAGGGACTCTGGGCTGAAAACAAAGCAGCAATCAGCCTCTGGTTGGACAGTGGTGGCAGTCATCACATCACAATCTTGGTGCAGCCTCCTCGAGGTCACCAGGAGCAGCCTGCACTAGCCAGGGCAGCAACAAGTCTGAGAGGAGACCTTACCACTTTCTACGCAGCTCCCCAACAGGGGGAAGAGAAGGGGCAGGCAACAACCCCCTCTCTTGTGAGCAGAGACAAGACTCAAGGGAATGACTTGAAATTGTGTCAGGGGAGGTTTAGGTTGGATATTAGAAAGAGGTTCTTCCCCCAGAGAGTGGTTGGGCACTGGAACAGGCTCCCCAGGGAACTGGTCACAGCACCAAGCCTGACAGAGTTCAAGAAGTATTTGGGCAATGCTCTCAGGCACATGTTTTTACTCTTGAGACATCCTGTGCAGAGCCAGGAGTGATGATTCCTTGTGAGTCTTTTCCATCTCAGTATTTTTTATACATACATATGTATGTGGAGAGCATAGGGTGCAGCAAGCAGGGAACCAACGTGTGGGGCATGTGTGTTGGCATTCCTGAGATGATTCCTTGCCAGCACGTGCATCACCAGACAATAGGAAGCAGCAGAAGTACCTGCAGAGCTGGGACATCCAAATGTCTCACAAGAGGGCTGTGCAAACAAGGAATATCCTCTACCCTCACATAAAGGGAGTGGGCTGGTGACACACAGGGCCTGGAGACAGGCAGGGAACATGAGTTAAATTGTGTGCATGGTCATGTAGAATATTTTGATATTAGTTATAATTAATCTTAATGTTCCAAAATATGCTCACAAGTCTTTAACTCTATATTAGCATTTAGTTATTATCTAGTATCATGGGTCAAATGATGTGGTACTGATACCGTTCCTGTATGTAATTCACTTATTGCTGGTTAATTGCATATTGTTAATAAATCAGTAAACTGCTTCAGTCCTAATTTGGCTTTCATTACATCAGCAGAGCTGCTTTCCCACAAAATACACATGAACTTCCTTATTTTTTAGATTATTGATAACTAGTGAAATGCTTCTCTACGGTTGTGAGGGCAAGTATTTCAATTAGGTACAGTTCAAATTAAGCTGGCTTGCATAATTTCTCCCCATTGACCAAGTGAAGAAAGGTCAAAACAGAAAACAAAACTGATGGGAGTCCTACAAAACACAGACCTCTAAGAAAAGATTGAATAAAACAGACTATGTAAATGAAGGAGGAGAAGACTAATAGAGAGGATGATAATATTTTCAAATATATCAAAGCAGCTATGAAGAAGCAAACGATTGAATTGCTGGTGTTGTGGGCAAGTAAGAGTTTAAGTAGACAACAGGAAGTACCAGATGAGACATTAGAGAAAAATCTCTTCGGGTTTCTTCTTCCCTTCTAAAAAATAAAACACTGGGATATGTTCCTGCAGAGTTTGTAGTTTCTCTGTCTTTGAATGCCTGTAAGAATAGGCCTCATAACAGGAGGATAATTACATAACCTTCTAATGTCCCATCCTTCTCCATGATTTTATGCTACTACATAACAACAGGTTGCATCGTAAGACACAGACTCTAAATTTAGACCCACAAGCAGGTAGAATGAGATTATGTTCTGAACTCCAGCTAGGATGTGTGCAGTGGGGAAGGCAGAAGACTACAAGGGGGGGTTACATTAAGGATGACCTGAAAAGCTCTCAGCTTTCTCCTCCTGTGACACAGAGGTCATCTCTAACCACAGGTAAAATGCAAGGCTTCCTGAACTGTAGTCACTGACTAATACATTACAGTTTCTGCCTTCCTTCCTGTCTTACTAAGCTTCTTGCTATTTTCCTCTTCTGTAGATTCCCATCTCATAGCATAAGCAGATTCAGCAATATGTCAGCAGCCCAGGTGCTCTGGCTAACATTGGTTACACAAGCCCACCTTTCTGAGCAATTTAATCAAAATAACTGCACTGTGATTGACAATGGTTGAGGAAGTAGCAAATGTTTTATTCTGCTGACTCTTCTCTGAGGCAGGAACATTTTGAGTGGATGACTTTGTGCACGAAAATTTTACTGTTCAACTCCTGAAGTGAACAAAAAAAATTAGCCCCACTTATTTATTCATCAAGAGTCCCGACACTAGACTTCTCAATGTTGTGAGGAGCTACATAGTCTTTATCTTCTGTTGACTCAGTCCAAGGCTTAGTTTTGAGAGCACTGGGCACTCTATATAAACAAGTTGGTAACTTTTTTATGTCCTGTGAAGTAGGGCTAATATAACTTTCTCTTCTGTGATCAGACTGCACACCATGCTCTAACTGACACAGACATTATAATGTTACCATGCTCTCAAACAGCAATAGAAGCAGATAAGAAACTGTACTTAATTTGATATTTTTAAAGATTGAGTGGAACACATCCCTTCTGAGCATAAGAGGGGATATGCAATTTATATATTTCTTTGCTACAGGGCTCTATAATTTATGCTTGTTTCCTGTGAGCAAGGAAGTTGTGGGATTCCTAGTTTTTCTATTCTCACTCTAAAAAAGGGAGTTCATGTGTTAAGAAAAGAAAAAAAACTTATTTGCCTTCTCCTTGCCTCACCTTTATCTCTGTCTCCCCTCCACCTTGGAAATTCTTTATTCCCCCTACCAGCCTCAAATTATTATTTTGACTTTAGTACCTGGTTTTCATCTCTGTACTGGAGTCCAAGCTTTCTCTTTCTATGTATGTTTACTACTGTGTTTTTCTGTCTCTCCCTTACCGGGTATTTGATCACCACCTTTACTTTCCTGCAGCTTTCTTTCCTCAATCTGCTTTGCTCTTCTGTCCAGTAGAAAGTTCCTCTGAGACAGAAAGTGATGGAGATTCATTGATTTCAATGTAGCTGTTCAAAACTAGAGTGGGAAAGGCAAGGCACAGATTTGTTTCAATGGAGATCTTTTTGAGTACAAGGTGAAAACACACACAGGGTAGGCACAAACTTAGAGAAAATTCATAGATAAAAGTTAAACCTCTAATCATGCCTAAACTGTAATTTCTTTTTTTTTTTTTTTTTTTTGAGTCAGGGTAGATTTTCTTAGGATAAAAACATGGTCATGCCTAATTTAACAACACATCTCTAGCTCAGAACATTTGATTCTTAAAACATTTCAAATAAAAGGGCAGGATTTGATCTTTAAATTAACAATACCAAAAAATGAGAGATCATTCCCTATAATGCTACTGCTTTTTCATGCCTCTTTTCTATAGGATTGAAATATTGCAATGGATTTATACCCAAATTCACTCAAATCTCTGTCTAGGTAGGAAAATTGCAGGTAAATACTTACAAGTAGTTGAACTGAAAGTTTTAAAGATAAATATCTAATAACTGTAATAATACTTGTCCAGCCTATGTGAAACACCATTTGCTATGGGGTTTTTGTGTCCCTGATACGGAATTATTTACCTCAGCAGAGATATCAAGACCAGGCAATAGCAGTGCATGACTCCAGAACTGGGAGGGGTAAAGGCAACTTCAGATTTCTATGACATTATAAAGGACCTGACTAATTTCAACAGGTCCATGCAATGTGTACTCATCCACTTATGCTATGTCTGTCAGTGACATTATCTTTCTGAGGGCAGCAGTACTTGTGGCCATCAGTCATTAGTGATTCATTTTTCCCATCTCACTAGATGTAGTTTGTATTTTATAGCTGTTCTCTGTCACCTACAATAAATTATTTCCTCTCTCTACTACTGACTTAGGATTGTTGGAAGTGTTCAGGTCTAATTTCATTAATGCATATCTTGTGCTGGCATGTAGGAGGAAAGAGGTCTAATAATATTAGCTAAAAAAACTTATATCAGGTTCTCTTTGCTAATGCTGTCTGGCATCTGTGAAGGCAAATCCAGCTGACATCCACAATGTTAATCTTATTAATTTTTTTTCAAAACATATCTGAGAAGGAAATGCACATTGCAGAGTCATTGCCTTGTTTTTGTACACAAAAAACCAAACCAAATCATTTTGATCCCTGTCTGATTAGATAAAAAATTCTTATTTTCAACTCTGCTTTTTATTGCACAGGAAATTTTTAACATTTACACTCATGTACTGAGAATCAATTTATGGATAAGAGTAAAAATAGTAAGCAAGGTCCACAAACTTTGATTCACAAAAGATTTCTTTGATGGGAGCAGGAAGGAAAGAGAAGGTGAAAAGCTATCTGACACCCTTATCCACCAACATGCAAGCTTAGAGATCCCAAGAGCCTCCGCTGAAATGTTGACAATGACCAAATCGACTACGCTCCACAAACAACCCAATTTACTGCATAGTCAGGTCTCTAAATCCAGATTCCTATTACTTCTGCTAGCTATGCTTGAAGATAGCCTTAACTCATCTGTAAAATGTATGGAATTTTATTGTCTTAGGCTAATATG
>JAWWMS010000120.1:3089716-3104399 GCA_035048045.1 Chlorospingus semifuscus | reverse complement strand
GCCCACGGTGTTTGTGCTCCTGGGCTGAGATTTGGATCATTTGTCCTTGGTGCCCAGCTGGAGCAGGAATTGTTTTGGAATTTCTGCTCTGTGCACAGAGCTCGCCATCCCCTGATGTGAACCCAGACCCACACACTAAAGCAGCACAGAACGTGAAAAATAGAAAAGCTGAAACTTTAGGCATCAATATCGCATGTGCCTGCCTTGGGAAGGACACTTTGTGTGACAGGAGGCTGCAAAGGAAACCTTGCTCCCAAAGATCCTTGTTCCCAAAGATCCTTGTTCCCAAAGGAAACCTTGTTCCCAAAGATCAAGGCCAGGCTTTGGCCAGGGAGGGAGAGACAAGGCGGGCAGCAGATCAGAGGGAACATTTCTGCTGTCCTTGCACTGCTATCAGCAGCTCCTGTGCCATGCTCTGGGGCAGTGGGATGCTCCCTGGGAAGGGCTTTTTGCACCCAGCCTCAGCACGTGGGTGATGTGCTGCAGGCCTGAACCTAAACCTGAGCCCAAGCCCAGAACAGAGCGAGAGGGATCTGACCCAAATTGGGATTGGAGCTGGAGGGAGAGGGCAAAAATAGGGTGGGGAGGATTGGTTTGGTGCCCGGGGCTGGTGCCCTGTGTGCAGCCTGGCAGGAGAACCCCCAAACTCTGCAAACAGAGCCAGGGCTCAGCCACTCTGCTTTGGGAGGGATTAGAGACAGCCCTGGGAGTGCTTTCCTTGTGGAAAAGGAGGAAGAAACAGGCTCCAAGGTGACCAAGGGGACTTGTGACCACTCTCTGGGCTGTGTCTTTCTCTCCCCTCATTTTCCCCCTCTCATTTTGCCCCATTAGCCATAGCACCTGCTGGAGGAGCAGCTTTCCCTCAGGAGTGACCACAGCTCCTACAGAACCAGCTCCCAGCAGCTGCCTCAGCATCCTCTGGGGATGGGGAGGAACAAAAGGAGCCCTGCAGAGCTGGGGCTGAGATGGGAAGAAGGACAGGAGGGGCTGCCTGGGCTGGGATGAGCCCCTGGGAAATGCTGCTCTGCTTTCCCAGGCCAGGCCTAAGGAGCTCAGTGCTGATGGATAAAAGCCACAGCGTGAGGCCTCTCCTGGGCAGCTCGGGTTGCAGAGGGCTGCAGGCAGCAGGAGCAGCCCCCCATGCACAGCCCACAAGGATTGGGTTTCCTTGGAACCAAGCAGAAACACTCTGGGGGTGGGAGTGCCAGCAGTGCCTGACGGACAAAAAATGGCTGGGATCCTTTCTCCAAGGCACAGATCTGCAGGAGAGCCCAAGAGGGGCTGCAGGAGAGCACAAAGATTGGTTTTCTTTGGAACCAAGCAGAAACACACTGGGGATGGGAGTGCCAGCAGTGCCTGATGGACAAAAGCATGGCTTGGATCCCTTCTCCAAGGCACAGATCTGCAGGAGAGCCCAGAACGGGCTGCAGGAGAGCCCAAAAGAGGCTGCAGAGCCCTGAGGAGCAGCACAGGGTGAGGCAGGAACTGCATCAGGAAAAAAAGGTGGCTGGACTGGAAAAAAATGTGGCTTGGATCCCTTCCCCAAAGCACAGATCTGCAGGAGAGCCCAAAAGGGGCTGCAGGAGAGACCAAAAGGAGCTGTAGGAGAGGCCAAAATGGGCTGCAGAGCCCTGAGGAGCAGCACAGAGCGAGGCAGGAGCTGCACCAGGGCAGGAGGAGGTTTGTGGCTCTGTGTGTGATAGGGATCCCCTCCCTGGTGAATGCAGGTGGAATTCAGCGCTGGAATGTCCCTGGCGGAGGTGCAGGGCCAGGTTCCCACCCTGTGCACTCCCTCACCATGCCTGGTGAATGTGGGGTTTGATTTCTGCCCAAATAAAGGAGTTGGAGAAGGATTTGTGGTGAGATGCAGCTCAGGGCGATCAGGGAATTTCCCTGGAGCAGCACCTGGGACTGACACCTTGCACAAGACCCAAAACCAGGGGGATAAATCCACAGAACCAGAGCTGGAAGTGCAGGAGCCAAAGGGCTGCAGCAGCCAGAGGGGAAGGCGGGACTGGGAGATGTTAAACCAGTGAGGGGGCACTGGAAACAGGTCAGGCCGCTGAAATAAGTGACCTCCAATCCCAAATTCCTTGTGAGGCGAGAGGCAAGCCCTGCTGCAGTTCAGCTCAGAGCACTCAAGGTCACCCAGAGCCCATCAAACCTCCTGCAGCCACTGCTGGGTAAATGGAACCAAGAGAAACTCACGGTGCAGGCTGAATTACTCGCAGCAACAAATATGTTTGATTAGGGTTGGGTTTGGTTTGCTTTTTGGGTTTGGTTTCTTTTTTTTTTCAGCACTTTCAAATGATTTGCAATCTCCAGTTTGATTTGTATGAACATATTTGTTGGAGGAAATTGCTTTATGCAAATGGATTCCAGCTGAGGGACCTGTGACACCAGCAGTGCTGTTGAGCCTCAGATGCCCTCAGTGGTGCCTGGCAGAAGGAGAGGAGGGCTGGTTCTCTCCTCCTCCTCCTCCTCCTCCTCCTCCTCCAAACAGGCATTTCACAGCCTTCCCAGACGTGTCTAGATGCAGCCTGGATTTAGAGAGTATTTGCAGAACAAGGCTCAGCCTGTTAAAAATAAAAAAAAATAAAAAATGGATGCGTGTTGCGCTGCTGGAATTTCACATCCTGGCGAGGAGAAATCAGAGAGCCAGGCTGATATTTTCACCTGAAATGTAGGGTAAAAATGGTGTGTCACCCTCCAGGGGCTGAATTATTGAAAGGCAGAGATTTATGGATCCCTGGCATCCGAGCTGCTCCCTTCACCTCACAGCTGGGGTGAGCGTGGCCTCGTCTGGCTGAGCCAGGCTCAAGGTGAGCTGGGGATGCTCCCTCCTCCACAGATTTCACCACTGCTGGGCCAAACCCAGGTCCTGGCAGGGAGCAGGCAGAGGGTTTTGTCTGAATGGTTGGGAATTTTGGGAGGAGAAAGGTTGAATGTGAACAGAAAATGATGTTTTTCTGCCTCTGTGCAGAAGACGCTGTCCTGTGGTTTGCTGGGGAGCTCAGCACTGGCTAAATCCCTGGAGGTGATTGAGGATCAAATCCTAAAGGATCAAAGGGAGCTGTGAGAGGAAGGGGGTTCTGATTTTTGTGGTTTTCAGGTCCTTTTCCAGCCTCACCCTGAGTCCAGGTGCACCTTCCCTCCCTCCACCCACCCTCACCCCACAGAGCGAGGGTGTGGGAACATTTCCCTCTCTCCCTCATGTCCCTGAACACCCCAAACTCCTGCCAGCCTGCTTTCCTCAGGCTTTGGAACAGAAATTTGCCAAGTTCACACCTGTCAGGTTTAACTGATTGCCCGTGGATGGAGGGAAGGGAGGAGGGAAGGGAGGAGAGAGTTTGTCCTTATGGCTCTGCTCACCAGGGGAAATTCCTCCATTCCCCGAGGAATAAATGCTTCAATTCCTCCATTCCCCGAGGAATAAATCCTTAAATTCCTCCATCCCCCGAGGAATAAATGCTTCATTTCCTCCATCCCCCAAGGAATAAATGCTTTATTTCCAGCCTCACCCCACTGCTGCATCTCCCAGTCCTCCCAGTGCCACCAGAACAATGCACAGAGGCTTTCTGCTGGCACACACATCTGTCCACCCAGGGAGCTGATCCCACCCCAAAATGCTCATCCTGAGGTCCATAATTGCCCCAGTGTGCCCAGTCCAGCTGCTGCCAGCTGTGCTCCGAATGCTGCAGCTGTCTGGGCTTATCAATGGAATGGGAATGGGTTGGGAATGCCAAGCTGGAGTAAACACTGCCCAGCAAAAATGGCATGGGGGGGCTTTGCAAGGGGAGGAATTGTAATTAAATAGAAATTAGTTATTTAAATGGTCACTTCCTGGGGTTTGCTTGGCGTCCGATTAACTGAACTTTTAATTTGCATAAGCAATAAATGTTTAATTATGTTATTAATATATTTGAGTTGAGGAGCTTATGGGGTTTTATAATTGGCATTTAACTAGATAGTTCCAGCATATTAACTGATGTTTTATAGCTCCATGTGAGCTTCTCCAATTATAACTGACCTAAAAATTTGCTTGGAGGACCTGCCTGGAAAGTGTTACCTGAGCAACAGGATGGGGGGACGTGAAAGGAGGGGGTTGGAGCCTGTCCCCAAAAGGAGGGATGTGCACAGGGGGCTTGTTGGAATTCAGGACATCCCTCTGGCTGTCCTGGAGTGCCAGGGGACTCAGAGACCCTGGCACAGAGCCCAAAATGCCCCTGTGGTTTTGATTGTGACCTGTGGAAAAAATCACCAACCTTATATGAGGATCTGCAAGACATGACAGTTTAAGTAGAATGATAGTGAATTTATCACAGGGTGAAAAAACAGATTTTTGGGGTTTTAGAATGGCAAGATGGAGGAATCTGGGTGTGTCCCGTCCTTCTTCTTCTTCTTCTTCTTCTTCTTCTTCTTCTTCTTCTTCTTCTTCTTCTTGGCCTCCATCTTCTGCTGTGATGGTGGCACTTTGGGATTGGTTTAGAGTAGAAGCTCGCTGTCTAACATAGGTGATAGGTATTGGGAAGTGATTGTAAATATTGTACACGTAGCTTTTAGTATAAAAAGATAAGACCACCCTGAGGGTGTCAGAGTGCCTCTGTCTTGCTGAACGGATTTTGGCTGGACAGGAGAAAGAATTTTATAGATAAGAAACAATAAACAACCTTGAGAATGAGAAATGAAGAGCTCTGACTCCTTCTTCAACTGCTGGGCTGGGAAAAGAGACTTTCTAACACATCTTGGGGTCACTCTGAGCAGTGAGAGACCCCGAGAGAAAACAAATTAAATAAACTTCTCCTCATCAGAGTTAGGCAGTATTTAGTGAGCACTGGGCTGTAGAATCACAGAATCATCAGGGTTGGAAGAGACCTTTAAAATTATCAAGTCCATTTGTCAAACTTCCTAAAATATGGGTAAATCCACAGACAATGAATCATTCTCCTGAAAGGGAATAGATTTACATGGATCATCTCCTTCCAACCCCCTGCCAAGGGCAGGGACACCTTCCCAGGTTGCTCCAAGCCCCATCCAGCCTGGCTTTGGACACTTCTAGGGATGGCAGAAATTTAATCTGAAAAGAAACCTGGATTTGATGCATGTTCAGCCCCTGTGAGGAAGGGGTGGGTGTTTGAAGATAAAAAAACAGAGGGTTAAGAAGGTCACTGTTGTTTATCAGTGGAAATCCACCTGCTCAACCCCAGCCAGTGATCAACCTCAGCACCATCAAGTGCTCTTAACAAGTGACTAATGTGCCTGACACATCCAATTACAGCTGTGATTAAGCCCCTCTGATCAATACCATTGATAATGGCTCCTAAACAAAGCTTTCTTTCCAGAATGTACCGAGACACTGTGTTTATTTCCACTCTTTCGATTAGCAAGGATAATAAAACACTCGTTAAACCTCAAGTGATTCTCCTTTTCCTGAAAAGGTGTGGGAAGTGCAGAAGGCAACACAACCACCTGGCCATAAAGCAAAGTTGAACACTGCAGAACACAGGGAGCCTCAATTTTCCATCCAATTTGCAGGATACTTTCCATCCTCCTGTTCTGGAGGATGGAACTGGGTTAAAATCATGTTTTTCCTCAGAGTTTTGCAAGGATTTCTCTTTCCAGCAACACTCAGAGGAAACAGTCATCACCTTCATAGGATCTTATATCATCACCTTCATGACATTTCTCTCCAGCAAACTCCCCCCTTGCCCCCACCCATCAAAGTTCAAAGTTTGATTTAACAGCTCAGGCACATTTATTGAGTTATGGAGCCCCACTCCAGAAAAAAAACATCGTCTTTGACCTACTTGTGCTCACATTCTGTGAACACTCTGAAGGGGAAACACATCCAATGTCGGCACTTGGAAATTATCTGTCCACACAGCACATAACGGATTTCTCCACACATTCATCCACATCACCCATTTAAGAGCCAACAATTCTGCTTTTTTCTGTTGCCTCCAGGGCAGTTATGAGTGTCTGGATAATAAATTCAGGTACTGAGCTCCTAAATACCTGCTGATGTTTTGGGTAAATGGATGCCAAATGCTTTCCACAAAGGAAGGGACCTTAAAATCATCTCCTTCCATGGGAAGGGACACCTTCCACTGTCCCAGATTGTTCCAAGCTCCATCCAACCTGGCCTTGGGCACTTCCAGGGATGGAGCAGCCACAGCTTCTCTATGAGAGGAATGATGGATTTGTCTTTCCAAACAAGCCGTGGGTCTGCTGGTGGATAAAACCAGCACTGAGATATAAAAGAAACAATGGGAAGGATTCCACTGATTGAGGAATGGAAAAAAGATATTTGCTTTTACAAATAGACTTTAGGTTTGCTGATAAATTAAGGTGGATGCTGAAAGATGAAAGAAACAATGGGGAAAACCCCTAAATTCCATAAGAATTAAAAATTAAAAGGGAGGGTTATACATTAGAGGGAAATCTTCGGTATCAGGTGTTCTGGGAAGTCTGTACCTCTCAAGTACCTCAGCCAATGGGGAAAGAGAGAAGGGAAATGCACCTGGGAAATTGGGATAAAAAGGGAGGCTGTGTCCTCCAAAAGTTTGAGACACCCCAGGTGAATGCCCCATGGCCTCTCCCTTTATTTGAGTAAAGCCAAAAAAGGACTGCTCTGTCTCCTTTTTGGACATAAACCTCTGTTGCTTGTGAATTGATTTTCCTGACATCTGGAAACCTGTGTCAGGCCTCACAACCCTCACAGGAAAGAATTTCTTCCTAATATCCAATCTAAACCTGCTCTCTTTCAGTTGGAAGCCATTCCCCTTTGTCATTCCAGTTCCAGTACTGTATTCATGGACAAAACCATTTTCCTGTGCTTAAATCTGCAATTTCTGAATCAGTCCAATTCATCAGTAGTGACTGGTAGAAATGCAGATTTATCCCAGTCCAATATTTCAGCATTCCATCAGGGAATAAAACACTCCAAAGGATTTCTATATACTTGCTTTGGGCATTAATGACTTGCAACATGGCTGTGTGTCTTTACTTCAGAATTGGGAAAAATATTTCTAATAATTAAATTCTGTTGTTACAGAAAAAAAAAAAGAAAGAAAAAAAATAAAGAAAAAAAAAACAAAGAAAGAAAAAAAAAAGAAAGAAAAAAAAAAGAAAGAAAAAAAAGAGCTGTTGTGGATTATAGTTTCCAATGAGAAAAAATCATTTTGGAAAAGCAGAAAAAGTATCATCACTTCAACTATTTATTCTCCTTTTAATGTATTGTATTTAATTAAATTTCTTTAAATATCCATGAAAACGAAATTAAGCATTTAGCTGGCTTTCAGATGAAGGTTTGTATCCACCCTGAATTCTCCCTTTACTGGATTCCAGAAGAACACTTCTTCAAAAGACTCCATTTAAATGTACAAGGACGCTTGAAACAGCTTCCAAATCAAAGACAAGCATCCCTTAGCAGATAAAAGCAGGGGCCAAAAGCCTTCCTGGCATCCAGGAAGCTCCTCCTGGGATCAGCTTGTCCCAGGATTCTGCTCCATCAGAGCAGTCCTTCACTCTGTGGCCTGGCTGCAAACATTGCCAGTGGAGACTTTCCTCTTCCGCTTTTCCCTCTTTTGGGGGAAGAGATGCAAATCTCATCCAGGATTTCAGATTCATCTTCCCAGCAAAATGATCCCTTTTTTATTTCTTTTGGATCCTGGCAGTCTCACCTGGGTTCCTACACACGTTTTACTGACAGATGTGGGGTTGGTAACTTGAGAGAGGCATTTGGAGGGGGAGAGATCCAAGTGGATGCCTTAATTTGGGGTTCTGACAGCTCTGCTGCAGGACAGGGTGGGATGGGATGGGATGGGATGGGGATGGGGATGGGGTGGGGTGGGGTGGGATGGGATGGGATGGGATGGGATGGGGTGGCATGGGGCAACACCAAAACCTTCCTCCTTTCCTGACCATTGAAGAAGGAAGAGGGTTAAGGAGACTGAAGACCCTTCCAGGGGGATTTCTCAGTGTGGTGAGTGCTCCATGACCAAGCAGAGGATCTCAGCTGCATGTCCCAACTCCAGAAATACTTCACAGCCTTGGAGCACCCTCTGCTCCACCAGGAGGACAGGAGCAATTTTGGCACAGGGAAGGGAGTGCAGCTTAATGAAAGGAGATGGTGGTCACAATGACTTCCCTTAGAGTGGCCCAAGACTTAGGAGAACTTCAGGCTTTCAGCTCCCAAGGAAAAATTGGAAAAATTCCAGTTCAAGGAGGTGGACTGTCGCAGACATCTTTTCATTAAAAGTATTTCCTTAAGATTTTTTCCTCCTGAGAAGCTGAGAGGCCTCAGGGACAGAATGTAAACAATGATTGTCTGCTGCTGTGGAATGCAACAGGTGCATCTGGGATTGGTCTCATGCAGATGTTCAGAATTAATGGCCAATCACAGTCAGCTGGCTCGGACAGAGAGTCTAAGGCAGCTGCCTTTTGTTATCATTCTTTTCTATTCTTAGCTTAGCTAGCCTTTTGAGATGAAACTTTTCCTTCTATTCTTTAGTATAGTTTCAATCTAATATATATCATAAAATAATAAATCAAGCATTCTGTAACATGGAGTCAGATCTACATCTCTTCCCTCATCCCGAGACCCCTGTGACCACCATCACTGTGGACAACTGTGATTAAACTCACTGAAACACCTCAGTCAGGCATTCCCAGCCAGGAGGCTGCAAGGGAAGCTGCAGAGCTGCTGGAACTCTTGGCTGACCTTGGAAGCACCTATTTCTCTCCCTTCTGAAGAGCAGCTGGAGGAATCCAGGAAGGGCTGGGAAATGGCCAGGACAAGGCAGCTGTGAGGCTGAGGGACCTGGGTGTGCTGGCCAGGGAGGGACAGAAGCGTTGCCATACCTGAGGTGTGGTTGTCCCAGGTCAGCTCTGCCAGGCACTGGCTGCGCTCCTCCTCGATCTCCTGCATGATGCTGCACTCTGGCCGCGTGCTGGACGCCTGCAGGAAGGGCACAGAGGGAGACAGTGAGCAAAGCCCACCCTCAGGGAGGCATTCCTGGGCATTCATGGCCTCGTGGGGCAGGCTGGAGCTCTCCAGGGCCATTGCACTGATGTGCACCCAGCCTTATTCTGTGCTCGCTCAGAGGAGGGAGAGCAACCCAGAGCTGCTGAAAAAAATCAGCATTTCTCTCCATTTCCTTAGGAAAAAAACCCCCACAACCTATTTTTTTCTGATGATCAGTATGATAATTGTGGGGAATTTTGGAAGGATTTGAGACAGGACCTCTGAATTGTTTTTGATGATGTGGTTTATTTTTCTTATCTTCTACATAGACAGGAAGGGTGAGTTCAGCTCACATCTTCACTGCGTGATTCAGAACATCACCAGACCTCCAGTTACAAGACCTTTTAAGGAGTTATTGACCACTAAAACACTGCCAACAAGGATATTTATGTTTTTGACCCAATCCTTAAATATTTAGTCTTATGGACCCATGCTACAGTGTGAGCTTTCTTAGCCAATCCTGTTCTGACACACAAACAACAGTACTGCATTCTAAACTCCTTGTTAACATCTGTAACTACTTTTCTTTTTTCTATATCTTAAACTGTAAAACTCTAAACTTTCCACTTCTCAGCTTAACATGTCTCTGCTTTAAACTACAAATCCACATTCTCCCTTCTAGCACCAAAGTCTGGGAGCCTTTTCCAAGGTCTCAGCTCAAATCCTGGGTTTAATTCTAAGCTTTGGCTTCCAGGCCCAAAGTTCTGAGAGTTCCCTGATTTTTGGATTCCAACAGATGAGGAACAATTCTGCTGCTCTATGCTCTGGGAACCCTGCCTGGCTAACCAGCACCACCAGCTATGTAGGGCAGGGCAGATTTAATATTTATGCCAGGAGCAGTGGGACCTGTGCTTCGTGGTTTATTCCCTGGCTCTCACACTAATTCAAAGCACAACAAACCCCAAACCAAATAGGAACAGGATCTCTGATGCAGATTAGGAGATCAAGGAGCTAAAAAGGAGGAAATTCCCAGTGAGAAGGCTTTTCCCCCTCCAGTGGTTTCTCCTCAGCCAGCCCTAATCAAGTTGTGTTTGTAATACAGCAGTGGCCATAAATGTTCAGGTAATTAATTGTGGACTCCTCATAACGTGCAATTCATGAACTGCCTCAATCATAAAACGTGGGAATGGTGATTTTTAACTCCAAAAAAAGGAACTCACACATATCTCAGTGTCCCCTTGTCACCAACACGCTCTCAGCTTGGAAGGGACACTTTGACCATTGCCATGGCCAGAAACTGAGGCTGCTCCCAACCCCAGCTCTTCTAAAGGGATTGCAAAGGGCATTCAACAGGGAGGAAAATGGATTTGGAGAAAAATGGAGCTGGATTTTCAGAAATCCAGCTGCAAAGAGGTGGAGGGAAGGGAATGATGTCAAGAGAGCCAAGCCTTGGCTTGAGTTCATGCTGTCCCTGTTAAATGTGATGTGGGAAAAAACATCAGTGGGGTGAACTTCAGGAACGGATCATGAGGACACAGGAGAAGTGATTGATTCCCTGCTCCCTCTTGAGGGTTTTGGGATAACCATGTGTTTTAATCAGAAATAGGCAGAGAAAATAAATTAAGAAAACAAAAATAATTTCCTGTGTCGTTTCAAAATACGTCGAGTTACTGCTCTGTTATGTATTTGCCAGTCAAGGTTTTAAGACAAAAAAAGTCCAGCAATCCTTTGAAGGAACAATTGTTTGATGTAAATTTGGGTTAGGATTATAAAATAATTTAACACACTAAATTAATCTCACCATTTCCTATTAACCTATCCTGCTCTCTTCCCTGTTTCATGCCATGCCTGGTTTAGATTTTAATTTCCTTTAGGTTGGGAGAGGGCCTTGATTAGTAATGTATAAACAAATAATTGTGGTTTTCTAGTCAAATTAAAAATAAATAAAAATACAAACACCAGAAGAAGGGGAATCATTTGGAGTTGTCTTTGTTCTCAAATATTTCTTTTCCCCAAAGGGAAACAGATCTTTGGAAATTTCATCTTGGCTCATCTGAAATACCATAGTTATTTTGTTTTGATTTACAGTTCTTCTTGCCATTTTATTTTAACCTTAAAAAAGCACGAGGGGAAGCGTGAGAGATTTGCAGAACACTTGCTGGAAAAATAAAGACTGAAAAGTTTTCAAAACATTCTGACTTTTTCAAGGGGAAGTTTTAACTCTCTGGACTTAAACATTCGCCAAATTCATGTCACATCTATAAATACCTCTGATTTTCACTTTATAAATTAATTAATTCATGCTACTCTAACTTTGATCAGGGTTGGCAAAGCACTCTGTAGTTCTACAATAAATCTGAAATTTTTTTAGGCTGTAGATCTTACACCAAGCCCATTAGCAAGTACTTCACTGCTACTTCTTCCCTTCACTAAAATCTCATGCCTGAGTTGGACAATTGTATATTCACCTCAATGGTCCAATATTTACTTCTGATCAAGGGGTTTTATCACCTTTAAAAAAACAAATGAGGCTCTGTTTTGAAAAGTGGGCTTGTGACAGGCTCAGGTAAATTTGATTATAGATAGAATCTTTAAAATCTCATCATTTTTTGCTATACAATCCAAAAGAAAATATATCTACTGCGAGAGGCTCAGGTAAATTTGATTATACATAGAATCTTTATAATCTCATAATTTTTTTTGCTATACAATCCAAAAGAAAATATACCTATGTTAGGCAAAACTCTGAAAAAAGAGCGTCCAGCAGCTAAATACCAAAATACAGAAGATCTTGGATTTGTGGTGCTGGTGCTGACTTCTTGTGAGCTTTTAGGGAAGGTGGGTGCTCACAACAACCCCAAGCAAAACTGCGGGTTGAGGGCAGAGGGGCTGGAAAAGGTGCTGGGGGTGCTGGTGACAGCAGCTGAACATCAGCCCAGGTGTGCCCAGGTGGGCAGGAAGGGCAGTGGCACTCGGATTGGATCAGGAATTGGGTGTCCTGCAGGACCAGGGTGGGAATTGTCCCCTGTGGCACTGGTGAGGCCACACCTCCAACCTGGGGTCAGTTTTGGGCTCCTCATGACCAGAAGGACACTGAGGGGCTGGAGAGTGTCCAGAGATGGGAATGGAGCTGGGGAAGGGGCTGGAGCACCAGGAGAGGCACTGGTGAGGCCACATCTGGAATCCTGGGGTCAGTTTTGGGCTCCTCGTGACAAGAAGGACATTGAGGAGCTAGAACGAGTCCAGGGGAGGGAATGGAGATGGGGAAAGATCTGGAGCACCACGAGTGGCTGAGGGAGCTCAGCCTGGAGAAAAGGAGGCTCAGGGGGGACCTTGTGGCTCTGCACAGCTCCTGACAGGAGGGGACAGCCAGGTGGGGGTCAGGCTGTGCTCCCAGGGAACAGGGACAGGAGGAGAGGGAACGGCCTCAGGCTGGGCCAGGGGAGGGTTAGGTTGGATATTGGGAAAATTCCTTCATGGAAAGGGTGGTTAGGCTCTGGCACAGCTGCCCAGGGCAGTGATGGGGTCACCATCCCTGGAGGGATTTATAGGACACGTGGATGTGGCACTTGGGGATACGGGTCAGTGGTGACCTTGGCAGTGCCAGGTTAACACCTGGATCCTTGTGAATTCCTACACAATTCCACGAATCTTTGATTCTATTTGACCTGGTTCAAGTCTAGGCTGAATCTGAATCAGTTTCCCAGTCTGGTTCCTGCTGGCTGCAGGGATATTCCCTTCCATGTCCTGGATATTCCCTTCCATGTCCTGCCTTTCCCTGTGCACAGCAACCTCAGGGAGTGCTCCACCATTCCTTGGGGGTGTAAAGTTCATTCTTTGGAGGTGTAAAGTTCATTCCCTGGGAGTGTAAAGCGCATTCCTTGGGGGTGCAAAGCTCCACACCTGCATGGAGCCTGCCTCTGTGGCCAAAAGAAGGGAGATGTCATGGCAGAGAGGTTGGAGTGATCGAGAAGTGGTTGGAAGGTTGGACTCAGCAGAGAGGGGCAGGGCAACATCACTGCCATGGCACAGATCTCTATTTTCCCATGCTTTCTGCATGTTGTGTGCCCTGCAGGAGGAGCTGGAGCAGCAGAGGAGCCAGCTGCTGACCCGGGCTGTGGTGGCAGAGGAGCAGGTGCTGGAGCTGCAGGGCTACATCGACCAGCACCTTGCCAGGTGACAGGGGTCCCTCTCCAGGCTTGTGCCAGTGCTGGCCCCGTGCCCACTGCTGGCCCTGCCACAGCAGTGCCCATGTCCCACTGCTCCTGCAGCTGTGCAGGCAGCTGCCACCACCTCTTGTGCCACAGGGCAGCAGGACAGACACGCCCCACACACCACAGGTGTCCTGCCCTGTGTGCTCACCCATCCTTGGGAGGAATCACAATCATGGAGTGGGATGGAAGTGACGCAAATGTTCACCCAGTGCCACCCCTGTCATGTCAGGGACAACTCCCACTGTCCCAGGCTGCTCCAAGCCCTGCCCAGCCTGGCCTTGGGCACTGCCAGGGATCCAGGGGCAGCCCCAGCTGCTCTGGGCACCCTGTGCCAGGGCCTGCCCACCCTGCCAGGGAGCAATTCCTTCCCAATATCCCATCCATCCCTGCCCTCTGGCAGTGGAAGCCATTCCCTGTGTGCTGTCCCTCCATGCTGTTGCAAGTTGCCCTATCTGCTCCCGGCGGGCACGGAAAGCGGCCCCAGCGGAGTCTCCCTGCGCTGTCCTTTCCCCAGACCCTCCCGGTTCCCGGGCTCCCCTCACGGCAGAGGCGCCACAGCCCCGACACCACCTCGGCGGCCTTGCCTGGTGCGTCACCACTGCGCGCCTCGTGACGCCACCGCCGCGCGCCGCCGCGAAGGACACGGCGCCCGAGCGGGGCCGAACGGGACCGGAGTGACCCGAGCGGGGCCGAACCGAACCGGAGCGAACCGGAGCGGAGCGAGCGGCCCGGGCGGGCTGAGGCGCCATGAGCAGCCCCACGCAGGATGAGAGGCTGCGGGTGCAGCAGCTCCGCGCCCTGCGGCGCCGCTGGCTGCGGGACCAGGAGCTGAGCCCGCGGGAGCCCGTCCTGCCGCCGCAGCGGCTCGGGCCCGTGGCCGCCTTCTGGGAGCGCTTCCTGCGGCCCGGGGAGCCCTGGCGGCACCAGGTGAGCGGCGGGACGCGGGCGCCGCGCGGACTCGCCCGGCCCGCTGGCCCCGCCTGACCCCCCTGTGCCCGCAGGTGCACAGCTTCTACCAGGGCGGCCGCTTCGTGCTGCTGCGGGTGCTGCTCCCCGCCTGGGCCATCACCTACTACGTGAAGTACCATGTCCGGGTGCGTGCGGGCCCGCCGGGGCAGGGAAGGGCCGGGAAGGGCCGGGGGGATGGAGCGGGAGGGGTTCCACAGCGGGTGGGGGACGGTGCTGCTCACATTCAGCTGCAGATGGAGGTTATTCCCCGTGGCCTGTTCATCCCAAAGAATCACCCTTGTGAGACCCCACCTGCAGAGCTGCCCCCACATCTGGGCCAACAGCAGCAGGACCTGGAGCTGCTGGAGAGAGTCCAGGGGAGCCCACAGAGATGCCCCAAGGGCTGGAGCCCCTCTGCTCTGGAGCCAGGCTGGGAGAGCTGGGGGTGGTCACTCACAGGGACACCTCGGAGCCCCTTGCAGGGCCTAAAGGGGCTCCAGGAGAGCTGCAGAGGGACTGGGGACAAGGGATGGAGGGACAGGACACAGGGAATGGC
>JAWWMS010000120.1:3070418-3083851 GCA_035048045.1 Chlorospingus semifuscus | reverse complement strand
CACTCCATGGCATGGAATCAGTTGGAACTTGGAGGCCACTCCATGGCATGGTCAGCTGGAATTTGGAGGCCACTCCATGGCATGGAATCAGTTGGAACTTGGAGGCCACTCCATGGCATGGTCAGCTGGAATTTGGAGGCCACTCCAAGGCACGGAATCAGCTGGAATTTGGAGGCCACTCCTCTCTGCTGCTGCTGGGTTCCTGCTTGGCCTTTTCCTTGGATAAACAGGAGCAATCCCATGGCTCTGTTTGGCAGCAGAGGACAGCAGGAAGGATTTGGGGTCCGTGGTGTGTGTTGGCTTTGGGATGGAAGCTGCTCCAGCTCTGTGGTGACCCTTCCCTGTGGCTCCTCAGCCAGGGAGGGTGGGAATGCATTGGGGAAAGGCCATGGAATTGCTGCATGGCTTTCCCAGCAGTGGGAACAGTTTTCCAGCCCTCAGCACCAACCTCCACACTCCAGGATGGTTTTTTGGGGCATCTCTTGTGGCAGGACCTCCCTAGTGCAGGAGCCAAACCCCAGGGCACAGGGTCCCCACGTGTGTCACCATCAGACCCTCATGGCCTTCTCTTCACCCCCCTCTGCCTTGGGAGAAGGAAATCTCCTCTTCCCATCCCTAATTCCCCTCCTTCCCCACCCTGTGATGCTGATGGAGCCCAAAACCAGTTTGCTAAAACCCAGTACAAAGCCAAACCCACCAACAGGCAGCTTGAAATCCGAGGGGAATTGGACATAATTTTCCTGCTAATCTTGGGAATCTTTTTCCCTACAGCCTCTGCTTGTCCTCCCCTGGACTCTGTGTGTGTAAATATATAAATATATAAATATTATTTTTTTTCTATCTGATGAGGGGCAGAAGTGTTTTAGCACCCACGCACTGCTCTGTATGCAAACTCCTCACATGCAAATGCTTCTCTATGCAACGATTTTTTGTTTTTAAAAATGAAAACCACAGCAAATCCTCAGCTCCTGTTCCTTTATTTTTCTGTGGACAGAGTGGACAGCTCTGGGTTTGTGTTAATGGCCAAGGGCAGCTGTTTTTGGGGAGAAAGCTGGGGAAAGGGAGTGGTGGAGCCACTTGGCTGTGACAAATGAAGGTCCCTCCATCCCCAGTCCCCTGGGACATTTTGGAAATGTCCACCACTTTGCAAGGAGTGGATCAAACGCTGGAATGTGGGTGCCTTATCTCTGTTTGATAACAGGGAGAAAATCGCTGTAAATAGGCCAAAAATGCTGTGTGACTTCATGGGTTCTCCCAGGTGATCCTTTATTATCCAAGATGAACATAATGGGGAAGAAATTGGGACCTGGAAAATGTGGGGGGGGGGAGCTTTCTTTTCCTGGGATGCTGTGTTGGATACAGAACCCCTCTCCCCCACAGAAATCCCCCAGGAATATTGATCCAGCTCCTATTTTGTAATAAAATTTTATCACCTGCAGACCTGGTCTGGCTTCTGGTCCTTCCTGCTCCAAGAGCTTTTCTTGCCTTTCCAGGCATAAGGAAAGGGGGAATAAAGCTTTTTTATTGGGGAAATGGGTGTCCAGGCAGGGAAGGGTGTGAGCCTGGAGTTGTCCCTGTCCCAGTGCCATGAGAAGGGACAGGGGGGGCACAACCTTGTGTTTGATCCCCTCACCTTTATGTGCTCCCGTTTTTTATCCTGAGAAGGGAAATAGGGCATCCACAGATCCTGGAAGGAGCTGGAGCAGAGCCAGGAGGGGGAGAGGGACAATCCAGGGACAAGACAGGGACAATCCAGGGACAAGGCACCTGAACATTCTGTGACCCCGTCCTGTCCTTGCTGTGCCCTGGGCTGTTCCTGGAGAGGTCACAGGACAGTGAATATCGGGGATGTTTAGAGGGTGACTGATTGCTTGAGAGCCTGAAGGGTCCTCCCAAAGTGGGAAACCCCAGAGAGTGCCCCATGCAGAGGTGTCACACCTGGCTCAGGTCCCTCTGGGCCAGCTCCTGCCTGGAGCCTCCTGTGAGCAGTGCCAAACCTGGGACAGGCCTCAGATGGAAGTTCAGGCTCAGTTTGGGTCTCAGCAGAGCAGGGTCCCAAAAATCCCTGTTCCCTTTCCCACCCCATGGCTGTCACCCAGAGCAGGATCCCAAAAATCACTGCTCCCTTTCCCACCCCATGGCTGTCCCTCAGAGCAGGATCCCAAAAATCCCTGCTCCCTTCCCCACCCCATGGCTGTCCCTCCCTGCCGTGTCCCCTGTCCCCGTCCCCTTCCCGGCCGTGTTTGTGTGATGGTGCAGCAGGGGCTGTAAGGGCTGGCCTGTGCACAGACTGTTCCTGCCGGGCTGTTAAAGCTCCAGGAATGCCAAGATCCCGCTGGTCAAGGACAGGAAGGGGAGCAGGAGGGGTGAAATCCTGGGGGAAGCCTGGAGGAGGCCACACGGGGCACAGCCAGGAGGTGACAGCACCAACGGGAGACTCCTCCCGGCTTCCTCCTTGGAATGCAGAAGGAATCGATGCTGATGGCACCACACCGTGCCCAGGACCGGGAAAACACAGGGAAGGAGGGAGGGGATGGGAAACCCCCTGGGGGAGGCTCTGTCCCTCCTCTGCTCCCCGGTGATCCCGGAGGGAGAAGCTGGAGGGTCCCAGGGACAGCCAAGGTCCTGCTCAGTGCCACCCTGTCCCCAAGGTCTGCTGGGATGCGGGGGGACAAACCCAGCCCAGCGTCCCCGGGGATCTGGAAGGGCCCTGGAGATGCCCCTCCAGCCTGGCCGTGACTTTGAGGGTGCCTTTAATGTTGAACTTTGCTGTCCCGACATCTCCCCCGGCAGCTGTGGGCTGTTCTGTTTGATGTGCCCGGGCTGTAAAGTTATTTATTGACCGGGGAAAACACAATTCCAGCGGGAAGGAGCGGCCGGGCGGGTTTCGGCAGAGGATGGTGGTGGCATCGGGACACGCGTGTGGCTGCTGCAAAGCCACCCCGGCTGCCACCTGCGGGACAAATCCCGGCTCCCAACACCCTCCGGAAAGCCCAGGAGCGCCCCAGCAGGGCGGATTTTGGGGAAGGTGGCACAGAATGTTCCGTGACAGCGGCCACGAGCGCTGCCCTTCAAACCCTGCCCTTATCTCCCGTACCCCGAGGACCATCAACCCTCGAGCCTCCCTCCCGCTGCAGCCGAGCCATTAAAGTTAACCATTACCCAAAGCGAGTGTTGATTTGGGATAATCCAGCCCCGGGGGAAAGTGAGGGACGGGGGCAGGAAGGCTCTCGGCTCTTTTCTGCCAGATAGGGCCCGTCCTGCCGCGCTCAAGCGGTGCTTGAACAAGATGAATGCTCAAATAACACACGGCAAACAGCGCGGCCGGGAGAGCTCCGGCCACCGGGACAGCCGGTATTCCCATTCCATGGGGACACTCGGCATTCCTGGTCCTTGGGGACACCCGGCATTCCTGGTCCTTGGGGGCACTCGGCATTCCTGGTCCTTGGGGACAGTCAGCAGTCCCATTCCATGGGGACAGTCAGCATTCCCATTCCATGGGGACACTCGGTATTCCTGGTCCTTGGGGAGTCAGCAATCCCATTCCTTGGACACACTCAGCATTCCCATTTTTGGGGACATTCACCATTACCATTCCATGGGGACACTCAGCATTCCCATTCCTTGGAGACACTCGGCATTCTCAGCCCATGGAGACACTCAGGATTCCCATTTTTTAGGGACACTCAGCATTCCCATTCCATGGGGACATTGAGCATTCCCATTCCTTGGAGACACTCAGCATTCCCATTTTTTGGGGACATTCACCATTCCCATTCCATGGGGACATTCACCATTCCCATTCCTTGGAGTCACTCAACATTCCCATTCCATGGGGACACTCAGTGTTCCCAACCCATGGGGACACCCGGCATTCCCATCCCAAGGGCAGACTCCCCCTCTCATGGGGATTTTCGGTGCCCCCAGCCCTTGGAGGGCTTTGTCTCCTGCCAGTGGTCTGTTCAAGGTTTCCCTGTGGTTTTTTTTGTCACCTTTGGGGAGAAATCCTCCTTTTCCCGCTGACTTTTCCACTCTGTATCTCCAGCCCGGCTGTATCCCCACCCTGTCCTGTTCCTGCTCCATCTGCAGAGGCAGCAGTGGGAGCCAGGACAGGGAATCTCCACATCCAGCCCCTTCCCTGCCTCCTGGAGAGGCCTCACCCTCCTGCAGCTCCAGAGCTGAGGGATCCCAAATCCCAGCCCTCCTCCAGACTGTCCCAGAGTAAAACTCCTTTTTCCCACTGCCAGAATTTCATTCCTCTCCCTGGAGGCAGGGAAGGGCAGGGACACCCCAAAGCTTTTCAGCACCGGGATCTGAGCCCAAAGGTGCCCCCAGCTCTGGGACAAACCCTTCCCCTCCCGGTGCTGCCTGGTCCCTCCCGGGCTCGGAGCCTTCCCAGAGCGGGCCAGGCAGGAATCGTGCCCGGAGCCGTTCCCGGATCGGGATCGCGTGCCGAGGGCTCACCTGAGCCTCACCTGAGCCCTTAATCCCCTAATCCGTCACCAAGGAGACCCAGCCTTACCTGGCCCGTGCGAGCAGAGGGGCCCCGCGAGGGAGAGCTGAATCCCGCCCGTGCCAATCTCCTTTTGGCTCATCCCAGGTCTCTTTTGGCTCATCCCAGGTCTCTTTGGGCTCATCCCAGGTCCCTTTGGGCTCATCCCAGGTCCCTTTTGGCTCATCCCAGGTCTCTTTGGGCTCATCCCAGGTCCCTTTTGGCTCATCCCAAGACCCTTTTGGCTCATCTCGGCGCTCCAGGGCTGTGGGGTGGAGGAGGGAACTCCCTCCCTGCCACATTCCCGCCCCAGTCCCCCCAGCTCAGGCATCGGGGACCGCTGGGATTTATCCATCCCTGCCCCTCTGGGGTTTATCCATCTGGGATCCATCTCTGCCTCCCTGGGATTTATCCATCCCTTCCTCTCTGGGATTTATCCATCTCTGCCATCCTGGGATTTATCCATCTGGGATCCATCTCTGCCTCCCTGGGATTTATCCATCCCTGCTCCCCTGGGATTTATCCATCCCTGCATCCCTGGGATTTATCCATCCCTGCCCCTCTGGGGTTTATCCATCCCTGCCCCTCTGGGGTTTATCCATCCCTGCTCTCCTGGGATTTATCCATCCCTGCCCCTCTGGGATTTATCCATCCCTGCTCCCCTGGGATTTATCCATCCCTTCCTCCCTGGGATTTATCCATCCCTGCCCCTCTGGGATTTATCCATCCCTGCCCCTCTGGGGTTTATCCATCCCTTCCTCCCTGGCATTTATCCAGTCCTGCTCCCTGGGATTTACCCATCCCTGCCTCCCCCAGCACCCCCACCCCCGAGGGCACATTTGGGGACAATGGGGACCCCAAACTGCTGCTGGGGGGACACTGGGGTGTGGCTGCTCTGCCCCAAGCCCACCGTGCACGGGTTGGAGAGACACGGGGATGGGCACAAGCAAACTGGGTAAAACTTCCATGAAAAATTCCCTTTCTGGCAGCAGGGAGAGCGTGAGGGCTCTAAGGCAGATGGAGAATTGTCCCAGTGAGGCTCCAGTCTGTCCCAGGCCCCACAAAAAAGGGGACGAATCCCGAGCTGGAGGGATCAGAAGGCACCGGACACGAGGTGGGAGGTGTTGGTGTTCCTACAAACACCTGGAGGGACACTTGGAGACCTGGAATGATCACCGAGTGTCCCTGCGGGGCCAGCAGGGGACAGTCCAAGCACTCGTGTCACCCTGGTCACCCTCTGAGCACACCGTGAGTGGGAAGGTGAGGAGAGCAAAGGGTTTCTGTGGGAAAGGCGGAATTCCCGCCGGGAGCATCCTTCCTGCTCCCTGGAGATCTCCTGGAGCAGAGCTCAGGGCTCTGGGGCGCTTCGGGGGTGTCCGTGGAGGCTCCCATCGCCTCCCAGTGCCCTCCGGTCCGGCCGGGACCTCGGGGGATGAATGGGATTTTTCCAGCGGCGCCGCCGATCCGTGACCGTGTCCGTGTCCGTGCCGGTCCCTCCCGCAGCCCCCGGGAATCGTCCTGCCCGCCCGGAGTGTGGCTGGGGACACCGGGAATGCGGGGACATCCCCACTTCGGGGACACCTCCGCTTCAGGAGAGCCCTCACTCCAGGGACATCCCTGCTCCGTGGACATCTCTGTCCAGGGACATCCTCGGTCAAGGGACACCCCTGTTCCAGGACCATCCCTGCCCCAGGGACATCCCTGATGCAGGGACATCCCGCTCCAGGGACACCCCTGCTTCAGGACAGCCCCCACTCCAGGCACATCCCTGTTCCAGGACCATTCCTGCTCCAGGGCCATCCCCACCCCAGGGCCATGATCCCTGGGAGCACGGCTGTTCCTGCAGATGTCACCTCCTTCACCCAGGACAGAGGCTCAGAGCACCCCGGTCTGGTGGGAGGTGTCCCTGCCCATGGCCTTTTTGAGGTCGCTTCCAACCCCCCCAAAATCCGGGATTCTACAAACTGTTTTCTGCTAAAAGCGATTCCGTGACTCTCTGATGGCTCAGGGGGAGCTGAAGCATCCGAGGGGGGACAATTCCTCCTTCCCACACCTCCATCCAGCACAGGGGTGAGCCAGACCTTCACCCGGATCCTTTGCTGTCCTGGAACTCCTCTGGCTCCATCCCTCGTGTCTCCCAGCCCCATCCCATCCCTCCCAACTCCATCCCTCCCAGCCCCATGGTGTGACCGTGCTCACAGGGGTCTGAGGATGAGGGAAGAGACGAGGATCTGACTCCATGTTTCAGAAGGCTGATTTATCATTTTATGATATATATTACATTAAAACTATACTAAAAGAATAGAAGAAAGCCAGCCTTCTGATGAAATCCTAAGAATAGAAAAAGAAGGAATGATAACAAAGGTTTGTGGCTCGGGCTTTCTGTCCAAGCCAGCTGACTGTGATTGGCCATTAATTAAAAGATGTCTGTGACACTAGGTTATCCAGCAGTTACCACAGTGCACTTTTAGAATACAGATTGGGATAAAATTTTAACCTTCTTGGCTATCAGTACTTTCCACATCTTTTATCAAACTAACCTAAGAGAAATTCCAGGATGATTTTACTATTCATACATCACTTCTATTCTAAGCTAGTGGCCCTAAACAGGGCTTGTTTGTGCCACTATTCAGAGCTTTCTGTGAAAATCCAGGTATGTTCCTGGAACAATCCACAAGCACAGCTCATTTCAAAGAATTCACTCTCAGAGGGCTGCTTCTTCTCAAAGGGGAGCACAAAAACCACAAAGGTGTTGGCACAAGAGGAGTTTGGCTCATTCAGACATTGGGCAAAAAAAGGAATGTTCCCTCTTTCAAATGGAGCACAAGTGGCTCAGTCAAGGCTCTGGATGAGTACATTAATCATGGCTTCATAAAGCATTTTTGTCAGAGCCCTGTATTGAATGGCTCCTCACAGATGGCCTGAAGCATCCAGGTGTGCCTTCCAGGAAGAAGGATGTGCTGGGATGAGCTCCCAGGAAAAAGGAATGAGCCTCAGGACAAAGGAAAAAGTCATTGTTCCTAAAAATGAGGGAGTCAAGAGTGCTCCAGAGGTTTGGAACCACTCCAAGCTCAAGAGCGTCTCTGACAAAAATCAGGACAGAGCCACCTCTCCTCCCTTGGCTGGGGAGGGTGGGAAACAAAAGGACAAGTCATTTCTAAAATGAGTGAAGAAGAGCAATGTTAGGACAACTACAAGGAGCAATGCTGTCATGGGGACAAAAGACTCAAAAAAATGGAGAAAACCATGCAGAGAGCAAGTGAAGAGATCCTGACCTAAGGCATGTTCCTCAAAATGAGGGAGTCAAGAGTGCCCCAGTGGTTTGGAGCCATTCCAGGCTCAGGAGCTTCTCTGACAAAAATCAGGACAGGGCCACCTTTCCTCCCTTGGCTGGGGAGGGTGAGAAACAAAAGTGATTTGTGAAGCAGAGTGAGGTTAGGACAACTACAGGGATCATTACTGCCATGGAGAAAAAGGATTCACAAAAATGGGGAAAACCACGCAGACAGCAAGCGAATATTTCCTTTCCACTGACACTTCTAAGCCAGCACAGGATGGACACATGGACAGAGCTGAATCAGAAGAACAGAACATGCTGGAGGACACTGATTGCCCAAGGGTCTCCTAGAGGAAAGCTTCTAATTACATTTCAGTTTGCCAGCTTTGAGTAAAGACATTTTTGATAACCCTCCTGTGCCCAATGGCCAGTGCACGTAGAGGACATCATGTGTCTGAGCAATGGCTGAAGAGGGACATCCTCATCAGGACTTAGCAGCCTGATTACAGATTTTAGGAGGAATTTAACAGTCCTGGAGGAGTGAACATTGCTGGACCCAGTAAACAGAACTATCACAGTCCTGTGTGCAGGGTCAGCATGAAGATATGGGAATAATTCAAAACGTGGTTCCACTCCTGGTGCCTGAAAAGGGAGTTAAAGCCACAGGTTGGACAGGCTGTAACATGAGCCTAAGAGCCTGAAAAGGTGACAAATGGGACATGAGACACAGGACATGACACACACTCGCCCACACTGTCTAAACCAGGCATGCACATAGCTCTTCCACCTGAGGAGAGCTCTGACATCTCCCCAGGAGCCTGAGGGCTGCATTTAATCCTTCTGACAGCTCCCACCACCTTCCTGCTCATGGATGGATGCTGTGACAGGGCTGCATCCCCGCCACTGACACTTCTGAGCACACAGCTGAGCGCCAGGTGGGACAGGTGATCCCAGTGAAGGGTCAGATGGTGGAAATATCCACATTCCACACTAAAACATGGAAGCTGCTGGGGTTGTTCGGAACACAGAATCATGGAATGGTTCAGGTTGGGAGGGACCTTGGAGATCATCTCATCCCAACCCTCTGCCATGGGCAGGACACCTTCCACTACCCCAGGCTGCTCCAAGTCTCATCCAACCAGACCTTGGACATCCCCAGGGATGGGCCATGGTGAGGCTTGACCAGGGAAGTGATTTCCAATAGTTTTAAAGAAGAAATTATCAAATCCTCTTGCTTCCTGCAGGGATTCATCACCCCGGGCTTGGCTGTTGGGTGAGAGCTTTGCTGCCCATCCATCCCCAAGCAAAACCAACTTCCAGCACCCCCAAACTGTGCTCCACCAGCTCATGGTGAACATGATGCTCAGGAAGATGATTAATTCTGCTTTATTCCCCCAGGCATTTCCTCTTGTAATTCTTTGCCTGCTAACAGCACAGATGGGGGAAAGAGATTAGAGGGAAGATGTTTCTGCTTTGTCTGGTTAAAAGGGAAAATATGGAAGAGCACAAATGACACAGAAAATGAGTGTTTTGATGACAAAACCAAATCTTAGTGGTACAGCATCACGAGACCTCTCTCAGGTGATGCCACTGGCTGTAGATCTCAATGTTTTACAAAAGTAGTGTCTTTAATGTCTTTTGACAAATGGAGAAACCAAAGCAGAAAACCCCAGAAAAAACCCACATAAAACCAACCAAAAAAAACCTCAACCAAAGGAAACCCCAAACCACAAAAATCCCACCCAAAAACCCACAACAAAACTGTCAGTTGGCCTCTCTGCCTCCAAAAACTGCTTCCTTATAGGAAAAAAAAAAGATAAAGCAGTAATAAACCCCCATAAATACTTCACACTCTCTGAATGTCTCTAAAAGACCTTTCCATGTGCCAGTGTACATTGATATCCACATCTGTCACAGATATGAAATATTGAAATGTTCTCCTCAAAATACCCTGGTCTGCCAGCAAAGAGCCAACAGAAAAAGGGGGAATTTGTGTGGAAAAAGGAGTGGGAAATAATTGGGTCCTACTGCCATGGGAATAAGGAAAAGACTTCAAATCTCAATTTAGGAATTTTGGATATGAGGAAAACAACACAGTAGGCAATTAGGAAGATGGGCATCAGTGATCAGGACACCTGGGAAGAGGATCTTGGAAAGAAAACAATGTTTAGAGCAGCAGGAGGAGCAGAAAACCTCTGAGCATTGCTGGAAGTCTCAGCTCTGGCTGTCAGGATCAACTCAGCTGAGCAGAAAATGCCTTTGAGCAACAGGGCTAAAAAAAGAGAACAACAGGAAAAGAAACCGAGTGAGATTACCATGCCAAGAGGTGAAATTCAAGAGAAAGCCAAATATAGCACCAAGAAAAGGAGAACTCACAGGGAGCCCCACCCCAGCTTCTGTTCGCTGGCTTCTCCAAAGAAATGGAGGTGAAAATAGAATTTTACTAATGCAAAACTGGAATAGTTACACATGAAAATGATTTAGCTTGAATAATTGAGAACAACAACAGGGCTGGGTGTGAAGGGGTTTGGAAACTGCACTCAGACAGGAAAAACGTGCTCAGATGGGATGGTGGGAGTGGCACCATCTGGCTCAAAGTCAACAAATGTACAGCTTTTTTATATATAGGAAGGAGAGGGGGGAAAAAGATCCAGACTGCTCTCAGCAGGTTAATCTGGGTTAAATACACAGGACTTCTGAACAGGACTTGAAAGGAAGAGTGATGGAAAGTGGCAGCACATGGAGATGGGGACAAAACAGAAAATGTGGTTTATTGGGAGTAAATCATGGCAAGGTAACTTATAAGGTTGTTTTGTAATGTAGTTGTTTGGTTTGGAGGGTTTTTTTTGAGGGGGGAGAGATGAAAGTCAGCGCATTAAAACTTTCTGAACCTTGGTAAAAAGTCTGATTTTGTGCTAAAAGGAATGACTGCCATAACAATGGGCACAAGGATTAATAAAACTGGGAGGAAACCAAAGGAGATGGCCCAGTGAGGCTGTGAATTCCTCATCCCTGGAAGTGCCCAAGGCCAGGCTGGATGGGGTTTGGAACAACCTGAAATGGGGGAAGGTGTCCCTGCCATGGGTGGAATGAGGGTTTTTTAAATCACTTGTGCACACACACCTGAAAATGGCCAATCCAGATCTGCCTATGACTAAAGATGGGGCAAACATCCTTAAAAAGGGACAGAGAGGGGCAATTTAAAGGATGCTGATGGTGTATTTAGAGTAATCAGTCCTTCACAGCCACCTCCTCCTTGCTTTAGCAGCCCCTGCCTGCCTGCCTGCACCTTTTCCATCAGGATTGGCTCTTTCCTGGCTCTACCCCAGCATCCCCAGGTCACATCAAATCAGGACAGCAAAAACACTGAAATTAAGGCAAAAGAATTTTTCTAGGATAAAAATAAAAAGTTAGGATAAAAAAATAATGATAAAAAACAAAATAAAAAAAAAAGCCCATCTAAACTTAGGGAGAGAGAAAGCAAATGTGTAATCAATCACAACCAGCAAGAGCCTAAACAATAAGATTTCTTCCCAAGGATATCTATTAAATGTGGGAAAAAGGGGTTTAAAGTCCAGGGACTGAACTCTCTAACGAGACAAATGAGGATTAGAAGCAAAGCTTTGCTTGGGGATGGTTTAATACTACCAGAAGAGCCTTTCTGGAGCGTCTCTCCCAAATCATTGAGGTCTGTTTGTATTGCAGGTCCAAAGAAGAACCTGATGGTTTCAGCCATGCAGGTGGTAACATTAAATTTCACAGAGGCAAACAGCTGAGCTCCAGAGATCCCTTCCAAACTCAGCTGACCTGGGTCTGCATGGAAGTGATGTTGAGTTTGCCAAGAGTAAAGGGAGAAAGTGTAATTTAATTCTTGGGATCTTTCTTTCAACTATCAGAAAAAACCCCAAAGATTAGGACAGTCTATAAGAGCCCGACTATTTTATCCCTGTTTAAAAGTAAGAAATCCCAGAAATAATTTCTATAGCCTTTTCTCCCATCCTTTATCAGTGTCCCCATAGAGCCTAACCAATTCCTGGGCTTCTCTCTGCTGACCATTAAAAAGACTTGACCTATATTTTGAAACTCTAGATTTCTGTAGCTGCAACCTTAAATTTGTAGTTGTACCCTACCAAATCTGTGATTCTAACCAGACTGGTTGAGTAGAGGAGCTTTTTCTTCCTCCTTCTTTCTATTTGCAGAAGTTTTATCAAATACTTAAAGACAAGTCGTGAGTTGTCCCTCAGTGTTTCATTTTCCAGAATAAACATCCCCGATTCTTTCCTTTTTTTTTCTTCAACAGCATTTTTCAGATCTTTTAGCATTCTTCTGGCCCTGCCTGGACTCCAGTTTCAAGTGTTTTTACTCCAGAACAGATACACGTGCTCCAGTTAAAAGCCTGCCAGGGATTATTTGCTTCTTTTTCCTTGGCCAAAACAAAAGTTTGGTTCCAGTTTCTTGTTTATCTTACTTGCAGCCTAACATAGGCAGGAGCCAAAAGTAAAACAGGTTGTCAATGAGCTCAGCCCAACCTCTGCAGAAAATGAACTAGGACAAAAAACTTAGAGAAATTCTGATTTTTCAGGTGGAGAAGTGCATAAAGCTGGGGAGGACAAAAAGTCCTGTCAGGAACAGAAACCCAGGGTAATTTTTCCAGGTCCCTTATCTAAGTCTTAGTGACATAACCACCTCCCAGCAAATTAAAATATCAGTGCACCAGATGAACTTTGTGTTCCAGAGCCACAGCTGAACAGGGAAGAGGAACTGCATGGAATAACATAAACCCCAATGAAAAAGCAGAAAAAAATCCCAGAAAAAAGCATCCCCCTCCATCCGATAAAGTGGCACCACATATTCCAATAGCTTTTGGATATGTTGTCATGTTGAAACAGGAGGGTAAAAATACCTTGTCCTACAAAATCAACACCAAATGATAAAAATAGGAATTCTTAAAAAACAAACCCCAACACTTCCTCATTTTAGTCCCTCTCCATTCACACAGCCCAGCAGCTCACATGCACATGGGTGAAGCTCACTGAGGACTACCCAGTTGCACGAATTCCTGGGAATTCCCTTTTTCATAAGGACTGTATTGTGTTCAAACATCAGGAAGTTTGGACATTGCAGGAATGAAGGTAAGCAGGGAATCACAGAATCAGTCCTCTGTGGCTTGACTTTTCCTTGAGGGTTTGTAGAGCTGACAGGACCAGTCAAACCACAGACCCTGACATCACAGAATCATTTAGGCTGGAAAAGACCTTTCAGACCATTGAATTCAATCATTATTGAATATTTAATTAGTAAATTTAAGGCTGACATTAAGCTGGGAGTGTGTGTCCATCTGTTGGAAAGTAGGAGGGCTCTGCAAGGAGACCTGGAGTGGTTGGATGGATAGGCAGAGTTCAGTAAGATGAAGATTAATAAATCCAAGTTCCAACATTTTGGCCACAACAACTCCCAGCAGTGACTGACCATGAGCCAGCAGAGTGCCCTGGTGGCCAAGCAGGCCAATGGCTCCTGGCCTGGGTCAGGAATGGTGTGGGCAGCAGGAGCAGGGAGCTCATTGTGCCCCTGCCCTGGGCACTGCTGGGGTCACACCTCGAGTGCTGTGCCCAGCTCTGGCCCCTCAGCTTGGGAAGGACCTTGGGACACTGAGCACATCCAGAG
>JAWWMS010000120.1:3040584-3056910 GCA_035048045.1 Chlorospingus semifuscus | reverse complement strand
TGGGAAGCTGAGAAGCCTCAGAGAAAAATGAAAACAATAATTATCTGATTGCTTCTCCTGTGTTTTGCTGCTTTGGATTACGGTTTGAACAACTGTTTACCAATGACAATTTACAATTGTCATTTACAATGACAACTGTTTACCAACAGGTGGTTGTTTGATTGGTTTCATGTGAATTGTTTTAACTTAATGACCAATCGCAGTCCAGCTGTGTCGAGGCTCCGGTGAGTGATGAGTTTTTCATTAGTATCTTGTTAAGCCTTCTGTAAGTATCCTTTCTTTAGTATAGGGTTTAAGTATAATATAATATAATAGAATGTAATGTAATATAATGTGATATAATATAAGCCTTCCAAGAACATGGAGTCAGATTCTCAATTCCTCCTTCATCCTGGGGACCCAGCAAATATCACACATGAGGGGTCTTCCCTTCAGGAAAACACCACCTTTCCTCAGCCCTTTACTTTGTTCCTCTTCCACAACCCAGTTGTGGTTTTTGGAAGATGTCCCCTCAATAAATCCCTGCCTTTGTTCCACCTCCCTGTAACAACAACACTCAGCAAACAAATTTGCACAGACAACCAAAGCTTCAGCTTTGTAGCTGGGTTTAAAGAGATTTCCAGATATTTGCTTGGTCCCTTAAGGCTCAGGTCAAGTAGACCCAAGGCAGAGAGCTCCAACTCTAATTTCCTTTTCTGGCTACAAAGCCATCAGGGCTTGGCTAACACAGATTAACCACCAGACATGCCTGGCTCTGGGAACAGCTTTCCCGTGAAAGCAGCACAGCAAAAAGGTGGATTTTAATAAAATTAAAGTAAATAACTGTGTGGTTGAAATGGGAGCCCTGTGTTGGCTGACAATTTAAGGAGAAAAGTTGTTCCTCTTATTTAATATAATAAAATAATTCCTGTTATTTAATAGAAAAAATATTTCTTTTAATAATTTAATATTTATTTTAATAGTTTTAATAGAATGAGATAACTTTAATTTTTTTAATTCTAGTAGTTGTAATATATAATATATAATAGTTGTTCCTATTATATATTATAATCATATATATTATATATATAATTCCTATTATATATTATATATGTTCTTATTATATATTATATTAGTTATTATTTATTAATTTAACATTATATGAATAAATATTTTATTATACTAGTTTAATAATACAAACTATTAAAATAATAAAACTATTATAATAAATAATAATTATTACTAATATTTAGAAGAATTTAGAAATAAATATAAATATTTAAATATTGCATAAATATTTAGAAATATTTAACTTCTAAAGTTAAATATTTCCTTAACTTCCTCAAACATTTGCTACTAATATATTAATTATATAAATTCACAAATTTTTATAAGAAAAATAGCCATAAAATATTTTTTTTAAAAATAAAAAATATTTATAAAATATTATTATATCCCCAAGTCTGTAAGATCCAAATGAAAACAACAGCTGAGTTGGAAGGCACAAATACACACACCAACACTAGGAGTCCCTTCCTCCTGGTGTATAAATTTAATTATAGTGCAGATCACACACTTCTAGAGCACCTTCAGCCTCTGGCAGACACCAGTGAAGCATCTCCAAAAGAAGTAGGGACCAAGATGAATGGATCTCTAAAAGCAACATCTCAAAGCCGAGTTTTATTAAGTGTTCTTCCAGCCATGATTGACTGTTGATATATGACCCAAGGTATTTTTTATTTGACTGACTAGCACAGCCAGAGGCAGAAAAAAAGCTTTTAAAGCTCTTTACCCCTGGAACACAGCGAGGAAATTTCCAGCTATGCATTTCATGGGACTGAAAAAACTGTTCTGAGTTCTGTCAAGGTCGTTAATTACAGAAATAAAAATCAAAAAAGAGCAATTAGCAGCTGCAGAGACTAAATCAGCCAGGCAGGAGGAGCTGGTGGGACCAGCAGCCCTTGGTGGGGATGTGAAGAGTGATCACCTCTGGGGCAGCCTGGAGTGAGCAGGTGGGAAGGAAATTGTGAAATGACATAAAAATCCACATCTCCATGGAGTTTGAGGGGTTTAGTGCCCAGGAGAGCCAGGAATGTTAATTTGGGAGCTTTGGGTGGGAAGGAAATTGTGGCATGACATAAAAATCCACATCTCCATGGAGTTTGAGGGGTTTAGTGCCCAGGAGAGCCAGGAATGTTTATTTGGGAGCTTGGCTGTAAATCTGTGCCTGCCATGAAGGATGGGAGCGATGGTTTAGCCACAGGAAACCTCCTCAACCAGCACTCTGATTTCATAATGGATTTTTTTGCTTCTATATACAATATTTTATATTGCAGTACTCTGCACCCTCATTTATCCTTTTTACAGAAATTAGGCATGCTTTTAACATCTGGGTATCCAAAACCTGGATAGAATTTATAGTTTTACAGAAAAAAAATCCAGTTGGACCATACATGAATCTAGGTATTCTACCTTCCTAGTAAACACTGATTTTCAGGCTAAATCCACAGCAATGGCTTTATTCCTCTTGTATCCCTCAGGAAGTGTTGCTACACCTGAAAGCACCCATTTTTATAAGCATAAATATATATACATATATATAAATATCCATTTTGTTCCAATGGAAGCTGTTATTTCTCTTGATAAAACCTTTCCTCATCTGCATTGCACACAAAGAGGCAAAGATAAGCCTTTGATACACCCTGTGCTGTGTGAATTCCCTGCAAAGGGAGGAAAGAGAGGGGCAAGGAGGAACAAAGTTTAATTTTGCTGGAGATGCTGCTGAAAACAAAACTGTTGGACCAATTCCTGTGCCCCAACCACAAAGCATCACCTCCAGCAGGTGAAAAAAAAAGCTTTGCACAGAGAAATTCTGCAAAAAACCAAACTGTCCAAGGAGAGTCAGCGAGCAGAGAAGAGCAGAAGGGGTGGAAAATTTACTTGAGAAGGATCATTGGAATTAAGTGCATGGCTGAGACCCCAGTTGCAGATATGTTTAATGTCATATCTGCCCTAAAAATGCACTCAGCCTTGCAGCCAACATTTGAGCACATCAGAAATTCCTGGTGTAGTGCTTGGACTCCTCTTGGTGCCCTGGAAAGCTGGGAGATCTCTCAGCAGCAGTGTTTTAATCTGCCTTTGAGGATGTCAAGCAAAAAACCAACCTGTTCCTGTTGTGAAAACGGGCTGGAAAAGCAGGATGAAAATGGTAAAAATGGTAAAAACAGAATAGATGGATGGAGGTGTGGAAGAAACAAGTGAAAAGCCCAATTGTTCTTAAAAAGCAGGATGATAATGGTAAAAATCCCAACAGATGGATGCTGATGTGGAAGGAAACAAGTGAAAACCTAATTGATCTTAAAAAGCAGGGTGAAAATGGTAAAAACGGAATAGATGGATGGAGGTGTGGAAGAAAACAAGTGAAAGCCTAACTGTTCTTAAAAAGAAGGATGAAATTGGTAAAAAACCCAATAGATGGATGCTGATGTGGAAGGAAACAAGTGAAATGCCCAAATGTTCTTGAAAAGCAGGATGAAAATGGTAAAAAAAACAATAGATGGATGGAGGTGTGGAAGGAAACAGTGAAAACCTAATTGTTCATAAAAAGCAGGATGAAAATATTGAAAATCCCAATAGATGGATGCAGATGTGGAAGGAAACAAGTGAAAGCCTAACTTTCTCAGGATGAAATTGGTAAAAAACCCAATAGATGGATGGAGCTATGGAAGGAAACAAATGAAAAGCCCAAATGTTCCTAAAAAGCAGGGTGAAAATGGTAAAAATCCCAATACATGGATGCAGATGTGGAAGGAAACAAGTACATTGACTCTTCTGCCATTTGCATTTTGCTTTGGCAACAGGAAAACCCCAGGAGCTCTCAGGGAGGGGATCCCAAAGCTCCATCACCCTTCCACAGAACTCCCAGCACACAGTCAGCAAGGGCAGCAAAGCAGCCACATCATTCCTTGCTGAATTATCCCAAATTACATGGGGAAAAAAGCAGCCAAAAATGCCAGGCACAGCTCAGGACTGAGCCCAGCCATTGATGGTGAGGAGGTTGAGGTGACTTTAGCTACTTTAAACCAGGCAGAGGTTTAATCTCCACTCGGGAAACTCCTGAGGGCAGTGAAAGGTGACTTAAAATAAAAAAAAAGGAAGAAAAATAATAAAAAAAAAAGAAGAAAAAAAGAAGAAAAGAAGAGAAGAAGAAGAAGAGGAGAAGAGGAGAGAAGAAGGAGAGAAGAAGGAGAGAAGAAGGAGAGAAGAAGGAGAGAAGAAGGAGAGAAGAAGGAGAGAAGAAGGAGAGAAATTAAAAAAAGAATAAAAAATAACTAAAAAAGCAAGCACATGTGTGCCACACAGCCATGAGCAGGATGAACATGGTCCCCTCTCCCCTGACAAATGGATGGGGTAGAAGGAATAACAATAATCACCACATTCACTAAAAATGAGAGGTGGATGTGGCAAAACAAAGGTGCAGAGGTGCAATCCCCAGCAGGGTTTGGATCCTGGCCATTTCCAAGTGTATAAAAATGCTGAGGGTCAGCCTTGAGGCTGCTTTTCATTTTGGTGCAGATGTGCAGAGCTGTATGTTATGTCCTTTTTTCCAGGGGTGGTGGTGATCCCAAGCACATTTAATTTTGTTTCATTTCCTTCCTGCCTGGCAAGGGGATGTGTGTTCCTCAGAGTCTCAGCTGCCACTTGGGAGAGATGAAATAAAACCTGGTTTTGGGTAAGGAATAAAGCAGGCTGCAGGGAAGAGCTCAGCATGGAGGAAATTTCCTTTGGTTTTTTTTCACTCTTACACCACTCAATAAACCAGTTTGAGGCTTAAGATCTCCAAAGAGAGGTGTCTGCCAAAGGAATGAAGTGCCACTGTGTCTGTCATGTCAGAAGGAGGTGACTTTAATTTTGGTGTTCACAACATCACAGAGCCCCAGAATCCATAAATGGTTTGGGTTGAGAGGGACCTTCAAGAGCATCTCCTTCCAACCCCACAGAGCATTTGCATGTTCCCTCTTTATCCCTCATCAAAGGGATGATGTGGGGATATTTTTCTATCCCTCCAGTGCTCTGGAAGTGGTCAGCAGCACTGACCCTGCCCTCACTGCTGACCCCACAGGAGCTCAGTGACCATCCTGGTAACTCAGACACCCAAAATGCCAAAATTGGGGTGTCCTGATCTGCCAGGAGAATCCCACCTGCAAGGGAGCTGCCAGGCTGAGCATCTGTGACAGCCAGTGACATCTGGGAGAGCCCTGGGGACACTGCTCAGATGTTGGTGGGGATGTTCCACATCACCAGGGATTAATTGGAACATCTGTTAAACACAGAATCCAGCCTCAAATGTGTCTGTTCAAAAGACACCCAATGGATTTCAGCTTTCAAAAGGAGACACCAGGTATTGATATTCTGCCCTCCAGACAAGAATTGTGTTTAAATAGATTTTTTTTTCCTCATAACTCTTGATGAGATGACCAGGATGAGGATTAAAAGAACCTGTGGAGCTGATACAGGAGGAGGAACACCCCTGCTGAAAAAAGAACAGGATCACGGGGGTGGTGGCTCAACAAACAGAGTTGGGATCTCTGTATTTAATCCTTTGGCCTCTTCTCCACTTTAAATTGATGCAAATCAATGGAGCCAGGCCATGACAGCCAGCAGAGTTTATCAAAACCACATCACCCAACCAGCTCGTTAGTGAAACACATCAAAAATAATCCTTGGTTCTGAATTACAAAATAATCACAGTTCTGTGCAAACACCAGAATTTAAATGCCAAGGAGATTTACAGAAGTGTAAACCTCCAGCTCCCAATGCAAAATGTGAAAAGGAGAGTTAGGGACTGCTCTGGTGGGGGGAGAAATCCACCTAATGCCACGAATGGAGGAATTCAAAGCTGTTAATATCCACTGGTGCAGCTGACTGAAAAAGGGACTGTGTTAATTTAAAATACATCAGGGTCTCTATGTAAAATTCCTGTAGAGGAATAGGGCTTTACATCCTGGAAATCATATATATATGATATATACATATGATATATACATATGATATATATAATATATATTTTATATATATTTTATATATATATACACATACACACACATATATATGGGCATATATATACAAATATAAATATTAAAATTTATAAATGTACATTAAAATATAAAATAAGTATAAATATAACTATAAATATAAATATGCAAGATATATATATGTATATATATACACACTAGATATATACACATGTATTTATATATACACACATATATATACAGATATACACATATATGTATGGGCATATATATACAAACATAAATATTAAAATTTTAAAATGCATATTAAAATATATAAATATAAGTATAAATACAACTAAAATATAAATATATAAATATATAAGTATATATACATATATACACACATATATACATATACACACAGATATACACATATATATGGGCATAATATATACAAATATAAATATTAAAATTTATAAATGTATAATAAAATATATAGAAAATATATAAAGTATAGTTAAATTTATACTTATAAAAATATAAGTATTAATATAAATATATAAGTGTATATATATATATGTGTGTATATATATATAAGTGTGTATATATATATATATAAGTGTGTGTGTATATGTATATATATATATGTATATGTGTGTGTGTGTGTATATATATATATATATATATGTATGTATGTATGTATGTATATACATATGTATGTGTGTGTGTGTATCTGTAACAGTCAGTGCTGGAGATAAGATCTGCCCCAATAAAGTGCCAGCAAAGCAGCAGCACTAATGCGAGCTCTGCAGCCTCGAGCAGCCCACATCACACATCCCTGCTCACAGAAACCTCCCAAAATTCACTCCACAAACCAACCAGCCCCAAATGCCCCAGCTGGGGGCTGATGCCACCCCCACCATCCTCCAGCCAGGGCTGCACTGACCCCGGGGCTCTGCATCTGCCTGGCACACACAGCACTGGGGGCAAAAAACAGCAGAGGCAAGGGCTGGAAGAGCAAGGAAATCTCACATCTGCTTGCTCCTCTCCACCTCACCTGCTTGCTCCCAGCAGGGCAGGGCTCGTTCACAGAGAATATTTATTTTTGTGCAGATTGGCAAGTACTAATCAGAGGTTCTTTGCTGTTATAGCTCTCCCCTCGTTAGGGTTTACGCATGAGGTTGAGCTGGTTCAAAGCCCCAGGCAAGGGGATGCTCCTAAGAAAGCTGAAGGTTTGGGGTGGAAAATATTCGTGCTGTGTTAACAACATCCTCATTAGAGGGAAAGTTACTGGTTCATCCTCAGAAAGTTACATTTGTTAATTAAACTATTTATCCTTAAAAAAACTTATAAGAAATACAACTCCATTTGTTTAAGTTATTAAAATAAACTACTACGAAACTCACCATTTATAGAACTATCATAGAAATAAAAACCAGTAAACATCTAAATCCAAACAAAAATTACCATCTCATACATTTAATCCCAACCTTAACAAAAAAAAAAAACAAAAAAACCAAATCAAAAGAAAAAAAAAACCACCAAAAACCAAAAAAACAACTAAAAACCCCCAAAAACCTCAACACGCAACTTTTCTTTTACATCTTCAGGAGCTTTTAGTTTTTCTAGCAGTGCTGAAGCAGCCTGGTGTTGCCCCATTTAACAAATAAATGGGTTTTACAATGATCCAAGCAGCATCCAATGGCTCTGGGAGCTCAACCCCTCCTCAAAAATCTCCTTAAAACCATCCCCAGGCACTTCCTGAGTGCTAATGAAGGAACTCTCCCTGTGTCAGAGTTCTGGATGCTGAGAATTTTAGAATTTCTCTACTGACAGACTCTAACCCCCAGGAGAACACTGCATTTAACCTGAAGCCATGAAAAAAACTTCCAAAATTAATTGATAACACTAAGATTACAGGTGTGTAGTCAATTAGAAGTGTGTAATATCACAAATAGAAAACTTAGAGTTTAAAGTTTTAGAATATAGTGATATAAACAGGACAAGATAGAAGCTTTAAAGCAGTAGCTAGTTGTTCTTTATCTTCTTCTTCATGAGTAGTATTTTGTAATTAAACAGAAAAGTCTGCATGGTGGGCTTTGAGTGATTAGTTATTAAGTTAAAAATGAAAATAATTTAAGTATAATTTCTTAATTAAATAGTTTAGCCTTAAAAAACCTTGTAGTGAAAGATTGTGAACCATTTTGTGCCTTGTTAATGAAAGACTACAAAACTCACTGCTGTGAGACTGTAACACAGATAAGAAATAATAAACATCTAAAGAATAATAATAATAACAATAACAGTAATAAAAAATATTATCTGATGATAAATTATCTAATAATTAGATAATAAATTATCGAAATAAAAACCATCTAAATAATAAACTATCCTCTCAAGGGTCTTCAATCCCAACCTCAACAGAAGCAGAAGAAATCCCAGGAAAGGTGAAGGATGTGCCCAGGGAGATGAATCAGCCCAGAGAAATCCCTCCTGCTCTGGGCTCTCCAGGTCACCTCCAGCTCCTTTAGTCTGTGCTTTTGTCCCCTGACCTGGGATTTCTTCTTGGCTGCATTTCCTAGAGTTTGATTCTCGCAAAGCTCTTCCCTCTTCTTTCCAACACGGTTGATGAGAGCAGGGAGTGGGGCTATATTTAATCCCACAGCCTTTCCCAGGCACTGGAAAACCCCAAATCCCTGTCCCCTGAGGCAGGGTGATGCAGCAGGGGAGGTGACAGCAGCACACAAGGGACACTGCCACGCTGGTGCTGACCTGGTCTGAGGGCAGGGTGTGACCTCCTGAGTTCCTAAAACCCAGCTGAGTCCTGCTCCCCACCAAAGCCTGGCTTAGATTTTTTTATTCTGCACACATAATCTGAGCCCTTTCCTGAATTTCAGCCACTCAGGGTACGACAAATCTCCTCCAAGTGCACTCAGGTCTGACTTAAAAGTAAGATCATCAAATCTCCTGTCTCGTTTTCCACAGTGTCTGGTGCCCTTCCCCAGGCTGCCGAGAAATGGGACACTTGATGCTGAACAGGGAGATCTCCCTCCTGTCCCAAAAGATTTGTGTCTACATTCCAGCCCAAACACCAGAAAATTCCCACTCCTCCCAGACTATCAGCACATCATGTGGAAGATTGATTTTGACAAGTCACCAGTCTCTCCAGTTGTTTCTGCTGGAGACCATCTGGTAAAGGCAAAAACCTCTCTGTATTTTTTTTCCCCTGAAAATGAACATAAACTCTGCATGTTTGCCATTTCTAAGGCAGCCTCACAGCTGAAACACCTCTCTCCTGACACTGCCACTCACTCAGTCTCCACTTGTAATTTGCCAAATGTGCAGAGCATCCCCTGCCCTGCATCCTCTGTCCTGCATCCCCCGACTGCCCCGATGCTTCCTTGGAAAGCCAAGTGTGAGAGGCAAAAAACCACTCAAAAACTCACTGTGAAACACTGAGAACACAACGTTTTGTCAGCCTCAGGAGCCACCATGGGATGAAAAGCAACTCACCAGAATTTGCATTTCTATCCAGAGCAGCCCTCTGGCTCTCACACCTCTCATTGAGGGGATGGAACCGGAGGATTTTTTAAGGGTTATAAAAGCAGAGGAAATGCATCTCCACACCCAAAATTCACAAACCAGCGGCTTTCCCTGTCCATGGTCCCACCTGCCTCCTGCTGCTGAGTGTCTGTTAAAAATCCCTTTTTAAATATCACCCTGGCGGACTCTCTGCTGTTACAGCCCATCCCAATTCCTGGCTGGCTGTCCAGAGCTTCCCTGCTGGACACAAACCCCTGGGCTGCAGGGAGGGCGTGATAATGATGCTGTGAGTGCCCCTGCTGTCGTGCTGGTGAGTAAAACACAGCTTGAAACAGCTTTAAGTATTTCCCCTAAATTTCTTTATTTCCTCCTCAAAATACTGTTCCCCCTCACTATTTTACAATTTTGCCTTTTTATGCCCTAAAGAAGAGCTCACAATATTATTCTTGCTGATTATGTACCCTCTCTGAAAACTTTATAGAGAGGCTTTCAGAGCTACCCAGACACAGGGTTGGGCAACTGGTTCTCCTGAATAAAGTCAGTCATGCATTTCTACAAGCAAAAATGGAATAAATCATACACCCAGTGATACACACAGGGTTTGTGGCAAGGCCTTTGTTAAACACATATTGTAATTGCTAAAGGATCTTTGTGCAGGAACTGGCCTGGAGGATTCCAGTGAGAACCTTGTGGTTGTTTTGTTTGAAGTATATTTATGTCACTTCACAGATCCTCAATCAATGACAGGAGGAAAGAGACACAGACACAGCTGAAGTGGCTGTTCTGATTTCTGTGGATCTCAGATTTCACTGATTTCCCACACTGATCACATCTCCTGATGAAGAATCAGATCTGAGTTGTTTTATTCTTTTCCATCACAAACCTACTTCGAGGCTGGAACAGAGCAAAGCTCTGAAGAAAAGCACAAATTACACCAGCTGGGCAGATTTGGCTAATTCAAGGAGCTTGGAAGTCTGAAGGCACGTGGAATCCACCAACTGCTTCAAATTATCCACATCTCATGTTCTAGACACACACTGGGAGAAAAACAATGCCTAATTTGTAGCTCTTCAGGCCAAATTACCTTAATTACACCCCTAAAAGCAACACAGAAGAATCTAAAAGGGATTATTGTGCATTTACACCACATCACCACCATTAACACTTTAATTCCAATTTTTCCAAGCTGCCCTTGGCAGGAGAGCAGGACTTTGGTGAGCGTGGCCTGATGACCTCAGCAAATGAGATCTGCCCAATTCCCTCTTCTCCACAGCGTGCAGGATGAGAGGTGAAAGTTTATAACAGCAATTAGAAACCACATGGCTGCAAGAGTTTTATGGTGCTGAACTTGTTGATCAGCCACTTGTTCAGAGTTTTTTTTTTTTTCCCCCAAGGACGTACCAATAAAAATTATCACAAGAAATTAAATGAAATAAACCCAAACCAACCAAGCTCTGCTGAGCCAGGTCCCAGAGTTGGGTTATGACTGCAGAGCTACTTTTCCTTTAAAAATCAGCCCCAAAATCCCAGGTTTAAGCTGAGAAACAAGCCAGGGATTTTCTCCAGCACTGAGGCAGTTCAGTATTAGTCACCTTGCAGATCAGTGCTGATAAGGAGCATGTGAATCTTTTTAACCCACCAGCGTGAACCAGATCCCAGGAACATTAACAACAACAGCAGAATAATAAAAGGGCTGGAAAAGAAGCAGTGACAGGATTGCACCCAGTCTTGTGCTGCCCCAAAGCTTTAGGGGTTTGTGCTCATTGATGGCAGCCCAAGAGCATCGCCCACAGCCTGATCCTGCCACCCTTGCAGGGTGAATTTCAGCAGCCCTGTGACCTCACCCTCTGCAGGATCCGGCCCCAGAGGAGCCCCTCATGCCAACAATCTTTAAAGAAATGGGAATTTTGCCAAGGGCTTCAGTGGAAGCAAGAGCTGGAGCAGCTCCAGCAGCTGATGAGAATGCTGCCCCCTTCTCCTTTCCCCAGCTCCAGCCCTGGACACTTGGGCTATTTTGGATCTTCCCTAAAGCAAGCTCTGTAGAATTCCCAGAACTGATTGCCTGGTCCTTTTTTTTTTTTTCAGTACTTTAATCCATTTTCCCAACCTGTTCATCCTCTAAGGAATTCTTTGGCAATGCAGATGAGTGAGGGGCTCATGGCGACAGCCAAAAAAAATTACAATTAAATCCATTTGTTTCATTCCTTGTGGGACAAGGGGAGAAGAAAGGAGAGAAGGAAAGGGAGACAAGTGATGCACTGACACATCTGGGTTAACTTCCATTCTCTGAGGCTCAGCTTGCTTGGTCTGACTCTAAGATCAGGCTGGATGATGCTCTGAGCAACTGGTCTACTGAAAGCTGTCCTGTCCACAGAGCTTTGGAATCAGATGCTATTTATTTCCAACCATTCTACAATTCTGTGATGGTTCTGTGACCACAAGCAGAGCAAGCACAGGTGACTTGCAAGGGATGGTACAACCCAGCTGTGGTGGGCAACCTCACCCAGCCCTACAGGATGCTGGGGAGGCAGGGCAAACAGCTGTGGGAGCAGGTTACACGTGAGAGCAAAACTCAGCCACAGCCAGCACCAAATCTCCCCCCAAGCCCAGGCTGCTAAATTAAAACCAGTCTCGCTCTAAATCAAACCCTGCGAGGAAACAAGCTGTGAGAACAAAGCCAAATCATGGAACTGCAGACTCCCTGAACGGTCTGGGATGGAAAGGACCTAAAGATCCTCCAGTTCCACCCGGTGCCATGGGCAGGGACACTTTCCCTGGAGCGGAGACACTTTCCCTGGAGCAGGGACACTTTCCCTGGATCGGGGAGCTGAGCTGAGCATGCAGGAGCCGTGCCCTGTTCCTGCTGGCACGGAGGTTTAGCTCGGCTCAGCTCGGCTCGGCTCGCACGTGTGACTCCGTACGGGGCAGCCACAGCTCCAGGAGGAACAAACCCGAGCCATCACGGACCCGACAGCGGGGAAATCACACCTAGCAGGGACACGGAGCCCTGGAACGCGGCTCCGAGCTTTGCCCAACTTCTGGCAGCTGCAGGGAGCGCCCATGCCGGAGCCCCTCGGGAAAACCTCATCCCGTTATCCCGTTATCCCCAGGTGTGGGGCACTGCAAGGTCTGACCGAGCTCATCCCGTTATCCCCAGGTGTGGGGCGAGCACTGCAGGACTCACCGAGCTCCCGAACAGAAACCAAAGAGAACCGAAAGCCACCAGTGACAGCGAAACGCGGAGCCGCTTGTGGAACAAAACGCAAAAATCCCGAAGGGAACCCCTGCGCCTCAAAGGGATCCCCTCACTCCCCAAAGGATCGCGCACCTGACCCTAAAGGCGAGCCGGGCGCTCGCTATTTCCCGCATTCCCACGCCCGGGGAAAGGAGCAGATCCTCCCAAAGTTGCCCGAAGTTTGCCCGGGGCGCTCCCGCTCGGTCGGCCCCTCACTCGTTGAGTCACTCACCGCGGCCAGCAGGCAGCCCAGCAGCGGCACGGCCCCGCGCAGCCCCGGGGCCCGCATCCCGCCCGAGCCCCGCCGCATGCAGCGGGCACGGCAGCGAAGGCAGCGGCAGGAGGAGGAGGAGGGAGGAGAGGAGGAGGAGGAAGGAGGAGAGGAGGAGGCAGCGGCTCCGAGCCCGCTCCGCCGAGCCCGCACCGCCCCCGGCACCGCCCCCGCCCGCCCCAGGTACGGCCGGGCCCGGAGCACCGGCTCCTTCCCCCTCCCTTTCCTTCCTTTTCCTTCCTTTTCACCCCGCTTTCCTTGACCTTTATTAATTTTCCCTTCCCCTCTTTTCCCCTGTTCTTTCTCCCGTTTTTCCTTCTTGCCCTTTCTCCTTTCTTTCCCATTTCCTTTCTTGTCCCCCTCTTCCATACTTTTCATTTTTTTCCCTTTATCATTTACCATTTCTTTTTATTTCCTACTTCTTCTTTTTTCCCCTCTTCTTCTTCTCTTCCCCCTTTCTCTCCTATTTCCCACATTTCCTTTTCACTATTTCCCTCTTTCCTCTCTCTTCCCTTTTTACTTTGTCTCCCTTTTCATCTTTTTCTTTCCCCCCTTTCTGTCCCGTTTTTTCTTTTTCTTTCCCATTTCCCCCTTGTTCTCTATTTACTCCTTTTCCTCCTTTCCTTTCCTTTCCTTTCCTTTCCTTTCCTTTCCTTTCCTTTCCTTTCCATTCCATTCCATTCCATTTCCACTTCTGGGAATGTGACCCAGCCCTGCTGGGAAGGGAAAGGAATGATTGATTGGGGCATTTGGCTTCCTCTGAAATAACTGCTTGGTAAGAAGTGGTTAAATGGGCCAAAAATCCCAATTCAATGACCGTTATGTATATTTTCCCCAGAAAATAAAAGCAGAACAATTCCATGTTGCAGGTCACTGACATGGAATTTCTGGATTTCTCAGATTGGAGGAACAGCTCAGGACCAGGCTGACCTTCATTTTTTAATAAAAATGTGGAAATCCTTCCCCTTTCCAGCACACTGGGCAGCATTTCATTTAATATTAAGGGCAATGCTCCTTTCAATTCAAGGCAACCCTCAGGTCTAAGCTTGCTTTAGTGTAGAAAGCCAAATAAGCCCTATAAATAATGGTAAAAATAAGAAAAATAATGCCCTCCTTACTGTTCCTTTCCCCCCAGCCCCACTGGATTTTCAAGCTCCAACAGATGGACAGATTTGTTGTTTTGTAAAGCATCTGCTGAAGAAAAAACCTAAAATCCTCAAGGAAAGAAAACAAAATCCTCATATTTTGGAGGCTCTGGAGACAGTTCTCTAATTCCAGGCTCTTCAATTTACTGACACAACCAAGAAAAATGTCATTTTTAGGGAAAAGGCTTAATGGTTAAAAATCCAAAGTTTTATCCAGTCTTTAGCTCTTGTTAGAAAATCACTAAATCATCCACTTTTTAAAGCCAATCTGCAAAGGGTGAGAAAAAAAAAAAACAGTTTAGTGTTTTTTCCCTGTACTTTTCTGAAAAAATGTGGATTAATTTGTATTGAAAATATTTTCCCCCCCTTTTTTTTTTTGCATTTGATATGAAAAATCCCCATCGTCTCCCTTGTTTCTCATCATAGATCTGATGGTGGCTTATAATTGCCAGTGTAAAAAGAGAGACAAGATGTTAATTACCTCAATTAGTTGTACAGAGGTTTATAAAGCTATATAAAGCTCAGTTTGGATCCTAAAATAACAGGGGCAGAGCTGATTAGCTGGTCACTGCATCCCCCCACTAATTACAGCCACTCTGGCTTTCATTATTTCATTTATGAATGCAGCCTGAATGCTTTCAAGTAGCCTGATAAGGATAAATTTTGGGGGAAAAGAGGAGGGGAGTGAGGTATTGGTAGGTGCTGCTTTTTGGGTTCTTTGCAGAGAGTAAACCTGGAGGATTTGGGATTTTACAGGAAAAGTCTGAAGCACATTTTGCCCTGTGGACTGTGCTGGATCAAGGTTCAGCTCATTGAGTGTCTGTCCTGTGGGTTTTGCTGCGTTGAGGGTATGGAATTTTGGCAGCAAATAACCCTCTTGTGGTGCTGCTGGTCCTCAGGGATCAGAAGGGCTGGGTTTAATTCTTGGTTAAAACCAATCCAGCTCTCAAGTCTGGTCCTGTTCAACGAGAACTTCCCCAGATTCACAAATAGTTTGTTTTCAACACCATAAATCTGGTTACATTCAATGGAGGAGGAGAGACACAGCCCTGAGCAAACAGAGCTATGTTCCCCTTCCCTTTTTTTCATTTTTCTTCATATTTAATTTTATCCAGACTCCTTCTGTACTATAATTTTTGGCCTTGCCAAATGGGTGGAAAAATCACGTATTACAGATGTGTCTTCATTTGCATCCTCAGAGGTGTGGAATTAATATGCAAATGAGTATTAATGAGGGGTTTTGCTACTCTCAGCGAGAATTTACAGTGAATATAACAGATAAAATAAACATTTTGGTCCTCTTCCACCCTTCTGTGCCTCACTGAAACAACATCAGGCTGTGGCACCTCTGCCTCCCTCCAGACATCATCCTGTTGTCACTCCTTGCTCTGGCCAGGTGCAAGACAAAAGAGGGGAAAATTCATGTTTTTCTCATCAATTCTTCTTCAAATTCAGACAATTCTCTAAAAAATCTGATCGTTTTTTACAAGGGAACTTCACAGCGCTTCTTTGATTTGAACCTACCTCCTGCTGGTTTCATCCCTTGCCCCCTGCCTGTATCAGTGAAATCACTGAAATTCCCTTCTCAGCATGGCTAAAAACTCAGTGTCAGTGCAGGCTGAAAAGCCCCAAACTCTCTGGAGCCTGTGCCATGCCTTTGGCATCTTTTTTCCCCTCTTCTTATCCCTGTGTATCCTCTTTAAAACAAAAATGGATGCCTGAAGAATTCAAAATGTCAGGTTTATGGCATGGCCTAGTGCTGGTCGTGGTTTAAACCTGATTTTTGCCTTGGGTGGGTTGGGAACAGGAGAATTCCCAGCTGAATTACTCAGGTATTACCATTCTAAGATGTATTTCCACAAATTCCTCAGGCATTACCATTCCAAGATGTATTTCCACAAATTCCTCAGGTATTACCTTTCCAAGATGTATTTCCACAAATTACTCAGGTATTACTATTCCAAGATGTATTACTATTCCAAGATGTATTTCCACAAATTACTCAGGTATTACCGTACCAAGATGTATTTCCACAAATTCCTCAGGTATTACCGTACCAAGATGTATTTCCACAACTTGCTCAGGTATTTCCATTCCTAGATGTATTTCCCCCAAAGCATGGCTCTGAAGAAGCTC
>JAWWMS010000120.1:2974290-2988624 GCA_035048045.1 Chlorospingus semifuscus | reverse complement strand
CAGAACTGATCCCAGGGAGAGACCCCGGGAGCGCTCGTGCATTTTGGGGCCATTTTGGTTCATCTTGGGTGCAGCCCGGGCTGGGCTCTTGTGCTGCCCAAGGTGCATCCATGGAGGGTTTTAATAAATCCCTGCTTTATTCTTTAGCTCTGTCCAGCCTCTGTTCTAGGTCAGCCTGCACAAGGCATCAGGAAAGCAACAGGATTTGGCAAAGCATCCCTGTGAAATGGAAGATTAATGGGGGAGAGGTTGATCTTCACACAGTCCGTGTGACAAGGCTGAGGACAAAATCAGGAGAGCTTAGACAAGATTATATTTGACTGTGACAGTCATCCTAAACCACCAAGGAGTTCAGCCTGTCTCCCTCACATGAACTGTGAATCCTGATAAACCCATGTGCATACTTCAAACAGATTGAAACACAGTGTAACTAAACCCGCATTGAATTACAAACTGCTGCAAGGTTATTCCAGTTAAAACACAGCATTCAGAGGGGAAACATTATAAAGCACTGAAAAAATGAGAAAAAAAAATTGTATTTAAAAAAACCCCTGTATATGGGCTAAATCAGCCTCCTAAAACCATCTCCAGGAGGCAGAAGAGTGATTTCTCTGCTGTTGAGACAGAAGAGCCAGAGAACAGAGGAGTGAAATAATTCCTAAGAAAGCACTGGTAGAAATCAGGAAACCTTGCTGAACTATTTGTTCTCTCCACTACACCCATTTCTTCTTCTCAAGAATGACCTGAGATTGTAAAATATGCCAGGTCTTACTTGCACTTGGTTCATTGTGTGTGAAAGTAAAATACCTTTTTTTCATTGTGTGTGAGTTGAAAGGGAAAATAAATATTTAGTGACAGGTTCTTCAGATCATTCAAACACCTGCTTTTTCTCTCCTCAAATTATTATTTATTATTTCTTCCCTTTTTCAATGAGTTTAATGACATTGTACCATATTAAATTTTATTCTGATGCATTATTTCTCTTTGACTGCCTTGAGTAGGTAAAAGTGTTAATAGGGAACAAAATCTAACTCACAAGGATGGGAAATGGAGAACATTCCCTCTGTTTCTTCCCCCCTTAAAGTCGTGCAGAATTACTTTCCTTAAATGGGAACAGAGACTGAAAACTCTGCCAAAAGCTCAAGCTCAAAGGTAAATATTAGTGTCAGAGTACAAGTAAGGAAAACACTTCTAATTTTATAGTGCCTTTCATCCAAGTGTTTCAAAACATCCCCCAGATATTGATCAAGACTTTCTGAGGAATTTTTATAGGTCAGGCACGTCACTACGAATTTCCCATCACAATGTAAGAGGTGAAGAGCCACTAAAATGGAAAAACTGCCTTCTGTGGTTTGTTTCTAACAGCTGAGAAAGAGAAATCAAAATAAAAGAGTTCAATTATTTTTTGTAGTTGTAATAATGGAGATTTTTATATGTGTGTTTAAAGGGGTGTTTGGTGAGAAATCTATAACGAAAAAAGTTCCTGGATTCAGAATTAACCTTTTTATGTCATCCCTTTGAAATAAAATTGGTGGGGTTTAAATAAATAAACTTTATTTAAAGTTTATTCCATTGACCCTTGGAATAGCAGATTAAATGACACAGAAATCAGATATGATGAAATTTGTTCACGTTCTTTCCCCATCCTGATTCCAGCAGTTACTCAGACCCTGTGGCCAAAGTTTTTTGCCCTTTCCATTGCTCATGCAGGTTTTTCCTTAGCCACTTTTATTCCAGCTGATGCCCCAACATCTCATTTTCCATGAGATGCCTTTTCCAACCAGATTCCTTTTGGCTGTGGAGAGTTGAACATAAGGATACAAATACTTTACACTGCTGGTGTGGAGGTACTCTCCAGAGTAACCTAGGAGTAGAATGTAGAATACTATCAAAGTCACTCTATCAAAATCAACCCAAAATTTGGGTGACCTCGTGATTGGTGTAGTTTCTAAATTAGCTGTACATTTATATTCTGTGAGCTCAGTATCCAAAGGGATTTTCCCACCTTTTTAAAAACAGATTTAGGGGCAGCAGTATAAAAGCTAAGGGAGCTTGAAGGCAGAAAAATTTCTTTCCACTGCAAAACTTAAAAGGCAGGAAGGCTGGAAGAAATCTTTATTATTCAGGAATGTATAGCACTGTAGATGAGGTTATTACTCTGACAATTGGAAGGAGAGTTCCAATAAAACTTTGCAATTTAAGGCATTTTCTTGTATTCCAGTTGAATTCTTGGGGAACAAGTTTAGGGGAATTATGTGCAAATGAGACATTAAAAGTTGTCTTTTTAAATTTTTTTTTTTCAAAACCCGGTATCTATGAAGCTTTAACAGTGACACAGGTGTTGTTTAAAAAACTAAGACTTAATTATCTGGGATTTGGAGAGTTACTAATGATTCTCAGCGAGAATGAGAAGCAATTTGGTCGTTCTCTGTTAATGTGTGAAGTGATTTATAAGGGGAGCAGTAATGAATGTTGTCACTTCTAAACAAAACAAAGCACTTGTAAAGAACATTGATCTGTCCTTTTTTTTTTTCCTCCCAGAACTTAGATGGATGAAGATTGCAACATCAGCAAGTTTAACAAAGTTAACTGCCAGTTACGAACCATTCTTCAAAGCTATTTCTCTCATTCTACAGAAACCAGACTTTTGTTTTCTTTTTGCTTCATAATATATTTCAGTTTTGATACACCTAAAGGCAAGTGCGTATTCAAATAAAGCAAAATAAACTGGGAATTAACATTATCAATTTTTAATATTTACATCCTCTTACTCAAGATGACAACCAGACTCTAATTTTGTTTTATTCCTTTTTTTTTAATAAAGAACACCACCCCAGTGATTAGAGGAAAATTAAGAAGTTTATAACCACCAGCCCTGCAATTTCAGCCAAATTATTCTGCTGGCACCTCTTCATTACCTGTGGATTCATTATCCTGTTTAATGTGGCAAAAAACTTCTCATAGGATCACAGAATGTCCTGCAGGGCTTCTCTGAGTGTAACCCTCTATTTATTTATTGTTGATGCCTCTTTGCCATCCAAAAATGTTTGAATAATGGAAGTAACATTTTTGTTTTAGTAAATTATATATTCTTGGTTAATAAAGGTAGAACAAATTGGAGGTATTGCAAAGATAATCAATGAACAAATACCCTCATGAGACACAGAAATTAATTAAAAAAATTAAATGTGCTAAATATATTGATGACTTTGCCTCTTACGAAAGATCAAACTTAATGACATTTGCTTACTAATCTTTCATTTTTCAATTAAACATGGGCAGAATATATCGGACCAATATCTTATTCCCTCTCTCTTGATCTCAGGGAGAAAATAAATTCTTTGGTTTCTACAAGGGGACATCCCAGATGCACTTCCCCAAGAAAAGGGTTCAGGTGTCTGAGAAGTCTGGGAGGATAAAAGAACAAAGAATTTGTAGGTTCCAGCTCTTTTTCGTTTTTTTCTACTAAATATTCCCCTCCCTCTCCCTGGGAGCAGGATGGTGATATCCAACTCTCTTTTGCTGTGGGACATTGGTGGGCACAGCAGATAAATCATTCCAAGGAGTATAAAACCAAGTAAATTATTTGGATCATCACACCTGAGTCTTGATCCTGTGCCATGGCCAATCATGAAGAGGTAAGAACTACTCCATATCCAAACAAACTGAGAATTTTATCCAAATAAACAGCACAACACTTTCATAGACAGCTGAAAGTCATCCAGAGAAAAAGCAAACAAACCGCAGTAATTTCTCCAGCTGTCAAAAGGCACTTGACAGAATTAACCAAAATTAGTGTGGATATCTCCAGTTTCTGAGTAAATGTGGCTTCAGTTCTCATTTTGCTTTCATAATTGGAACAAGATGCGGTGAAATTGTCTGGATGCCTCCGTGTTGGAAATAAATTAGTTCCCCTTCATAGTCTCTTAAGAAGAGGGACTTAGCAAAGCCTTCTGTTTTCTGCTTGTTTACTGAGGCTCTGCAATTATAACCAGGCAAATAGGACTTGCTAAGTAATGAGAATACTAATAGAAAATTTAATCCTTGAGGGGCCGCCTTTGGGCACAGACAATAATTCAGCTGCACACACCTATTTGCATTTATTTCATCAGGTTGGAACATCAGAGCTCTACCACAACATAAGCAAACGTGGTTGGGACTGAAAGAAGCGCCATGAGGGGAAGGTTTCAGATTCTCAGGTGGCTGGGATCATCTGAGATGACCTAAATCTGCTCAGGGTCCTCCTCCAGGGGATCACAAGCACCAGTTTGACTGAAATGCACAGGGATTTTCCTCCAAAAAGAGGCATCAGGGTTGATGAAGATGGATTGGTGCAAAGGAATGATGGAAGCATGGATTGGTGTTGGGATAAGTTGGCCAGTGCTCAAATCCAGACTGACCATGTGGTCTCCAGGAGCAAATATGAGATAGAAGAGTTTTAACCAAATCTACCTCCATGTGCTTCTCCCAACCTCAAAAATCCAAGTTTTCCATGTCAGATGGGAATGATCTTTATGGGAACATTCCTCATCAGGTCTCCAACACTTCTTCCTTTTATTTTTTATTTTTCATATTTGTATCCTCATTTCCCTCACCTCAAAATCTTAAGGACAATGAATTATCTTCTAGTAACTCCAATATTATTTTGCTCTCTCTCCCCGCTTAACCCCACTGACCTCTCAGTTCATTTCATTGAGCCTGTTGGAGCTGATCTCCCTGCAAGCCCTCTTCTCTGCATTCCCTCCTACCTTTTAGCTTTCCTGAGGTTCTCATCCCATAAACACCAAAAAGCCTTTCAAATTCCCATCAGCATATTGAACAGCACTATCATCTCCCCTGCACTCAAAATAAGGAATAGTTATTATCCATCCAAAGGCATGAAATACACTTTGCACTCAGGAGCTTTAATTTTGAAGCTCATTAAACTCACCTTGTTTCCCTGAAATTCATCTTGATTTATGAACACAAGGTGCACCACCATGGTGAAACAGGTATCTCACACATCACTTCTCTTACAATTAAATATGGGAATTTTTTTGTTCCAAAAGACCCTAAATTTCTTTATTTACTTCCTTGTTTTCTTTATTCATTTGTCTTTAGGGAAAGCAACAAATAATACTCTTTGCTCTGGGAAGTTAATAACTTCAGGGCGGTCTCTTGAGTATTCATATTCTTCAGAAAGTAAAATAATTTTTCACATAGTTAATAAAAAAAGGAAGTTAGAGGTCAAGAGTCACGCATCCATTGATGTTCTAATATTCTATTTCTTTATTGCCTTTGTTTGCAGTGAGACAACAAAATGACAGCGACTGCAATTTTTTAAAATAAAATTGGAATATAGTGTTGGTAGATTGACGACTCTCGGCACTCAAAGTCCTTGAAAAAGCTCTCAAATATAAAAAGCTGAAAGGAGACCCTCTTCTACTAAAGTCAAAATAAATTATAGTGATGGCTTCCCAAGTCCAGAATTTCAGCGTATTCTAAGTGTTCTTCAAACAGATTTGATGATGCACTTCAAACCTTGACTCTGATAGAAAGAAAAATCTTGTCTCTTGTCCATCTTCTCTCCATAACTTGGCACTCAAAGTCCTTGAAGAAGCCCTCAAATAAAAAATTCTGAAAGGAGACCCTCTTCTATTAAAGTCAAATTAAATTTCAGTGATGGTTTCCAAAGTCCAGAACTTCAGGGTATTCTAAATTCAAACACATTTGATGACGCACTTCAAGCCTTGACTTGGACAGAAAGAAAAGTCTTGCCCCTTGTCCATGTTCTCTCCATGACTCCAGAGTTCCTTTTGGTGATTTTTTGCCTTCTCACCGGTCTTTCCTCAAAATATGAAGAATCCAGTCCTAAAAACTCCAGCAGAGTTTTTTCCTCTTCTTTCTCACTTCTTTCCACCACCCCTTTCAATAAATTATTGTGCTGGTCAGTTCTGCAGCGCTGCGGACAGAGTGGGGGACTCTTACCCAGTAATCACCTGCACAGCTGAGGTGTTGGCTCCCTTGTTCACTCCTAAATTTACTTCATTTTTGCCTCAAGGAATATCTTGAGCATTTGTGCTTGGAATTCTGATTAGTTGAGTGGGATTTCAGTTCTCGGGAATTTTCTAGATCCAGCTGAACAGGAGTGTTGTGGTTTAAACCCAACTTGGAGCTCAACACCACACAGCTGCTCACTTCTGACCCCAACATGATGTAGGGAAAATAAATGGGAGGGTAAAAATGAGAAAACTCACAGGTTGATATAAGAACAGTTTAATAATTCAAATAAAATAATAATTGTGACAGAAAACAACAACAATAATAACAACAACCATAACCATAGCAACAATAACCATAATCATACCCTTAACACAATATAATGAAAAGGGGAATAATTTTTAAAGCAGAGCGAGCACAATAAACCTGCAGAAAAACAAATGATGCAAATGAAAAACAATTTTTCATGACCAACCAAGCAATGCCCAAGCAGTCCCTAAGCAGCCATCCCTGGCCAAATTTCCCATTAGTTTATATGCTGAGCATGATGCCACAGGGTCTGGAATACCCCTTGGGACAGCTGGAATCAAATAAGAAAAGACCTTGACTCTGTGCAAGTGCTGCTTAGAAATAACTAAAATGTCACTGAATTATCAATCCTGTTTTCAGCACATTTCCAAAATTTAAGCTCATATTAGCAAGCATGAAAAAAATTAATGCTGCTCCAAAAAAAATTCAGCACATGGGGTTTTTACTGTGAAGGGGACAGGAAGGGTATCTTGTTCCCTAGAAGTCTTAATTCCTTAGAAGTCTTAATTCCTTAACACCTCCACTGGGACAGACAAGAACAGAAGTTGGCTACCATCATAATGGGGTTAAATTAACAGGGATTCGTGACTTTTGTATGTTTTTCTCCCTTGTGCCATTGCAGAAATCCCTCCTGACTTCATGGAATCTTTTCACAGAATTCACCACAATAAATACCGGCTACAGAAATACATCACTCACAACACCAGGTTAGATTTGATTTACTTCCTGGAACCAAATTCCTTACCAGTTCCCAGGGAGTTGCAGTCATTCAGGGGAACATTCCTTTTCCATAAAAAACCTACCAGGACTTTCAAAAATCCAGCCCCTCCAGTACAGTCCCAAAGGCATTTCTGGGGACTGTTCAGTGTCCTGAATTTCCAGGAAGGTCATTAAGCTGGAACATTCTAAGTTGCAAATAAATTTTAAGTTCTATGCCCTGTAAATAGAATCCAAGAGAAAATTAGGATCCTGTTGCAGTGACTTAATATAGACACTGTTCCACTGCAGTAAATCTCCTCTATGTGCAGTGATTAGAGCAGTGATTTAGGATCATTTCAGACACCTACAGTAAATAACAAGGCTTTTCAGTGGTTATTACATCGTCATATATACTGCAGCCTTCCCACTCAATTCTGTTTTGGGGATTGATTTTAGGGGACCTACAGGAGATTATCTGGAATGGCTGACACTCTCCTTTTTCTGGATCTGTGTCACAGACACATCTACAAAGGCTGCCAGGCTCCCTGCCCAAACAAAGCAGCAAGTCCCCTTCAGGAAAGCATCCAGAAGCTGCTGGCAAGATAAACTCAGCTCCAGACAATTGGCTCCAAGCAGTTACGGATGTGAACCGTGTCTAATTCTGGAGCCGTTCATCCAAAGCAATCCTTCAGTGCCATCCCAGAAAGATTTGTGCATTCCAACACTTTTATTTCCAACCTATAAACATGTGAATCAAGGATGAATGAAATGTGCCCTCATTGTCATCCTGTAGAGACGGAGCTCTGGAGTGTTACCATGTGGGATTCACATTCTCTGAACCTGAGAGAAGCAAAGAATGATCAAAACAATTCTTATCTCATTTGCTGTGCCTGTGTCGTGCCAAAGTGGAATGCACTGTGGAAGATATTGTTTACCTGAAGTGAATTGGTAATTGGATTCTGGTTTAAGTGTTTTGATTCATTGGCCAACAGAATCCAGGTGTGTGTGTTGGGACTGTCACTGACAGTCAGGAGATGCTGTGCAGTTGAGTTGAGTGCTTGTGCAGATTCAGTTTAGATGTAATATAATACAGTGTAATATAGTACAGAATAATATAGTATAATAAAGTAATTAATCAGCCTTCTGATATCTGATACCACTCTCCACATGCATTCATTCTGTCCTAGCTGCAAGCATTAACCAAAAAAACCCCTGGTGGTCTGGTCTTACCTCTCCATTGAGAAAGCAGTACAGCACAGCCACCACAAACCCCTGGGGAAAGGAGAAAACAGGATTTTAGCACTACAGACAGAGCGTAGATCCATTCATCTCCCAAAGGAGAGATCACACAACCACAGAGTTGTTCAGGTTGGAAAAGACCTCTAAGGTCATCAAGCCCAACCATTCCCCCAGCACAGCCAAGTCCACCACTGGCCCGTGTCCCCAAGTGCCACATCTGCACAGTTTTTGAACACTTCCAGATGCCAGATGTGCAGTGATGATGATGCAGACAGGGTTGTTAATAATTCACCACTGAATGAAACTTGCTGCTCAGAGCCCTATCCACCCTGGCCTTGGACACATCAATGATACAAAATCTGAACTGAGGTGTTTATTTTTCTCCCTTAAGTATGAAAAAACAAAGAGACACCAAGGTACAGAGGAACATTTTCTTTTCATTTCCTAAAATGAGGGAAGATAATCTCCTTCTGGAAGGCAAAATATAAATTTATCTTTCATCCTGGCCAGGCTGGAGTGAGTAGATTTTCCACAAAGGTACAAGAGCAATATGGGGCATGTCCAGAAAAAACCATGTACAGCTCGTTGCATTTCTCCCTGGTGACAAACCTGGTGACCCAAATGGTGGCTTACCTGGAATGACCCAACCACGAGTTCAAAGACCAGCTTCACTTCTGCTTTGAAATTGTCAGGGAAGAAAGCAAACATGATGTAGTGAATGCCAAAGAGAGGGATCAGCAGCAGAGTGGACTTGGCCAGCCTCCTGTTGGAAAGACAAACATGAGCCACCAGGGGAGAGGGAAGAGGGTAAGAGGCTGAGGAATCCTGCAGCTGAGCCCTGAAATAAACCCTGAAAATTTATTATTTCTCCTTGTCCCACAGACTGCAGATGGCTGGTGATTTCAGACCTGGTGGCACCATAAAATGTGACATTTTTATTCCCAGTAGCTCCACTGGAGGTATTTCTTTCTCCCTCCTCTCTTCTTCCCCTCCCACCAGAGATCTTTTTCTCATCTCCACAAGCTAAATCATCACCTACCAATGTCTTTGTTTGCCTGGGATTTCTGAAAATTACAGCTTCTGGGAGGGAAATGGTATGTTTAGCTGGGAATAATGACAGGCTACTGCACAATGAATGTCTCCAAAGGAAGGGGATGAACCGTATTAGTGCTTAATGGCATCATGCTGGATAATCAGGGGTTTAATTAGGAAGAGATGATAATGTATTAAATGTAATCATTATTTGAAAAATAGCTGGCAGAAAGAAAATGAAATCAAGGGTCTAAGGATGCATGTGGGGGTTTTGTCTCCCTTGGTCACTCCTATCTTGTGACATCTCTCCCTCTCTCAGAGGCTTCTGGAGGGAATTAAGTTAAGGCTGGGATGCTGGAAATATTCATTTTTCCACCTGCAACCCCTCTACCTCCAAAGCCTCATCAGGCTCAGACCTCTCAGGCCATCTTCATTTATTTGGCACCTGCAGGAGCCCACTGGGAGGCTGATGTGGCAGCTTTGTGCAGAGGATGCTCATCCCTGTGCCTCCCAGAGCTCCTCTGTGGCTCTCCCTGGCTCTCCTCTCAACATTAAGGCTGTGGTTGGAGGCTGTGGCTCATCCCAGCAAAATGAGAGCCTGCAGGGAGATGAGGAACTTTACAGGAGTTTGCCTTTCTCACATCCCTCACTAGCAGGCACATCCCTGCTCATGGGGATCCAAAATCAGAGTTCTCTGAGGAACATCAGCCTAGAGGAGGAGATGTGGTGCTACCTTTGTGTCCCACATTGACAGAGATGCTGTTTGCAACCTCCAGTGGATTAGAAAATTTCATCTTATCATTGCAGACAATACTGGGGCCTTAATTACAATATTTTCCACCTCCTGGACTGTGGTGATGAAAAGGACATAAATGACAAAACTTGAGCCCTCTCCTCCAATTTTCACACCTCACACCACTCTCCTGCTCCCAGCACTGAGCTTCACCAGATACTGAGTTTTAGACTTTATTTTGCCATCAAGGCAAGGGCTCTGTGATTTTTTAAAAGACTCCACCATCTAAACACTGCACTCAAGAAAATCATCACCCAGTTGCAGTGTCATTTCTCCTAGGAAGCTCCAGCCTGGCTGTGCAGGGGGCAGAACTGCTTGGGGGATTGTCTGAAGCTGGTTAAATCTGCTGGAAACCATGGATTCTCAAAACCCTCATTACTCTGATTCCCAGCACATCCCAGACCTTCACTCTGACTTGTCACACCTCACGACAGGTAATTTTGGGAGAACATGTGTCCATTAACCTGCATGAACCTGCTCCTGTCCTTGGGAGTGGGCAAGAGTGAACCAACATTTCAGTGATGCTCCTTGAAATCATAATGGAAAAGTTACTCAGAGGAATTTAATGACAATATTGATCCACAGACATGGACAGAATTGGAGAGATGAATTTTGCTCAAGTTTTCTGTTGCAGAAGACAAATTCCATTTGCCTGAAATATTGCCGTCCCATTCTTGCACATGTCCCTGTCATTTCCAGAAAACTCTTTTGGGAGACTTGTTTTTACAGCTTCCAGCACATGAAAGCCCAGTTCCCTGCCTGCAGCATTAATGAGGGAGTCAGCAGCACACCTGAACTTCCAGCCTGCAGCTAAGCTCAGACCTTTTGGAGCTGAACAGTGCTGTCAGCAGGCTGTGTGTGTAGAAAATAAACAATATAAAATACACATGAGAAGGAGGGAGGAATGCAAATCCAGGATGCTATTAGTTTAAAACAGATTTGTCTCAGATTTGTCAGGAGGAATGCACACAGAATCATAGAGGCATATGGTTGGGAAAAACCTCCCAGACCATTGAGTCCAACCGATCCCCACCCTGTCCCCAGCCCAGAGCACTGAGTGCCACCTCCAGGCCTTCCTTGGACACCTCCAGGGATGGGGAGCCCACAACCTCCCTGGGCAGCCCCTTCCAATGCTTCACAACCCTTCTGGTGAAGGGATTCCTCCTGATGTCCAACCTGAACATCTCCAGCAAACCTTGAAGCCATTTCCTCTCATTCTGTCACTTGTTGTCTGGGAGAAGAGCCTGATCCCCATCTGGCTCCAACCTCCTTTCAGGGAGTTGTGGAGAGCAATAGGGTCACCCTGAACCTCCTCTTCTCCAGGCTAAACATCCCCAGCTCCCTCAGCATTTCAGCAGCAGTTTTCTGCTAAGAACTGTTGGGTCCTGCAGTCAAACCTCAAGAAGTCTCCACAGATTTCTGTCTAAAAGTAAAAATCTTGGGACCACACTGAGAACTCACCTTGGTGGGATCTAAACTTAAGTTTCAGACAATCAATATTTGTTTTCCTTGGAAAGTGTGGTGTCTTGTACCTACTGCAGTGAATTCAGTTTTCCAGATGTGGCTGGTGGCCAAGTGCCACTGTACAAGGGGACAGGTGTCCCATAGGTCCTGTGTCCTGTGTGGCAGGTCCATGCAAGGATTGGAAGTGTCATAAAACACCTAATGTGGCTTGGAAACCTAAAATTTTAGGGCCAGGTTGGAAGGAGCAACCTGGGATAGAGGAAGGTGCCCCTACCCATGGCAGGGGGTTGGATGAGCTTTAAGGTCCCTCCCAACCCAAAATGTTGTGGGATTCTATGATTCTGTGAAGTGAGCAGCTGATTAATTCCCTAGTGGGACTGAGCCATCTTTCCAGGTGGTGAAGGAAGAGGAGGATCTGTGGATGTCAGGATCTACTGTTCTTCAGCAGAAGCCCCTGTTGAGCAGGTCAGTGAGGGGAGCCCTGTGTTTTACCAAAATGCCCCACGTTTGTTTACAAGGCAAAAAGAGCTTTCCTGGCAGCTCCACCTCACTGGAAAATGTGTCCTGAACCCAAAGCCCAGCATGACCTCTGAGATAATCTGGGCATAACTCATCAGGTGCACGTTGGCAGCACTTTTGCTGAGGTGAACAGGAGCTGGCAGTGCCAGAACAATGCTCAGTACTAGAAATTATTTAAATATGCTGATTTAATTTATGCACCTGCTGCAAACCTGGGGTGTGAAGATAAAATTCCCAATTGGAAATCCAGAAGGGCAGGTGGTGGAAAGCACAGGGTCTGGTAATGTAGGTGTGTTGTAATGACAGAAAAATAGGTAATTGGCTTTGGCTGCTGCCAGGAAAATTAAGGTCAAAAACTGGCATTTCCTTTCATGAATGTGAGAATCTCTCGAGATAGATGAAATGAATAATTCACCATAACCAGAGAGAAAGTCTCAGTGCTGTGGCTGGGCAGGATTTAAGGAACATATTGTTACTTTTTTCCATCCTGCAGGAAGATGAACTGAGATTTTTCCAGGTACCCAAATGCACAGCTCCCTCAGAAGACAAAGATTTACAAGCAGTGACCATGCAGACACTGGACTCTGTTATTAAATTATTTTCTAGGAAACATTTAATAAATATCAAGGATAGCTGAAAAGTGGAGCCAGAACAGTGGGAAGAGTCAAAAATAACCTGGTCTGGACTTTTATTTTATTTGTATTGAAGCCAGAATAAATCTATGCAGATAGACATTTCTTTCACTCTTAAAATACTGCAGCTGAGACCAGCCTTGGCCACTGAGAAAGATGTTGATCTCTCTGGCATGTTGTTCATTATATAAAGCCCCATTAAGGTCAACCTCATATCCCTGGAATAAAAGTATTAAGTCAAGTAAAACTTCTAGGACAGTGACCCTTCTCAACAGAGAAGAGAAATGTATTGAGTTAATCCAATCTTGTTTAGAGATCTCTTTTAGGATGAGGAAAATTTGTCACAGATCCTACCGAATGGTAATTTTCTAGATCTCTCCTTTTTTAAAACTGAGGGTCAGGAAAATAAGCATGCACACTGCGAAGAGCAACTTTTTGTTTTCCATCAGGGTCCTTCTGCCTTCAGAATCTAATAAATATTAAATATTCAAACAAAAATTATATTTGGCTTCATGATCATTATTATTACTCTCATTTCTTCATCATTAATCCCAGGAGAAATCCCTCTCACCTGCCACAAACTGACATAAAACCTGACCAGCTCTTTTAGTAAATGCTCCATCTCCTGATTTCTAATCTGCTTTAAGCAATTAAAATTAATTGATTTTGATCAGTGCAGACAGACACAATCATGAAACAAGATGCAATGAAGAATTATCAAGCAGCCAGGCAGGTTTCCCAAAAAACACTTTTAGGATAGGCTTAGAAAAGTCTGGGACTTACGAATATTGGCTGGTTTCGTTGTGCCCAACATCTGGGGAATGCAGCTTCTGGACTAAGATACGGATGATGCAGATGAAAAGGATGAAGTTCACCTGTGGACATGGGAAGAGAGGGGTAAAACATCAGCATTCTCCTCCAGGGAAAAGAGCCCATCACTAGAGGGGAACTCCTCTCACTGGAATGGTTTTTGCCATGGAAGGAGCTGCCGTTTAACAAGCCATGAGCAGAGAGAGCCCCTTCTCGGGGGCGGGGAGCACATGGAAAACCGACACAGGATGATGGCATCTTGGGCCTGACATCAGCCTGCTTGGGACTTTGTGTCATACATCCCAAGTATGATGATGTCAAGCCCATAGAGCACAGCTTTGCACGACGTCCTGGAGCGCGCGCGGGAGGAGCCGCGCGCGGCGCCCGGCGGCTCGCCAGGCGGTGTAGCAGGCCCTGGGTCTAGAAGCCTAAAGATAGGAAATGCCAAGTCATGGTGAATGGGCTAGAAAGACCCTTTTCTGCCTTTTGGAACCCCTGTTTATCTCTCTGTAAGTCTGTGGGTCCCTTTCCTTTAACCCTTGCCATTGGACCATTTCTGATCCCCCTGTACCCTATATAAAAGGGCTGTTTTAGCCTGGTTCTGGCAGAAGAGCTGTCACTGGGACCCTTCTCAGAAGAATCAATAAAGACATCGCTGTGGAACCCCACACGGCCTTCTCCTCTCTCTCTCCCTGCATGACGTCCTGGAGCCGTGCGTGGCGCCAGGCGGCTTGCCAGGCGGTGTAACAGGCCCTGGGTCTGCAAGGGCTCCGTGGCATGCAGAAGCCTAAAGATAGGAAATGCCAAGTCATGGTGAATGGGCTAGAAAGACCCTTTTCTGCCTTTTGGAACCCCTGT
>JAWWMS010000120.1:2890790-2909971 GCA_035048045.1 Chlorospingus semifuscus | reverse complement strand
CAACACCCTGACCCACAGGGTGTCAGGTTGGGTTCTGACTCTGGCAGTGTTGTTCTAGTGTACTGCATTGTTTATTTCTATCCTTTTATTGTCTTCCCTAATAAAGAACTGTTATTCCTGCTCCCATATTTTTGCCTGAGAGCCCCTCAATTTAAAATTTATAGCAATTTGGAGGGGTGGGGAGAGTTTACATTCTCCATTTCAGGGGAGGCTCCAGCCTTCCTTACCTGTCTTTCCAAACCAACCTTCCCTGCCCACAGAGAGCCCCCTGTGCCCTGCACACAGCCCCATGTCCTCTGTGCCCACACTGACACCAGAGAGGCTCTGAGCAGCAGCCAGGGCTCTGGGGATGCTGATCAAGGGTGCAAGGGAAGGGTTTTTCTAGCCAGAGTTGGGCTTTGTTTAGTTAACAAAAGGAAAGAACAAACAGCAGAAAGAATGGAAGTAAGAAGGGAAAAAAAAATCTCTTGTTCTCAAGAATACTAACAAGGAGAAAGCTGCCCTGACTTTTCTGGCCTTTTTCACAGCAAACTGAAGAGGCAGAGGATGAGCTCAGCCAGCTCCAAAGAGGCCAGCAGCAGCCCCAGCCATGTGAGGAAGGGATGTTTGGATCATCCCTGGATCAATCAATCTGCACCAGGGAGTGCAGCCACAATTCAATCCTGCTCTCCTGCAGCCACAGCATTTCAAACAGCCTCTTGTAGAGCAGAGCCCTGGTATAAATAACATTAATATGGAACAAACACTATGCACACAGCTAAACTTAGAGCAGCAAAGTGGGATTCAGCTGGGAGGGGATGATGAGAGGAGAGAGACACAAGCCAGGAAAGCTGACTCCAGTGGAGGCAAACAGATGATCATAAACATGAGCCTTAAAATAAAGGCAGAACAATCTGTGAGAGTATTTGGGTTAGACCAGAGAGAACAGCCAGAAATAAAAAGCCAGATGGAAAGTAAAAGAAAGCAATTAGAAATAAGAGGGAAGTGAAAATATATTTCTGATCTGTGGACACAGACTAGATCACAAATATTTACTGGCACTGAAGCTGTTCAAAATTTAAAGAAAAACTGCAAAGAATTTCTAAGCCCTGTCATAACATGAAAAGATTTAACCTTCAAGCACAGCTCTGAGGAGCACTCACAAATCTGACTGGCAAATAAAGTGCTTTCCATTCTATTTTTAATTCCTCCTGGCCAGTGCCCTTCCATATTCTAATTTAAAATACCTATGTCAAATTAGATTCCAGCTCATCTATCACAAATATAAGATTGAGCAACTGGAACTTAATTTTATTAGTGCTTCATAAGCCAAGAACAACAACAAAAAAAAAGGAAATACAAGCTCATGGCACTCCAGCTGCATTTAAACCACCGTGCTAATAGGATTAAAATAGAGAATGGTTTAGTGGTGGACTTGGCAGGGTTTGGTTTCTGGTAGGACTCAATGATCTGAAAGGTTTCCTCCAACCTAAATAATTCTCTGATTTCATTTGTGGAGGAGGTAGGCAGGACCTTGACTGTGCAACTGAAACACAACCAAGAAGTACCATTTTTATAATAAAGAATTAGAGGTTGGTGCTTCAAAAGTAGGTAAAACATAAAATTTTGTTATTAATAAGGCCCCTGTCAAGCCTCTGTGTTATTTATACAGATACACAAAGCCTCTTTCAGAATTTTAGTCAAATGGATTCAATTTTAAAAGAATAAGGTAAAAGAAAAAAAGCAAAGAGGGGAGAACACCTCAAGCCAAACAATGTGGGAACAAGAGGTTACCCTCAGCTCATATTTTTCTCATCTTCTTTTCCCTCAAGGCCGAAGAAACTCATTCAGACTGTAATTACAGATCTTTCATTATGAGTTTGCAACAAGCAATGAATGAATCAGTGGAGTTTCTTTAGAAACTTGAACAAACAAGGGTTTGAAGAGAAAATATCACATGGAAAATATCAAGCCTATATTTTCCATCCAGAGAGGAAGCTGTATGGCTGGAAAAAGACTCCACAGCAGCCTCCAAAGCTCTGCTGCATACCTGCTGCAATGTAAAGCCCATATGTTGTTTACTATGATGGAAAAAGCCTTTTTTGGTTTCACACACACAATGTAAATAAACTTTTCTTGGTACACAAGGAACCTCCATGTGTTTTTCTGCCATGTGCTGTGGGCCATAATTCATGACCAAAAAATTAAGCCCAGCAGATTTGTCCGTCAATTTAAATCTGACTGCCAAAACAAAACTGACTTTTGAGGTAGAAAAAAGAAAATAGCAGCCTCAGTATTGGCCCCTGGGGGTGCTGGTGCAAAAACTTAAAAAATTATATGAAAATTAAAAGTGCTTGCTAAGTAAGCAAACCAGTGCTATGTTCTAGGCACTGAGTGAGCTGCTAACAAATGCCAATAACACCAAGCATGTAACACTATAAAACCAAGCAGCAACAGACTTTTCACTGCTTGCCCATGGACTGCCAGGATTTTGAAAAGATGCTCTGCTTCAACCTTTCTTCACACTCAACATTTATCCACATCCAGAAGCTGAAGGAGCAAGTAAAGGACTTAAAGCTGAGAAAAACTCAGGTTACATCAATGAACTTTTCAGATAAGATGGGTTTCATCTTTTGATTTTGTGGGTTGTAATCATTGTTTTTATCGTTTTACTCATGTTTCCCTGTTTATTTTAGTATCTACAAAAATCCATTGGGGAAGTTTTCATAGTAGGAAAAAACAGGGGAGTTGTGGGAATGTAATAAATCAAGCTTTGCCCTGGAAAGATCTACCATGGAGTTTTCCCCACCTAGGCTGAAAGACAGGACTCCCCCCATGGTGCTCTGCAGCAATATTGCCAATCCACATCAGAAATCTCTCTCAATTTGAACAGACAGGTGTCTGCTAAGGAAGGCAGGAGCCTCCCCTGAAATGGAAAATGTAAACCCCTCTCCCTCTGAATTATTATAATGTTATTTAAATTCCCCCACTGGCCAGCTGACCCTGCCCAACCCAATTGCTCATCCCTCACCCCTCCTACAGTTTGCTGCCCTTTGTACCATCCCTGTACCCTCAAGTCACTGACCCCATACTTAAGCCTGTGCACAGCACATGGTTTTGCCTTTGTCCCTGATCCCTTTGGCATGGTGGATGCAATAAACCTTTGCTGGAATACATCACACAAAGACCCTTCCTGTTCTTCTTCACCTGAGCAATCTGTGGTGTGTGTGTGTATGTGCACGGAGTTGAAATGGCTCCCATGGCCTTACTCAGAGCAGCTTCTGAACGAGATGCTTTGAGAGATGTTGCAGCATTTCTACTGTTATAGATACATATTGTAATATTGGCTTTTTGCAAATATTAAAACAGATTTTATATCTGTATTGTTAAAGGAACTTTGTTATAAAGATATAGTTTTTATTTCTGTTGTTAATTAAGCTTAGACATAGTAGTGAAACAGCTGATATGTGTTATAGATAAATACAATAATACTGGCTTTTTGCAAATATTAAAACAGATTTCTTATGTGTAGTGCTAAAGTAACTTTGTTATATAGTTTTTATTTCTGCTGTTAATTAAGCTCAGTGAAATAGCTGATACCAGCATGCTTGTGTTACAATGCCTGCTGGGATGGGATAACACCCAATGCACACAGGATGAGCACACCTGGACAGATCTGCCAACCACCAGCACTCACCCTCTGAAGGCAGTGTGGACCAAACCCCAAAGCAGGAGGTGATAAAAAAAGGACTAAAACCACAACCAAGGAATGTGCATGCTCTAAAAAGGCAGACCCAAGGAGGAGCCATGCTGAACAATTCTTGGAATATGTAAACTAGTTTGGGGAAAAGTTTACTATGCACAAGGGTCTATGAATATGCACAGGCTGATGTAATTAAAAGGTATTTAAGGAGCATCCCTGAAGGTAACAGTGTGCTCTTGGCTTAGTGCCAAGATGCACATGGCCATAATAACCCTTGCTCTATTGTCCTTGTCTCCTATTGTCCTTTAATAAAACTTTTCACATTTTCACAGAGGAGTGTCCTACATTGCAAGGCAATATGTATTCTATTTGCCATCTGTTAGAGGTGAGGCATTTATTTTCTGTTCATTGGGCAATTTTCTTTATCTCTTCCACAAACCAATCCTCCCTCTAGGACATATATGCTGTTAATGGGCTACTGAATGTCCCTGCATGGCTGATAAAATTCCAGCATCCCATTGTGGGATGCTCCACCTGGGGGAGAAGCCAGGCATTCCTAACTGGATACAATCTCAGTTTTTGGGACACCAGAGCAGCCTTTCCACTGGATTCCCAGAGGAACAGCTGCCTCTTACACTGGATCTTCAGAGGAAAACTCCACCCTTCTACAGGATCCCTGCTCCAACAGAACCACACCTGTCCCTGCAGGAGGGCTGCAGCCACCATTCCAACTGGACTGTTACCAACACCCCAACCAACAGGGTGTCAGGTTGTATTCTGACTCTGCCAGTGGCTTTTCTTTTGTATTACTGCATGTATTTTGTGGTGGTTTTTTTTTTCCTTTTCCTAATAAATTGTATTTCTGACTTGGAGTCCCTCACTGCTTTTGCTTTCAAACCAGAACAGAGAGCGAACGTGTTTTTCACATCTACCACTGTGACACCTGGCAACAATGTGAGGGTGAGGAAATGTCCTGTCACCTGGTGTAGAAGTAACTTACCAACCTCCACATGGCCTCCTGCGTGCCCTCCATTGCTCAGCCCGTTCAGCAGCTCCGTGGCCTCCAGCTGCAGCTGCACTGGGGGCTGCAGCCTCAGCTCCTCCTCCACCCTCTGCCAGCTGCCCTTGGCCCTGGAGACACGGCTGCTGTTGAAATGGTGTTTCACCTTCTGAATGGTGTTATCTGAAACAACAGGAAAAGCTGCTCAAGTCACCTCTGAAGGACTGCTTAATTAATCCTTAGTGTTGTTAAAACCTCAATCGTGGTGATATTTTATCATATCGTTTTGATTGTTTTAATTTCTTCATTTCATTTCAAAAAATTCCATTGCTGGTTAGGGAACAAAAATACTTTTGGATATTTTATAGCACAGAAAGATTTGGGATGGAGGGGACCTTTTAATCATCCAGTTCCACCCCCTGCCATGGCAGGGACACCTTCCACTATCCCAGGTCGCTCCAAGCCCCATCCAGCCTGGCCTGGGACACTTCCAGGGATCCAGGGGCAGCCACAGCTTCTCTGAGAACCTGTGCCTTCCCACCCTCACATGAAAGAATTTCTTCTAATATCTACTCTAAAAATAATAAAAAATTATCTGTAACTGCCAAACAAAATATTAAAATCTTGAGCATCAAGCCCATCTTAGATTTAACACAGGAATGGAGATGATTAAATTAATAAATAAATAACCACACAGCAATATTAGGCACTCAGTAATGTGATAAAATATAAGAGTAAAAATTATTTTAGAAATGTATTTTTTCTTTAAAAAATAAGCTTTATGCAATTAAAAGAGACTAGAAATTCCCCCACTCCTACTCAAGTTAAAAAAAAAAAGAGTAATGTGGATCTCAACATGAAATTACATCCTGGCTGTAATGTGCCCTGCAGGGAATCCATGATGGCTCTAAAATAAGCTTTCCTGATGGATTTCTCAAGTTTTTAAGCCTGAGTTTAACACTGTTACTGAAATCTGGACTGAAGAGTGCAAACACACTGCAGGATATTATCCTTTCCCAGAAAACTCTCTCACTGCAAGGGAATTGTGTCTTTCAAAGGTGTGAGGTTCAGTAGAGCAGCTGCTGCTTGGCAAGAAAACTAATTATTTCAGGCTAAAAAAGAACCTCTGGGCATGGTTCTGAGGTATTCTGACTCCAATTCATGCCAGAAATAAAGCTGCCCATAATAATCTATTCTGTCTCCCTTTTTTCCTGTACTCATCTGTCCTCACTTGCCAGATATTTTTAATTAAGTTTGAAAGTGTCCGAGGTATGAATTTCTTTTTTCTTCTCTGCTTGTTCATCAATCAGCACAGCATTTTGTTCATAAGAGATGAACTCTCAGGAACTCCAAACCAAACACTTCAATAGTTCAGGGCATTAAGATCTCCCCCTCCTCCTCCACACGCAGGCAAAGGCACACCCAGAGTCACTTTCATCATCAGCCTTTAGCCAGGAGATGTTGTTTAACACCATCAATTTGGCAGAAGGAGGATTTTTACTATTAGAGAACAAAGTTACAAACCAAATTCAATAAAAGCATATGGTCTGGAAGCTGAATTGATGCTCCTTGTGTTGTAGGAAGCAGCAAATTCCCAGCGAAGCTCTTCCAGGAAGCAGAAGGCCATGATGGTTGAGTAGCTGCTGGAACAGATTGCCATGCAGGCAATATCCCCAGCAGAAAGGAAACTGAAATAGAAATCACATCAACATATAAAGGTGAAATGAATGTAAAAAGGTGAGGATGAAGCTGTGCTTTCTGTCAGAACAAACTGTACAGACTGAGCTGAGAGCAGACTGAAAAAAAAAACAAAAAGGATTTTTGTTGTTGTCAAAGTCCTGCAATTCCTGCAGATCTATTTTTTCTTACACAATTATTTATTCTTAACTCATCCAGGATGCCTGAGCGCAGTGAAGAGCACAACCCAGACTTTGTTAAATTGGTACATCAGTACAAATCCAGGACATTCTTTCCCCAGGCTGGCTTTAAATCACCTGAATAAAAACCAAGGCGGTCAGAAAACCAATTTTGAAATAAAATGCAGAAAAAAAATAAAAGCAAGGAATTTTATTCCCAGGAAGCAGATGGATTCCTTCCTTCCCTTAATGGCAACATCATATTAACAGCAAGAAATATTTGCTAATTTGCACAACCCAAGATTTTCAAACACTTCCTGCTACATTACAGTAAAAATTCTACTCTAAAAGGAGCTCCTCTAACACTGAATCCATATTTATGTAAAAGTTTCCACCTGCAGATGGTCCAATCCTTCCAGGAGATTTCTCAGGGACATCTTCCCTTGCAGCCCAGCCATCTGTCAGCAGGAAATCACTTTAACACCCAAATTTTGAAACTGAACAATTTATCTCCTTCCCCCTGTTCCCATATTTTACCCCAACTTCATTTCCCACTCACAGTTTCTATTTCACCTCATTTTTATTTATTTGCTGTACTGTGGACTTGGGATTTACAGTTTTGCTTGGCTCTGCCAGCCCAGTTCCACTGGGGAGCTTCCCCAAATTCCTGCTGCTCCCAGCTCCCAGCTGGGATCAACACCATGCCTGCCTAAAAGCACCTTTCCCAAGTTGTCCATAATTTATGGCCTTTCTGCCAAGGATCCAATTGCACTGCTCTCACTGCAGAGCCAGGCTGAGCTGCTGCACACACCACAGCAGATTAAAGGCTGCAGCACTTGCTGGCATCAAAGGGCACAAATTGGCTTTGAGTGAAAAGGAATTGGGATGAAAATCTCTGCTTTTCTGAGTGTTTCAGTGGAAATTCGTGTATTTAACTCCCCCCAAAAAAGGGATGCTTAGTTTTAGCTTCACTTAAAGTTTTCTTTCATTTCCTCACCAGAAATGCAATCACCAGGTAAAACTCACTTCTTAATTGAGTTTAAATAATTTTTTTCATTTCTTTCTCTGTAATTTCTTTAATAAATTTCTTCTCCTAAACTAAATCATTCCAAGGCACTTGGATGCCTTCTTAAAGGGATTTGTAGAAATCCATGATTCTCCAACTGCTAAGAGTAACAAGCACTGCATATTTTTGCTGCCCAAAATGAAAATTAACATGAGCAAAATATATATAAATAAGAAATACTTAATATATATAACTAAATGTGCATAAATATTGTGTACGCATCTATAAATATATAACTAAATGTACATAAGTACTGTGTATATATATAAAATATATAACTAAATACATACATGTATATACTGTGTATGTATATAAATTATACAAGTAAATATGTATAAATATTGTGTATTTGTGTAAAATATATAGCTAAATGTGTATAAATATTGTGTATGTGTATAAAATATATAACTAAATGTGCATAAATATTTTGAATATATCTATAAATATACAACTAAATATGCATAAGTATTGTGTATGTATATAAAATATATAATTAAATACATAGAAATACTGTGTATGTATGTAAAATATATAAAGGTGTATAAATATTGTGAATATATCTATAAATATATAACTGTGTATATATATTGTGTAGGTATATAAAATATATAACTAAATGTGTATAAATATTGTGTATGTATATGAAATATATAACTAAATGTGCATAAGTACTGTGTATGTATATAAAATATATAACTAAATATATATACTGTGTATGTATATAAAATGTATAACTAAATATCTATTTTATATAGGTATATAAAATATATAACTAAATATGAATAAATATTGTGTTTGTGTATGTAAATATGTATTATTGTATGTGTATTTATATGTATAAAAGTAACTGCAAAATGAAATATATGTAAATATAATACAGTAAAAAACAAATAACAGTTATGTAAGTGTATTTATATAAATTAACATCCAAAATACAATATATGAACATAAAAATATAAATAAATATATACAGATATATAACTAAGCACATGCTCACTACACTGAGCAGGAGCTCAGGAATAAGCTTCAAAATCACTGGAATTCACACCCTACACAAGCAGTGTGACACTTCAGGCTGGAATCAGGCACTGCAGACCACACCCACAGCATTATTTCAATATAATTCTGCCCCCCAAGAGCAATATTTCAAAACTTAAAGCAAAAAAAGCCCCAGCAAAGCAGAGCAAGGACTCACTGGATGCTGAGGTTACGTCCTTTGGCCGTGCCCCGACTGGGGTACCGTGCCAGGATGGAGGACAGAGCCTTCAGCCTCTTCCTGCACTCCAGAAAGTCCTGGTTGAGATGGAAATCTGTGGAGGCTGAGAGGGGAAGCCCATCCCTCACCCTCACCACACAGGCAAAGAAGATCATGGACATTCTCCACGGGAGTATTCATGAGGACAACCTGGAAATGAAAGGTTTGAGTCAGTTCTGTCTGAAATTCCAGGCAGGATGAGGGTGAGTTCACCACTGGAACTGAACAGCACCTCTGGTGACACCTCTGCCACTGCAAGGCAACCAAACTGTCCTCAAAACTCATGGCTGAGCCCAATTCTTGCCTCTCAGATTAAAAGATGAGGCAGAGGATTTGATAGGGCAATTATTTGCCTGAAAAATATTCTTGTTTTCCCTCCTGCTTTGCCCAAAGCCTCAGAAAGGCTGAGGAAAGCTCTCACAGGAGTTTGTGGAAGCTGCTGTGCTGATCCCACATCCCACTGATGTGCTGCATCCAAAAAGCTGCCTGAGCATGGCACTTCTTTATTTTCTAGTGTAACACACAAATCCAAAAATAAATTCCAGGCTAGAGCCCATCAGGTTCTTTTTACAGACTCACCTAGGGCTAAATATAGAATAAAAGTTGCCCTCTCTTGACTTCTTCCCCTTTAAGAGGTCACAAACTCCCGTGGAAAGTTATTCTTGGGCTTCACCTGGCATATTCAGAACATGCAGGGATGTGTCCTTCAGACATACCATGAGGATCCAGGGCACGGTGTCAGAGGATTAACAGCACTTCATATCATCTCTGAAAGAGAATCAGAATGAACTAATTAAAAATTAGTTTAAAAACTTCATTAATTACCTGTATTTACATGCATTTTTACCATCAGATCTCCTGTGAAGTGGGAAAACAAATCCTAGGAAGTGTTTTGCCTGAAGGAAAACAAACAAATCATTTTCTTATCTAATGTATTCATTTCTAGACTCATTCAAAGATGCTGTGGAATGACATGCTAAATATTTATGATGCCCCAATCATAATTTTTTTAAGTTATATCAGTAAAAGAGCAGCTCTAAATCAGCAGATTTTAAGGGATTATCACAAATAACTCAAGGAATTAAAAAAGGCAAAAAAGGAAAACCAAAGGCATTTACTTGGCTTCAGGCAAATTAGATAAATAAAGCATTGGGGAAATAAAAAGAAGAGAAAAAAATCATTTTGTGAACTGAAACTTTTGGTAGAGAGAACAACTGCTTTGACCAGCCCTGTATCACACAATTCATTAGGGTGCTCAAAGTGTCTTTGAAATGTGGCTCTTCAGGATGAGCTTTACTTGTCTGAGAAGTCCAGAGAGCAAAATCTTCTCTCCTGATGTCTGACAAGGGCTGAGCTCCTGCCACAGGCAGCACTGAGAGGGTCTCATTTCTCCCCCACAGGAACCATTCCCACAGAAATTGTGGGAACCATCCCTCTGTCCAAGGTGCCAGCACGTTAAAGCAACTGCAATTATCAGAGGGTAATTATCAGAGGAATTAGCAGAAAGCACAATGGCACAAAACTTGTTTCCTCAGAAAAGCAGATTAAAACTACAGAAGATCAGACATCTCTTGAGAAGTGTTATCTTGAACTTTTTAAACAGAGATAAAAGAATTAGATGTGATTTTTTTTTTCCACAATCCCTCTGACAGTTCTCTTCCAGTTGCCATTTAAGCTGTGAAAGCAAACTAAGCTCACAAACTCCAACACACATCAAAAAGGATTTCAACAATAATCATGATTGTTGTAAATCAGTTTGAAACATCTCACCAATCTTCAGTGTGCCCATAAGCATTAATAAAAGAGTGTAGAAAATTTTCACATGTGAAATATTTAACAGAAATATTAACTTCAACACAGCCAACTTGTTGCTCAGAATTGCAGTTTTAGAGTGAAGGGTTGGTAATGCTGATGAAGTTTAGTTCCAAAATAACTCTAAAACAACCAGCAGATGATCAGGACAATGAAAAAGCATCAAACTGAGACATCACAGACATTTCCTAAAACCTACCCAGCCCATGAAATTATTCTGCTTCCTATGCCTCTAACAGCAAGAGTTGAAATTTAAATATCCATATTTTTAATTAATCACTAAGGATAACATCACCTACAGTTAACCAACTGCACATAGAGAGTTTTCCAACTTTCCAGGATGTACAAACCTTCCTGCTGCAGTGCCTAGCGCTGCCAGCTGCCCATCAGAGGGATCCTTTGGTCTGGGAAAGAAAGATCCAGGAAAACTTCCAAATTAAATGGCAGACTTCCCTGGAGAAAGGAATGCACTCTCCTTCCTCAGAAAAAGAGGTGCTGGGTGTCCCTTTTCCTTTGGCACAGCCCTTGCCACTCTCCCCTCAGAGGATGGTCAGAGCTGTGTGGCTTTGGCAAGTGACAGCCACCACTGGCACTGCCCTTGGAATTTTAACTACTTGTGAGCCAGTTCTGCCACGTCACCTGTGCCCAAGCACAAAGTGTCACAGCTGAGCAAGGTGTGCCCGTAGGCAGGTGGCTCAGTGCTGTCCCTGTGTCACCCTGGCTGCCCTTTCCTCCTGCAGACTCTCTGTTTGCTCACCATCAGCAGCCCAAAGATCTGTCACTGCCAGGACGTGGCAGCTCTTTGACCTTGGCTCTGAACTTGGCTCTGCACTCCAGTCTGGCAGAGTTCACAGGTGATAACATCATGGCAGCATCTGGCACAAGGCAGAACCTTGGGAAGGATTTCAAGGAATTATTTCAGAAGAACAGGTTATAATTTAGGACTGAAGGAAACAAAGTTGGGGTTTTTTTTCATTTCTTGAAGCACCTGTACACCCACCAATGTTTCAGAGTAAAAGTGCCCAGCGCAAGACTCACATTAACAGCCCCAGTCTCAGAATAAACCATTCCTCAGTACATCTAAGTGACCTGGAGCACAATTCCCCCTTCCCTTACTTCCCAGGGAGCAGCCAACTCTCCCCTGGCTGAGCAGGGATTATCAAGGCAGCCTCAATCAGACCTCCTGCACTTCACTGTGTGTTACACAAGCTCCTCTGGGTAAGAAGATTACACCCAACTCACCAGGCCACACTTCCCCAAATGCTCAACAAACTCCTGCCTAATTGCCTGGACTTAGAAAACAATCTGCTCAAATGCAAACCACTGCAGTTCATAAGGAGATTGTATCAAAAACCTGGTTCTTTCACAAATTATCTCACCAGCAATAGCAGGTTTCCTTCCAAGAATGGCACACTGCTCCCAAAATATGGGACCAGGATTTCTCTCAAGTATTCACTGTCTCTCCCTGCTCAGACACATTTCCCTGCTCTCTAGGGGAGTCCAGCTTCAACCCCATCTGCTTTGTCCAGTTCTGACCTTCCCGCTGAAGGAAGAGCCAAAAGTTTTAGTGGATGTTCCCAAGGCCCTGAAGCAGAATGTGAATTTTTTTGGACACATGACAGCTTGATATATGACCACAACTATTGCACTAAAGCATCCTTCCTCAGGCAGGTGATCTCCAGAGGGAGCCCTGGACAGCTACAGGTGGGATGAACATCAAAGAGATTCAGGTTGACTCATCAAACACAAAACCTGAGCTGCAGCTCCAGTGCTGCTTTGGGTCTCACCCAACAAGGATGTGGTTCATGAGGGAGATTTATCACCTCCCTGAGGGATCACAAAGTGGAGTTTATCTTCTTCTCAGATATATAAAAAAACAAATCCAGACCAGTGTTAAACTTCTCATTTTCTAAGATTGCACCAGTATCCACCTGATCGTTCCCAGTGAGCTGCCTCCAAGCCCCCAGCAGTGCTGAGCAGCTACAGACACCCCAGACCCACCTTCCAGACTGAGCAGCGAATAAACGCAATTTGGAAACACACTGCTATCTCAAAATTTAACACAGGATTTGTGCATATCCAGAGCTTTTAGGCTCCTATAAATCCTACAGGCTTACTCTTATCCCCAAGGGGAAGCATGTGGAAAAAACCCTTACCATCACAAATCTGTCTGCACACACTCCTGTGGATTACCAGAAATGAAGCACACACAAACCTCCAACCCCAGCATCCAGCTCCCACATCAATCCCACTGTTCAACAGATAATCCTCCAAACCACACTGCAACAACTCTGTGATGCTCTGAGGCTCTGCCCCACCTTCATCTCTCAGAAACACTACATTTACCTAGTCCCAAATATTCACCCACCCCATCCATCTCAATCCTGATGCATCCCCAAGCCCAGCAGCTCATCCCTGTCCCTTCAGGGTCCCACCTAAGGACCCATCCTACATCCATCCTGTTCCACCCACATTACACAGAACTACACCCCACTCATACCTCTCCTCCCCCACATTAAGTATCCTAAAATCCCATAAAGAACCCCCTTCCCACACTCTTCAATAAACCCAGGCACCTTCAAAGCAAACACACCCATGCCCCCACTCAGGGCTCTGCTTTGTGCCGACAAGGCCTTCCACACATCCCTCCAGCATGGAGACACCCCAAAACCTTACCCCCATCCCCAAAGGCTCACGTTATCCCTGCTCATCCCAAACCACCCCCAAACCAACCTCCTCCTTCTCTACCCCTCAAGGAACCCCCCAAATCCTATATCTTATATCCCAACACACACATTTCCCTGCTCCCCACCACATCCCCAAACTCCCCTCATCGCCTTCCCAAGCACCCCAAATCCCCCTGACACCCCCACACCCCAATTCCACCCCGGTCCCCTCCCAGTTCGCTCCCCACACACATCGCGGACCGCCCCGCCCAGGGACGGGGGCACAGGAAGAGGATGAGGAGCAGGGCCGGTGTCCCCGTGCCCACCGGGGACCCTCCGGAGCAGGGCCCGTGTCCCCCTGCCCAGCCGGGACCCTCCGGAGCAGGGCCGGTGTCCCCCTGCCCAGCCGGGACCCTCCGCCGCCGCTCACCTCCCGTCCCCCGGCGGCCCCGCGGCCTCGGCCCCGCTCCGCCCGGCGCCGGCCCCGCCCGCATCACCAGCGAGGAGCGGCGGGAGCGGCCGCGCGGGGAGCGCCGGGACAGCGCCGGGAGGACCGGGAGAGCGGGATGGGAAACAGGATAGGGACGGGATGTGAACGGGAGAGCGGGCTGGGAACCGGGATAGGAACGGGACTGGGAACCGGTCTGGGGAACTGGGCTGGGGAACGCGAGAGCGGACTGGGAACTGGGCTGGGAACAGGACTGGGGAACCGGGACTGAGAACCGGGCTGGGGACGGGGCTGGGACCGGGGCAGGGGACCGGGCTCGGACAGGGACTGGGAGCCAGGCTGGGAAACGGGAGAGCGGACTGGGAACTGGGCTGGGAACAGGACTGGGGAACCGGGCTGGGAACGGGACTGAGAACGGGGGAGCGGGTTGGGAACGGCACTGGGGAACGGGACTGGGAACGGGGCTGGGACCAGGAGAGTGGGCTGGGGACGGGGCAGGGAACCGGGCTGGGGAACGGGAGAGCGGGCGGGGGAACTGGACTGGGAACAGGACTGGGGAACGGGACTAGGAATGGGGGAGCGGGCTGGGAACGGGACTGGGAACCGGGATGGGACCGAGGGAGAGCGGGCTGGGAACGGGACTGGGGAAGGAGACTGCAATCGGGGCTGGGAACCGGGTTGGGGAACGGGCTGGGACCGGGGGGAGCGGACTGGGAACAGGGCTGGGACTTGGGCTGGGGACGGGAGTGGGCCGGGAACGGGCTAGGAACGGGACTGGGGACCGGGGATGTGAACGGGGCAGGGACCGGCGGGGAGCGGAACCCGGGGCTGGGGACCGGGCTGGTACCGGGTCGAGAACCAGTCTGGGAACGGGGATGGGGGTGCCTCGGGATGGCGATGACGTGTGGGGGAATCCCTCTGGGAAAAGGCGGTGTCTGTACAGGAGACAGAGGATCCTGCAGCTTCATTCAGTAAAGGAGAGCGGCCCTGGGGCACATCCCCGCGGGGTTTTCTCTCTCTCTCTCTCGGTTCCGGAGGGCGCAGCCTCCTTTATCCCAAACCGCGGCGCTCGCTGCCTTCCCCCTCTGGCCGGGGTACCAGGGAGGTGCAGCCTTCCCGAACCCCCTATCTCATATTCCCCTCTCCAACCTGCCATTTTACCCCAAAGTTTAGAAACTCAGGGTTGTGCGGCCCCATTTGGCTGTTTCAGGAGTCAAACTGTCCATTAAACCCCATTTCAAAGCCATTTACAGCCATCCCCTCACCCTGGAATTGTTTGTAAAGACATCAGCACACATCTTCCCTATCGGGAATGAGGATGGGGATGGTGATGAGAATAGGAATGGTCACAGGTGTAAGGGATGGGGATGAGGCTGGAGATGGGATAGAGATGAGGATTGGTGTGGGAATAGGGATGGATGCAGGGTTGGGATTAAATACCTGAGACAATATTTTTTGTTTGGACTTAGATGTTTATTAATTCTTATCTATATTACAGTCTCACAGACTGAGTTCTACAGCACTTCACTCTAACAAACTAAAAATGGGGTCTTATCTCTTTCTCTACAAGATTTTTTAAGAATAAACTGTCTAATTAAGAAATGACTCTTAAATTATTTTTACTTTTAACCTAACAACTAACTACCCATGGCTTGTAATGTGGAATTTTATCTAATTACACAATACCACCTAAACCTATTAAGAAGAAGGATTAGTCTCTGTCCTAAAACTTTCATCTTGCTTTATATATATTACTGTATTCTAAAACCTTTACGTTTTCTTCTATGTGATATTACACATTTCTATTCAAACTATACACTTATAATCTCAGTTTTATCATTCAATTTTGGAAGTCTTCTTTATGGCTTTAGGTCAAATGCAGTGTTCTCTTGGGAGTCAGTGCCTGTCAGCACAGAAAGTCTAAAATTCTCAGTATCCAGGGTTCCAGCAAGGGTGGGACTGGATGACCTTTAATAATCTTCCCAAACCCAAACCATCCTCTGACATCACTCTGTGTTTCGCATTGCAGGTGTTGCAGCAGCACAACACAAAGTGCTCTCACAGGACATTCATCTGAAAAAGCAGCAGAATAAAAAGAGTAAACAATAAATCACTGCTGAACAAGGGAGCTCTGCACTCAAAAGCCGTGACGTGGAGCTGTTATCTGAGTTGTTGCTGTCTCTCAGCAATAGCAGCCCTGCTCAGCACCACGTGCAGTGAATGGCCACTGGTGTTCTGCTGTTCCTCTGGCAGCTTCTGCTCCCCATGAACACATCCCACTGCTGCAGCTCTGCCTTGCTCCACAGCCTGACCATCCCTGCTGAGGGCTGCTGCTTTGAACACATTCCACCAGCCCAGGTTGCTCCAAGCCCTGTCCAACCTGGCTTTGAACACTTCCAGTTTGATTGCTGAGTCCAAATATTTATAAGGAAAAAAAATATTTCCATCTACACATCAGCAATGATCTACCCAGTGGAGCAGGAGAGAAACAAAAAACTGATTTTTGCCTTGCCACAGCCCCAGCTGTAAGAATGTGAACAATGAGGCACAGAGCACCACTGAAGTGCCAAAGAAAACAAGTTTACTTGCAGACAGGCTTGAGCCAGATAAGCTGACACAATCTGTATCCCATATGAGAAGCTTTGCCAGGGAATTTGAAGCCAATCTATGCTTCCATTTTTAAGCAGAAAATCCTTATGTCAAAGAAAAAATCTGTAGAGAAAAGCATGGACTGAGTATTTGGGGCAAAAGGCATAAAAATAAAGCTGCACCACTGAATAGTGGAGTGTTGGGAGAATCTTTCTGTTTTAAGCACTACAAACAAACAAACAAAAACCCCACAAAACAACCAAACCCAGGGCACATTCTGAAATGGTTTGCCATTCTGGCAGCATGGTTTATGCATATAAAATATGCAAATATTTGAAGGTTTCCTTCCTCAGGGTGCCATGGAGTGGGGTCAGCACACTTTAGAAATGGCATATATAGGGTCAGGCAGCCCAGCCAAGGGGGTCACACTAACTCAGGCATTATTCCCTAAATCCTCAGGGAACTGGGGAAGTGCCAGCCATCATGAGCAGGGCCTTGCTGTGAAAATGTCTTGCAGTTATTTCACTGAATGGGTTTTTAGGCTGTATTAAATGCAAATTCACTTCTTCTTGCCATGGCATGGGGGTTAGAAAGAGGCAGGGCACTCATGTACTCAGCTCCCCAGGGCACTCAGGAAAATGTGATTTTTTGACTGACCTCCTGTTTGAATTATCCTGCCAACCTCAGAACAAAAGATTGCTTTATTAGATTGCTTGCCTTTGGGATTTTTTTAGGATTTAATGATCCTAGCCATGACTGGGAAAGAACAGAGCGTGTCAAATACTGGAAGTTTCCCTAAAATTTTAAATTAAGCTAGAAGAGAACACATTGACATGCAAAACCCTTGACAGCTCTCTGGATGAATGCAAGCTGGCATTTGGTGGTTGTGTTAAAATAGACATGATGGCTTGTTAGAGCTCAAATGTCCTCACCACTACTTCCTGAGTGAGCAGGAGGGCTGGACACTAATCCTGGGTTTAAAAGGCCACAGTGCTGCTTCCAAGGTAAATAATTGTGAATTACTCAGGTGACAGCACACAGCTCTGCCTGAAAGGAAAGGTACACCCTGGTCTGACAGACAAGGCTCTGACAGGCTTTATGCCTTTCACAAATGCTTATTTATGGTTATGTGGATGCACCTTGTGGGTGTCTGAGTAGTGGAGTGAAACCTCTGCTGTGTATCTGAAGGTTTAGATGGGATATTGGGATGGAATTCTTGGCTGTAAATGGAGGGAGGCCCTGGAACAGCTTTCCCAGAGAAGCTGTGGCTGCTCCTGCATCCCTGGAAGTGTCCAAGGCCAGGTTGGACAGGGCTTGGAGCACCCTGAGACAGTGGAATGTGTCCCTGCCCACGGCAGGGGTGGAATGGGATCAGCTTTAGTGTCCCTCCCAACCCAAACCATTCTGGGATTCTGGCACCTTAGATATGCAAACAGTGAACCCAAAACATTGCCAGGTGGGGGAGGAGGATAAGATGAAAACCTCAGCACACTCCATTTTACACCTGTCCAGGAACCAGAGCCTCCACGAAAAGGTGCAGGAGGAGATACCAGTCACTCTCTGGGTGGAGGTTTGATGTCTCACCCACAGCAGTGGATCATGACACTCCTCTGACAGAGGCTGGCAGGACCAGGTAGCTCAGCACCTTCTGCAGCAGCCACATTTCTGTCTCACACTGTCAGAAGGGTGACAGAATGTCACAAGAGACGTCATTAAACATTCTATGTCACCAGCACATCAGTGTAAGACCCTGTAAGTTCTACATTCACACAGTAATGACAGTCTCCACATCATAATGCTAATTTCATTTCTTCCCAAAACATCCATGATGGAGTAACTTAGGAAATAAAGCCTTAAATTTCCATTTCCTAAGAATTCGGGTTAACCTCTAGAACAACTGATTTCATGCTGTAGCAGGAGGTAAATCCTTTTATTTACTATATATTATTGCAGAAGAACATGTCATAACTTGTAATACAAATCCTCAATCTTGGGAGCATTTGATGAGCATGTGGGAGGTTTATTTGTCTGACTGCTCTCCCTGAACTGAATGCATCCATGCCTTTAAATGTCATTTTGGCTGGTTTAAATGTGCTCAGGATATAGGGTTTGTTTTAAACTTCATATGGAAAGAATCATTGAGTAATTATTCTGCTTTTTAATATTCATGTTAATGGTTTCTTGTTAATATATAAAAAGGGACAGGGATACTGATTCAGATGGAATGTGTAAGTAGTTTTCAAAAGTACCTAGAAGCACATGTCAAAGAAAGGATAAGTGATATTTCCCACATGAGTTAGAGCTTCCAACTACTTTCATCCCAGAGAATTCTGTGAACCTTATGTGGTTTTTCTACTTGGTAATCCTCAGCAGGACTCTCTGAAGTCCTGCCTTAATTTCCTTCTTAAGCCAGGAAAGCTTTCTCCATCCACAACTTCTGGCAAGGAGTTCTAAGGTTCAGCTGCCCACAGCATGAAGAAACATCTCTTCTTCCCCTGTATTAATATTGAAATATGCAAATCCACACTGACCTTCTTTCCTGTGTTTGTTATTTGGGGTTTTGGGTTTTTGTTTTCATAATGAATTTACTCTGAGCTCTCCTGTCTTTGCCATGTTATCATGGCTCACATACAGTGTGAAAAAATGCATGTATTTTATGATTGGTTTTTCGCAAATATTACAATGAATATTATCTGTGTTGTGTTAGAAAGTGATGCTGTATTAATTTTGTTAAGTACTGTGTTAAATATAGTTTTAGGTTATAAAAATTGTTAAAATAGAAACTATGCTATGTAAGATGCTTTGTT
>JAWWMS010000120.1:2866741-2883072 GCA_035048045.1 Chlorospingus semifuscus | reverse complement strand
GACAAGAACATGATTTGATCAGCTGCAGGTACAGGATGCCTCACCTACATGACACCTGCAAAAGATGATCTTTAAAAGCTCTGTTCCAACTCAAACTAATCTATGATTTTCAAAATGTCTGTGTGGTTTCTCACATGGTCAATCCTAATTTCTCACGCTGGGAGGGAAGGTTTGGCATGCATTGGAAGCATGCAGGCTGGAGTTTGGCTGCTCCCTAATTCACATTTTATTTACATGTTTAAATTCAGGTTGTACTTTAAGCTCCTATCTTATCATAAGGCAAACTCTTCCTATGCAGAGGCATAAATAAGGTTTTCACTACATCATGCCAGAGTTTTATATATCTCTGTCCACCAAGATATCTTTTAGTATCAAATTAAGTGAGGCACTGAACTCCCAGCACAGATATTTTGCTGCTGCTGCAGGAAAGAGAAATTGTCATTCCCAAACAGATCGATGCAGTTTCCTGTCTCTGACAGTGGCCAGTGCTGAATGTTTCAGAAGACAATATAAATCCTTCCCTTCTTCCAACCTGCTCTATCCATAAGTGCACACACTGCACTTAATTGTTCAAGCCAGAAAAATAATACCTTCCTAACCTTGGCTGATTGTAATTGCATAGAGCTTTATTAATATCACCATCAATATTCATCTGGATGGGTATTACCAGCACTGCTACCAGAGGCACTGAGTGTTTTATTACTGCTGTTCCTAAAGGCACTGTGCCAATCCAGGACTTCTGGCAATCCTTCATTCCCCTGACAGAAACCGCCCACTTTGCTGGATCTCCCTGCAGGAATCCATCCTGCCTGTGCCCACAAGCCAGAATTTCACAGGGTCACAGAATCACTGAATTATTTGGGAAGGAATGGATCTGAAAGATCATCCTCTTCCAACTCCTCTGGCATGGGCAGAGACACATTCCACTGTCCCAGGCTGCTCCAAGCCCATCCAGCCTGGCCTTCCAGGGTTCCAGGGGCAGCCACAGCTTCTCTGGGAACCCTGTGCCAGGGCCTGCCCACCCTCACAGGGAACAATTCCTTCCCAATATCCCACCTAACCCTGCCCTCTCTCAGTTTGAAGCCATTCCCCCTATTGCTGTCACTCCAGGCCCTTTTCCAAATTCTCTCTCCAGCTCTCCTGGAGCCCCTTTAGGGCTCTGAGGCCACCCCAGACCTTTCTCTTCTCCAGGTGAACACCCCCAGCTCTCCCAGCCTGGCTCCAGAGGTGTTCCAGCCCTTGGAGCATCTCCATGACCTCCTCTGGACCAGCTCCAACAGATCCATGTCTGTCTTGCACTGAGGATTCCAGAGCTGGACAGGGCACCCTCAGGTTGGGTCTCATGACAGAGTAGAGGGGCAGAATCACCTCCCTTGACCTGCTCACCTGAATTTTTCCATGCCCTCATTTGTTACCAGGATCCTCTGTTCATTCCTCAGGTTCAAGAGCAGGGAGCTGTTCCCTTTTGCCTACTCAGATCCTCTGTGAATTTCCCAGCTCGCTGCAGCCACGGCCCTGCCAACTGCTCAGCTTTTCCTTCCTGGCACTGCTCTTGCTGTTATTGTCACTCTGCTCTGGAGCCTCAGCTGCAGATTCACTGCTTTAACACCAGAACAAAGCACTGTATCAATTAGTTTGACCTCCCAGCTCACAGGGGCCACTACATTTCACCCAGTTCCCTTCGTGCTGTGCCTTGAATTCTTTATTTTTAAAGCACTGGCAGCTGTATGGATTTATCCATCCCCGACATGGCTTTGTGTGGAGTCAGCGTGGTTTCCATATGATTTAATGGTTCAGGACCAGCAGTGCATACAAATGGAGCTGCACTTGTTCCAGGGCCAATTTGGGTCTCAGAGCGATGCAGAGCTCAGCTGGTTCTGCTCAGAGCCAGCTCCAGCCTCTCTGTGCCACATGTCACACCCCTGGAGCAGAAGTTTGGGACAGCAGTGACAAGGTGTCCCACCAGCACTACGTGAAGTCATCTCTGGCTCAGCACAGCAAAGTGATGAATCTCTGCTGCTCTGCAGAGCTGCTTTGATGGTCCCCAGCACAGGCAGGGCCCCGAATCTCTGCCTATATTTGCATCTCAGCAAATTAACAATCCCTCCTGCGAGCTGCAGAAGCTGTCTGAGCTAAAGCTAACAAGCTCTGAAGCACCTGAGCTGACTCAGATTCAAGAGCTTCAAGCTGCATAACAGAGTGTTCTCAGATGGTGCTGGGTGAGAATATCGAGCTGGATTTACACGGCTTTAATAATGCAAAAGCAAAAAAAAGTAAATTAAACTTTAGGGGAAAAAAGAAAGGGAAAAATCTAGGGGAGAGGAATCATCGTGCCATGTTCTCCTCAAAAAGGTATTAATTAAATATTAGCTCCAATCGGAGTGATCCTGGGGATATCACAGCCTCTTACAGGTTGTGTGGTTGCCTCCAGCAATACACATGAATTTTCTGTTTCTACTTGCTCAGTACCATTTTTTATTTCTAATCTCTGCCTTGGTGTCACTTCTGAACAAGAGCAGGCTTTTAGGCAAAATTGCCTTATCCCTTTTCCCGACAGCAGACCGATAGAGGTTGTCACAGTCCCTACCAAAAGCTCTGCGTTGTCACCCACTCCGAGAGCTCAGGATTTAACAGGAGAGACAAGAGGCACAGGGAGACAGATGGGAGATGGCAAGAACACAGTAACACAAACACTCTCATTTTATTGGGAAGGGTAAAAACTCCCTTGTGCTGCTGTTCTGCAGCGTGTCCCACTTACTGGCTTTCCACGTAAGACTCCACATGCAGAAGCAGACATGGCATCATTAACCTCCACAATCTCCCAAATTCACTGGTTAATTATACACTGCAGAAACGAACCTCTTGTTTTTGACCTAGTTTGAGTGCTACTGAGTGGGTAAATCATGTCTGATATGAGGTAATACACTTCTGCCTGTGCATAAAGAATAGTTTTGAGTGCTAGCAAGACATCAGGGTGGGAGTTTTTTTCATAATTCTGAATTATAACACCCTGAAATAAATGAAAAAAAAAATCACTTTGGGGTTGGGATCAGGCCAAGTGTGATCTTGAGATATTCTCAAGACACCGACCCACACATCAGGCATTTATTAGTTAAGGAGATGTAAAATCATCAACCCCTTTATCTACACACAGTAGAATATTTTAAAAATTGAGATATTTCTGTAAAATTATTTAGGGAGAACTCATACTAATGCAGGCAGAGAAGCAAATAAGCATGTAAATAGAGAGGAAGGTTGTGGAAGTAGGGATCACCCTGCAGCAGCTGGGATGAAATGTGGGTTTCAAGGCCTGAAGAAGCCACAAGCACAGGAATATTCCCTGCCCAATTAAGCAATTCACACATAATGGATTAATGAATTGCTGATATTTCTATCACGCTGGGGCAGTCATTAACAAATTCTGTTTACTGCCTGGATAGCAGATGGGGCCACCTACTCATGCCAGGGATGGAAACACTGCTAAAGCTTCAGGGCAGCATGGGGGGATGCTCAGTAATCCTTCAGGAAGTGTGTCAGTGGCTCAGGTATTAAGTGGGTTCACAGGAAATCCCAGGGGAAAGGGAAGCCTGAGTGAAGAGAAGCACAGGCAGTTTTTGGATGTTTGAGGTTACAGATACCCCTGTACCCTGGCCAAGTGTGTCCCCACATCAATGCTCCTTCCCAGAAAAAGCCCTGGGATAAAAGCTTTGCTTGAGATGTGCTATTTCCTCCCCTTTAGCTCTCCAAACTCAAATGCTGACCTGGGTTTTTTTTAATGAAGCCCCTTTTTCCTGCTCCCGTTTGTTCAACAGATAAACTGCCTACCAGCCTTTCACTTTTAATTTCAAATGTGCTCAGCACTGAGGCCTGGCATAATTAAAGCCCCTTTTCAGTTATTCTAGACTGCAATATTTACTTTTAGTAACAAATACCAAAGAAATGGCTTTGCATGACTGACTGACTGAAGGCAACACTCCAGGTGCTCGTCTGTTCTTCAGTAACGAGTTTTTTAAATTTAAATGTAGAATTTTCCAGCTCTTTTTTAATCTTTGAATGCTCAAAGCCTCAGTGACCCCCATGAACAGCTCTGAGTCAGTTCTTCTCCTGGTGTCAACACTTTGCAGCCCCCTCCTGGAGCAGAATCTGCATGGAACAGTGAAGAGTGAGATTTTGAACAAGCAGCCATAAATTTGTCTCACCAAAGTATTCTGAGCACCAGCCCCCGAACACAAATGACCCAAATAATGAAAAGCTTTGTTGGAAATTCCTTCTCCTCCTTGAGTAACAAAATGGACATATTTTTGTAATATTATTTGGGGAGAACTCATACTAATGCAGGCAGGGGAGCAAATAAGCATGTAGACAGACAATAAGTTGTGGAAGTAGAGCAAATCCCACATTTCATCCCTGCAGCAGCTTGGATGAAATGTGGGTTTCAAGGCCTGAAGAAATGTAGGAAAATACTCAGAACCAAGGAGTAGAGCAGAGGTTTTTCAGGCTCTAGGCCCTCTACCTTTTCTTGCTCAGAAAAAAAACTCTTTTCCCATTGCAGTCTCAGGTTCCACGCACGGAATTTGCAAAAAAAGACATGGAAAAGCCTCTACAAATACCTAAACAAAAGCTGCTTAGCTCAAGCTTTCATGGCCACATGGAGACTAATAGTTATTAAGGCAGTCAAAGACTGTTTGGAAATTAAAGTCTGTGCTCCAGTTCAAGCAGTTTTACCCCAAAGTGCCTGCAGGCTCTGTAGTTTTGCAGCCTCCTACTTTTCACCATCCCAGATCAAGAGGGCTCTGTCTCAGGGAAGAATGCAGCTTCCAGCCAAGATTTGTCAATGTGCATTCTTAGGCATGAATTGTACCACCAAGAAATCTCTAAAGCTGATTTGAGATAGCTAGGATAAAGTTGGATCCTTGGTGTGCTCAAAAGTTGTGTCTTGGACTGGAAAATAAATAATCAGGAAAATTTTAGGAGGGTGTTTCACCAACTTATGGCTTATGAAACATGAGAATGACACAGAAGCAATTATTCATAACTGTGCTGAGTGTGATGCCCCTCACACAGCCTACACCCAGAGCCACTGCCATCAAAGGGCACTTTGTCACTGCTTTCAATGGACACAGGATGTGACCAGAGCAGCATCTGCAGCAGCTCCCAGAGAGGAACACGAGGGGAAAAAAAAAATCTTCATTTGTAACTCAGTGTTTCATCTTTCAAAAGATCAGCTTCAGAAACTCTTCTTTTGGGTATCTCTTTCACCAAGCTGCATATTTATCAGCTCTGTCCTAGACATGATCTTAGGAGCTTATCTCCCAAGTGATCAGAACTTCTTTCCAATTTGCTTTTTTATTAAAATAATCAGGGCTTGAAATCAGCTTCTTTTTTTTTCTACTGCTCACAATCTTTGTTATTTTCATCATGAGCAAGCAGCACATTTCCGTGTCTTTTTTGAGACTTTCTGCTTATTTATTTGCTCACCTGCCTCTAGCTAGTTCATTCATGAGGACAGAAAAGCAAGAAACTGCAGGTGAAAGGGAATCAAGAATCTATTTGAAGATTAATGAAATCAAGGAGATGTGCTTCCAAATTTTAATTCTGGCAAGGAATTCCTGCAGCTCAACCTCTCAGTAGCTTTGTTTCTCAGCTACCATGGAAAAGTGAGGCAAATAACATCCTTCTACTTTATAGGAGCATTTCACAGCTAAATAAGGACCAAACTTGCTCCTTTTTTTTTTTACATTTTTTGACAGCTTACCCTGTAAGTGTCCCCCCAAGGACCAGCAAACCAGCGTGACAACTCCAGTGACAGGATTCCTGAGGGACCACTTGCACATTATTAGACCTAATAAAGAATGACAGAATCTGACAGTTAAAACTTCAGGAGATCCTCAAACACTATCGTGACAGCAACCATTAAACTATAGATAAATTACATCTAAAACAATCCCACTTTGCTGCATTCCCAACTGCTAAAACATCCTGTGATTTCAGCATTGCTACTTTATTCTCAGCAGGGTTTTTTTTTTTTCATCTAAAACCTCTGAATTCCTCCTCAGACAAGGACATAATTGCAGATACTGCTGCCAGGTAAAATTACTGCAGAGTTCTGCTTTGTACAACTTTTGGGAAATATTGGAAATAATTTGTTTTTTGAGCGCTGAGGACTAAATGTCCTTCCTGCTTTGAAAGAAACAAAACTTCTTTCTGCAGTTACTACAAGTACTGTTACAAGAGGATTTATATAAATTAAATTAATAAACTGAAGTAGTTTAAGCTTCTGGATATCCTTGGTGTGAAGTAATTTTGCCTGAAGGATGTGTTGAGCTGAGGATTTACAGTTTTAACACTCCTTCCTCAACAGTTTGACACTTCAATTTCTCGTTGCCACTTCCACACTCCAGCACAGTCCAACATCCGCAACGCACAATAAATAACCTATGGCCTGCTGCAATCATCAAAATTAATTTGGTTTAAATTTTTTGGAGTTTTTAAGACTGAGGCTGAGCAAGAAGCAGGATGACCCCAGGCTGGCAGCAGCCACGTTCTCATCCTGAGGGGGAATCAGGAATTCATTGCAGCAATCATTTTCCATCCATAATCTTCTGAGGGCTTATTTATACTCGCAAATATATTTTTCTGTTGTGGAAAGTGGTGAAATTAAATGCGAAATTGAAGAGGTGAAGGACTGGGAGGGGGTCCCTGAGCACGGCCATAAGGGTGAAGGGTCAGGGCAGCGAGATATCCCCACCACGGGGGGTTATTTATTCTGTAAAGGTTATTTATTGTTATTTATTCACTGTATTTATTCTGCACAGGTTATTTATGATGCTATTTATTCTCGTTATGTATTCTGTAAAGCCCCTTTGTGCCCCCCGAGCCGCGTTCAAAGAGGTGGGCAAGCAAATTCCCACTCCCATTTGTACAGAGAGGGGAAAACCGGAGGGAATCGAGCCGCTATTTCCAGGATTCAAACTCACTTACAGCCAATTACATTTCCCATGGGGAGAAAGCATGAGTTAAGAGTTGAATTTTTAATTTTTTTTTAACATTCATCCTTTTAAACGCGGCAGCTCACGCCATGTCTAGCAAGGAGCGAAGCCCCCTTCCCGTCACGGCGCCATCCGTTTTCCCTCCCACCCTAGCAAAGCATGAGTTGAGAGCTGGATTTATTTTTCACACTATTATTATTATTAATTAATTAAACATTCGTCATTTCAAACGCGGCACGGGGGAGGTCGCTCACGCCTTCCCTCACGGCACCACCCCCCGGCCCCTCACGCAGAGGGCGGGAAAGCGCGGAGGGCAGGGCGAGCAGGGGGCGTGGCCTGGCGCGGCCATTGAGGCCGGGCGGGTAATGGCGGCCGGGGGCGGCGGCGCCGCCTGGCGGCGGGGCGGGGAGGCAGCGGGGGCTGAGGGGGCCGCGCCGTGAGGGGACAAAGCGCCGGAGCCGCCAGGTAAAACCCCGGGAGAAGGGAGCGATGGGGCGGGCTGGGAAGCGGCTGGGGGGAGGAGGAGGAGCAGGAGGAGGGGATGGGCCGCGCTGACGGTGTCGAGCCTGGCTGCGCGTTCGCGGCAGGAACCGCTTCCCCTCAGAGCGAGCTTCCCCCGCCGCCGGGGTCGGGGCTGAGGCGGAGCCGCCCCGCTGTAATTGAAGCCCTGGGTGAGGAGGGAGGGACGGACGGACGGACGGAGGGAGGGAGGGACTGCGGGGGCTCCTTCTGTGCTTTGTGTCCAGGTGGCGAGGCCGAGGGGCGGCCATGGGGGTGCAGGACCGGCCCCAGTGCTTCTTCGAGATAGAGATCAACAGGGAGCCAGGTAAGGCTGTGTTCGGGGCTTTTAAATCACGGGTTTGCCTGCATCATGGGCCCAAGCCGCTAGCAGCGACTTTGGCCATTGATGCGTTATTTCTGAGTTACTTTTTAATAACTTCGGCTGTTTTCTGGGGTGCTGGATGCTCCTCATTGCCCCTTGAGATCGATTTTTATTTGCACACGTGAATATAAAGGTTCGGCAGGGCTGATGGACGCTGTTCTGAAGGTAAAAAGCTGTCTGGTGATGTATTATATATTTTCTATTATATCTTTGTTATGCCACTTCTGTAAACTGTGGAAAATCGGGGCAAGCTGAGCAGAGACTGGATATTTACTCCTATAAGTATTTTAATAGTGCAGTAATTAGAACTGGGAAGGAACTTAGGAGGTCATCTGGGCTAAATCTTTCCTTGTCCTGCTCAAAATGCGTCTTTGAATGTAAAGGGAGAACTAATCATAGAAGCACAGAACACCTCACCAGCTGGCCTGTTAAAAAAAAATCCAATAATTAAAATAAATCCATTTTTCAACTCATATTTTCCCTGTACAAGTGTAATGCCCAGAAGCAGTGGGCTGTGAGTTTTAATGCTGAACAGCAGCTTGGTTCCCTCTTGTGTTTTCCCCCTCTCTGTAAAGATGGGAGTGGGGATTTTCTCACCCATCTCTTTGAACGAGCATTTATCAATGCATATTAGTTGTCTCGCACATACTCCGTGCTTTATCTTGCTACCACTTGTCTCTAGAAAAATGAATGTATGTGATGGCTTCATTAGGCTTTCACTTTCATTTCCTGCTTCAATGTTTCTCTGAAAACCTTTGAATTAAGAGCTTATATCTCAGACATAAATTTCAGCCTCATTCAGATGCAACTGAAACCCTTTCAGTGTTTTATTTCCACCACAGTTTCAGAAGAGAGGCTCTGTTCTAACTTCAGAGACCTGATAGGGCATATCTGTAAATCTGTTGCTGTTGGAGCTCCTCTCTGAGTTATTTTGATTGGCACTGTGGTTTCTGAACACTTCCAGTGAGGAGATAAGTGGGGATGTAAATGGAGTTGTAATGTGATCCATTGCTTTAATTTCAGGTGGAATTTACTATGGAATGAGACAACTAACACTGTTTCAGGTTGGGTGGGTTTCCACTTAGGAATGATAGTTTGATGGGGTTGATTTAGAGCAAAGACAATTCCTTCTCAATCTCATTTGCTGTTAATCTTTTTAGGTTTAGTGTGGGCTTGTTTGGTTTTTTTTGTTCTGACTCCATCTGAAGGATCTCTCCCCGTGCTGTTCTCTCTGCTCTCCCTGCACAGGTTGCTGCTCCCATTTCATAATCTCTCCTCCTGCCTCGTCCCCTCCTCAGCCTTGAGCTGTTCATCCCCAGTGAAAGTGGATTTGGGTTTGGTGACTGATAGAGCTGTCAGGGAGGAATTGCAGCCCTGGTGTTCCTGGTGGTGCAGAGCTTGGCTTACCTGGAGCAGACCCAGGGCTTTGCTCTCTTTGTGTCTGTCTGCATTTATTTTCTTTTGGAAGTAACAGGAATCTCCCAGCTGCACATCAAACTTGGAGCCCTGCTGGTGTTCATTCCACCTGACTCATGGCTTGGATTTTTGCAGGAAAATGCCAGTTTGTAAAATTAGTGCTGGGACTTGTGTGCTGTGTGCTCATGCTGCTTTATTCTGGTGCCTGTTTATTAATTCACCGTGCAACTCTGGCTCAGGATTTAAGGATATATTTAAAAAGCTTAAATGTTGCTCTCTTAGCTTTAAGATGACCTTCAAAAGCTGAATCAAGTGGTAAATCAGAACTTCCAGATGACACCAAGCACTAACTCAGAGATGTGCTCTCCTGCTGGCACTAGTGAGGGATTCATTTTAGCTTTTACACTGCCAGCAGATTTCCAAATGAACATTTTGCTTGTTTTGACTTTAGTAAATAAGCTGATATGATTATTGCATTTCAGAAGTGGGCAGCAGAACAGCCCTGCATTTTGTTGCTAACCAAGAAAAAAGGCCTTGCCCCACCTTGTGTGCACTGAAAAGCTGAACCAACATCCCCACAAAATGCAGAGAGAAGGGGATGTGCCTCTTGCAGCACTGGAAGCATCTTTTTGCCTGCAGAACACAAAAGTGTCTCCTTTTTTACACTCTGCCAGTCCAAAACCATTCCCCCCACGCAGCTGCCAACCCTTGGCTCTGCCCTTGCAGGCTCTGCCTGCCCAGGGTGTGCCAGGACACCTGCAGCAATTAAAAGTCAGGTCAGTTTTACTCTAATAAGATCCCTTGGAAAATGCAGGAGTGCAGCTCTGTTTTGGCTGTGCTTCCACAAGCTTTATTCCAGCTTTTGTGTCCTTATTTTATTACAGCTACAGAATCTTGGAATTAAACTCAGTGCCAGCTTGTACTTGCCTCTTACAGTGGGGCAAACTTTGTTGGCTTGCTGGTTTTTAGAGCTAAATTTAGTCTGCTTTTAAATAAGTTGCCTGTTCAGCATTTTTTTAATGAATGCAGGTTGTGGCTCATAATTTTTAAAGGGCAAATGGAAAACAAATCAGGAAGAAGCATTGCTTTTGATACTGGCACAAACAGTGCTGCTCCTTTCTTTTGGGCCCCCCACCAGTGGATTTGGGCACATTGAGTGTGCACACAGGGTTAAAGTGCTTACAGTATTCCAAGAATTTTGGGATGGCAGCAGATGCCTGTTTAAATAATTCTGTCTTTACTGTGTGAGGCACAATCTGTGTGAAGCTGCAGCCTTTCAGGTACCGTGGTAATTGGAACAGATGTCCCACCAGGATGTCACAGATGCAGTCTGCTGCTCTGGCAGCTCCTGGGACCATCCAAAATCTTTTTCCCACATCTCACCCCACCCCCTGACTGATTTCATCCATCATGAAGTTTGGAAAATTTCCTCAGTTTTGCTTTGTTTCGTTCTTATTCATAGAATAATTTATCTTTTTTTTTCCTCCTGTTTTCTGTTACTGTTTGACCCTTGGCTCATTGATTTGTTCCACTTCATTTTCTTTCATTCCTGGGATGTGTCCCTTCCCAGAACAGTCTGGTCTTTCCTTACTTCTCTCTCTCTGGTCACTTTAGCCTGATGTATTTTGGGATTTCAGCTGCTATGAATTTATGTGAAAGGAGCAACCTTGCAAAAATCACTCTCTTGTGTCTCCAGTGATGCCTTGTGGGGTTTTTGTTAAATTCCTAAAGACAGAAACTGTTCTCAACTGGCTCCACATTAACTTTTAGTCTTTAGAAAAAATTGTATATTTGCAGAAAATAGAAGGCAGAACTTTGGCTGTCCATGAACCCACTGTGTGTGGGACAGCAGGAGCCAAGGGGATCCCATATGGAGAAAACATTTCTCAGGGGTGGGAAATGGAGATTTGAAAGGAACTGATTCAATAAAAATTCTATTCAGAATAACCATGTGGAATTGTCAATGCAGGGTGAAACACCCTGAAGTCTCACCCTGAGGTCTGGAACAAGTTGGATCAGTCAATAAAAGAAAAACTGATCAGCCTCTTCTCCAGAAGGCCAAGTGCAGCCTCTCACTTCCATATCCCTGGAAACTGAGCCCAGGGAATGTTTGGTGTGTGCAGGACTGAAGTGAGTTTGGTTTTGTGGAGAATGCAGGGAACTTCAGGTGGTGGTTGTGAAGAATGGGCTTAGAGAGCCAGGGAGAGAAGTTTATGGAGCTTTTCCTTGCAAAGTGTGCAGCTGGGGCATGGAAGTGTTAACAAAGTGTGACTGTGTCAGGGCTGCAGATCCCTGCTCAGGGCAACTGGGGCATCCATTCTTCAAACTCTTATTTTAAATTGTAAATAAAATCCATTCTTGTTCCACACTGAGGTTTTATTTCCTTGAAAACTGGAGCCACATTTCTACTTTGAAGCAGTTTTTTTAAAATTCATATGCCTTAGCATTGACAGATTTAGGGATAAACAAATTAATAAAATTCAAATAGGGTCCTTTTAGTGAGCTGTTATTCAAACTTGTATGCAAATGTGTCTGAGCCTTTGGGCCCTTGGCAGCCATCCTGGGCTGTGCATCATTGTCTCACTGCTTGTAATCCCTGCCACCTCCTTCAGCAGGATATTCCTGCTGATAGGCTGGGGAAAATACCTCTTGTTTGGTTTACTCTTAAGAGATTGAGAAGAGATAAAATCCAGTAGATACAGCTTTGAAAAACCAGGTTTGTTTTGGGAGTGTGTAGCTGAACTCAATACCTGTGTGGTTCAAACATCATAAAATGTAGCAAAGCATTTCCCATTACTTGGAAAATAACTTGAAACAATGTGTGTTTGCCTCCCAAGGGTTTTTTCCAAAAGGTTAAGCAGCTAAATTAGAGGATTTACCTTTGAAACAATAAATATTGAAATCAGTGATTATTTTAATAAACTTTGCTAGCAGGAGCCCTTATTGCAGTATAGCATGGACATTCCTACCCTGATTAATTAGAATCAAGTACTAGCTCTTCCTCAGCTGGAAAATTGTTAAGGAGTTCCAAAACAAAAGAAAAAAAATCATCTTTTAGTTTGAAGACAGAGTTCTGAAATTGGATTATTCTTGCTCATTTTGCTTTCTGGTTTCTCTGATTGGTACAGCTCATTAGCTGCAGAGAGCACTTCATCAAATTTCCAAACAGATTTTATATAGGCATCACTTATATAATGCATCACTTAAATAATGTACATATTTCTTTCACCACTTACTCTGAATCTTTAAAAAATAAGTTCAAAGCCTGCTTACAAATAATACTTTTATCAAATTATTGTTTCATAAGTAATAGGCAAATGCAATCCCAGCAGTTTTTTCTTTAGCCTGGAGTTGGGGTGTCTGTGCTGTCATTTCTTGGTTAAATCCAGCTCAGGACTCTGGGTAGGTTTGTGAGCAGCTTTTGCTTCCCTGACTGACTTTGTAGCGATTTTTGTTTGTTTATTTTAATTTACTGTTCAAATATTGTGGTTAGTCCCAGAGAGCTTGTTCCCTGATCACATCACTTGACCTTTGCATGGGGAAATGAAGCTGAAGAAAGCGCTGGAGATTGTCTGCACTGAAGGTGGATCATCTCAGAGGAGAGGTGTCTAAATCTGGGGAAATAAGCAGCATCTCAAAGGCTTTTTTTATCTGTGTTATATCAGCATATACCTCAGTTCCAAGTTTAAAATGAGATTTTTCTCTTTTTTTTGATGGGAGATGAGGCAAGAGAAAGATTTGTAGGTGCTAATCATACATACTTGTATTATTTTTTTGATTAGCAGCTGTTCTTTCTGCATCTTTGACCAAGGTGTGAAAATGGGTTTGATCTTTCTCTGGCACGTTTCATTGCCTGTTTGTCAGTGGAAAACACAACCTCTCAGTGATAATGTATTCATGCAGTTGCAGTAAAATGCAGGCAGTAACCCAGCAGATGGATTCACAGTGTGTGGTTCCTGTCTCAGGAGCAGGCAGCAGCATTTGGAGTGGCTGGGTGAGCAGTGCTCCAGGTTTTATCCAAGCAATGCTCCAGGTTTTACCCAGCCCTCATCTCATAAACGGGATCTGTCATCTTTGGGTCTTGGATAGGTGTGCATTACAATTGGTAGGATTAAAGGATCAGGCTGGATAGGCATGGAGTAACCTCATCTAGTGAAGGTGTCCCTGCACATGGAACTGGATGATTTAAGGTCCCTTCCAGCAGGAATCATTCTGTGATTTTATGAGCACCTGGCAGACTTTGTTATTGACAAAGCCCTGGTGAAAAATACTGCTGGAAGTGCTACCTTAGTTATGAATGTCTTCTTCCATCTTCTGCCTTGTCATCTGCAGGAACATCAGAGAGTTCTTCCAATGGTGGTGGTGTCTGCTGCTTCAGGTGCTAAATGTGCTGGGTTTGCAGCAAAATCCTTCTACAATTTATGCCTGAGAGTACCAGTCCCTTCTGGAGGCTGCAGGGACTATCAGCCCTCAGTTCCTTGGCAGCTGGCACCTTGGTGGTGCAGCAGCTGGGCTGAGAGCAGAGTGGGGGCAGTGCCAGCTTTTTCCCTGGAAAGTGCCCTGTGTTATTTCACACACTGAATGCTGGAGGAATCTTCTCCTGCAGAGGCAGAGTTGGGGCTGTTCAGCCTGGAGAAGAGAAGGCTCCAGGGAGATCTCCCAGGAGCTAGAGGGGCTCCAGGAGAGCTGGAGGGGGACTCACATGGGCATGGAGCAGTGGGATGAGGTGTTCAACTGAAGGAGGATGGGTTTGAATGAGATATTAGGAAGACTGAGGCCCTGGCACAGGTGCCCAGAGCAGCTGTGGCTGCCCTTGGATTCCTGGAATTGTCCAAGGCCAGGTTGGACAGGGCTGGCACAGTGGAAGGTGTCCCTGGAGCAGCCTGGCACAGGGGAAGGTGTCCCTGGAGCAGCCTGGCACAGTGGAAGGTGTCCCTGGAGCAGCCTGGCACAGGGGAAGGTGTCCCTGGAGCAGCCTGGCACAGGGGAAGGTGTCCCTGCCATGGCAGCAGAGCTGGGACTGGGTGCAGTTCCAAGTCCCTTCCAAGCCAGACCATTCTGGGCTTCTCTTCCATGACTCTCTACAACCCGTACGTGGCTCTGAAGCGCTCAGCCCCTCCTCAGTTTGTGCAGCAGAGGAATGGGAATGGCATTTGTGTTCTCCTGAATTCCTGGGCTAGGATGAAAGTTGGGAACTCTTCAACTGAACTGTCTGGTCTGTTGTGTTCCTTGTAGGAATCCTCAGTCCTCACAGCTCAGAGTGGTTTCTTCACCTGCAAACAGCCTTTGTGTCACAGTGGTGGTTACAGAGCTGCTGTTTGATGGGGGATCTTTGAATATTCTCTATTTCTTCATTCTTTGGACACTCTCCCTGCCCATTTCCTTTGGATTTTCCTGCTGTGGTGATGAATGCTCAGAGAACATTCTTGCTGCACTTCATGAGATTCAGAGCTTTCAACAGCTCAAGGCATCTTGAACCTTTGTCTAAGATTATCAAGTACTGATGCTGTTATTTTATTTCTTCCTTTCTGAACCAACAATTCACCATCTTATAATTGCATGTATTTGGACAGAGCCTTAAAATTGAATGCAGTTTCTTAGGAGCCTCTCAATTTTATTTTTTTTTTAAGTATTGAATGAAATGCATTTGAACTTAATTTTTTTTTTCTTTAAAGGAAAGAAAAGAGAAGTTATTCCTGGAGTTACTTTTTAAAATGAAGTCTTACCAGTGTGCACCACTAGAGTGTAGTGCTCATTGCCAGATTATTGCTGGTCTCCTTGTAATTCCAACACTGAGGCTGCTATGGATTATTTTACAACCTGCAGAGATACCCATTTTTTCTTTATTAATTATGTATTTTTTAAAGATTTCATATATTTGGGAGCAGTTTGTATGGATTTTTTTTTAGTACTTTACATCCCAGTATCTTGGAAAATAAAATAGAAAATGTAAATCAATTTTAAAAACAGTTTTCTTTATATTCAACCACTTCTCAGCAGTATTTTAATAACTCTGGAAGGTCCATAACACAACTACCACCAGCAGCAAAGAGAAAATATTTAGTTCACAATATCTGGCAAGTGGAGCATTATTCCTGCCTGCCTTTCATCTTCCCTGTTTGATTCACCTGGGTTGTTTTGACCTGAAGGGTTTGAGGCCAGGAGTGCCGGTGCAGCTGCAATCCTCAGCACAGCATGGAGCTCAGCCAGTTGGACTCTGTAGGTGGTGATCCCAGGGAGAACTGTGCAAATGTGGTCATTCATGTGTTTGGATAAACAGTAACTGGGGAGGGAAGTGCTCCAGCCCTCTGAGGAGCTGTGTTTATGGGAAATCATTTGCAAAATGGAAAAGATCTGACATGATTAAAGTGTTTTAGTAAATCAGCTTGGCTTTCCAGGTTCAAATCACAATGGAATCTCCAGGTCTTCTGATGAATTGGATGGAATGTTATTACTTATTGTCTATTTTTTACTATTCTGTTATTCTTCTTTCTTGCTGTGTGTTTTAATAAATGCATACTTAAGATGTTTTCTTATTCTACTTGATAAAGTAACCTTTTCTCAGAAAATTACAATTTTAGAACATACAGATTGATTTATATGCAGATTTTCTTATTCCACACAGTTCTAAAACTCTAATTATTTTTTAAATTATTTTCTAGTTGGTCGAATTATGTTTCAGCTCTTCTCAGACATTTGTCCAAAGACTTGTAAGAACTTCCTTTGCTTGTGCTCAGGTATGTAGCTGATTTCAGATTTTTATTGTTAATAAATAACATTTTTAATGTTAATAATTATATTGATAGTGATTTTATTGACAGTTATGAATGTCTTCTTCCATCTTCTGCCCAACAGTGAGGCTTCTATGGATTATTTTACAACCTGCAGAAATACCAATTTTTCTTTATTAATTATGTATTTTTCAAAGATTTCATGCATTTGGGAACATACATTTGCTTTTCACTTCTGGGTCTGCAGTAGAGGCAACACTGGTGATGTTCTGTTGGTGCAGGAATGTAATTCTTTGAATAAGTTTAAAATTA
>JAWWMS010000120.1:2840940-2865441 GCA_035048045.1 Chlorospingus semifuscus | reverse complement strand
GAATAGAATAGAATAGAATAGAATAGAATAGAATAGAATAGAATAGAATAGAATAGAATAGAATAGAATAGAAGCCTTCTGAGAACTTGGAGTCAAATTCTCATCTCTCACCTCATCCTGGGGAGCCTCACAACACCACAACAAACTTCCTGTCAGGGAAATGCAGAGGCTAATGCTGTACCTCACTCCTGGTGGAAGGATTTGCACTTAAATCCAGAAGCAATTCTGTCCCAGAATAAATGGGAGTTACTCATCATAATGTGAGACCAGTGGAAGCTACAGAAGGTGCATTAACCACTTAATTTGTGTTGTCTGTAAAAATAACTTTTAAATTTGTCCCCAAAATAATCTTTCTTACAACCTAGGGAATTCCTACAGCCCTTTGCCAGGAAACAGAACTTTTCTGCAGCTCACCAAGGGTCTGGCAGCAGCACACAGGGCCCAGGCCCCACCAGGCAGGCACCAGAGGCCCAGGTGACCACACAGGTATGGGAATAAATCACACAGGACTCCATTTTCTTCATGGTGGAAAAAGCCCCTTCTTTATAACTCCTTTTTATCCAGTTTTACAGACCTCATGTGGGACTCCAATTGGTCAGTAGTTTTTTGCCAATTACCTTTATTTGTTAGTAAGTTGTTATTCTGTATTGATTGGTCACTCAGTGTGTGGGGATGTTCACAGGGGTCCCAGGATGAGGGAAGCGATGAGAATCTTGACTCCATGTTTCAGAAGGCTGATTTATTATTTTATGATATATAAGAATTATAATTCTTATATATATCATATAAGAAAATTAAAAGAAAATTATATACTAGAACTATACTAAAAGAGTAGAAGAAAGGATTTGATCAGAAGGCTAGCAAAGAAAGGAAGGAATGATAATAAAATCTTGTGACTGACCAGAGAGTCCGAGCCAGCTGAGTGTGATTGGCCATTAATTAAAAACAACCACATGACACCAATGAAAGATGCATCTGTTGCATTCCACAGCAGCAGATAATCATTGTTTACATTTTGTTTCTGAGGCCTCTCAGCTTCTCAGGAGAAAAATCCTAAGGAAAGGATTTTTCATAAAATATCATGGCTACACAGTGCCATAAAAATCCTTCATTTGTGTGAAGTGTAGCATAGATCACCCATTTCATTGTTAATTTTTGAAGTTCTAAAATGCTTCAACTGATGTAATATTTGTTTGGAAAAGCATGTAAAAACTCCTCACTGAAGGATATTCCATCTTATTAAAACAATTCAAGTGCAAACTTGAGTGTGAACTGCTTTTCACTTGTGGGTCTGCAGCAGAGGCAGCCCTGGTGATGCTCTGTTGGCACAGGAGTGTAACTGTCCCAGCTCAGTGCCATGCAGGATCCCATCTCTGAGGGGATTTTCCATGGCCCTGAGGGACATCCTGAGACATGGCCAAACATGCAGGCAGATATTCCATGGTGGTGTTTGATGAAGGTTTTCAGTGCTGCACAAAGAGGGGAGGAGTGTGTCCATCCCTGTCATAAACAGCTGTGCTTGCATAACTCATGTGGAAATCAAAAATGGGGTAGGAGGAGGTGTGGATTGGGATTATGGGTGTGGAGAGGCAGGTAAATAACTAATAAATATGTATTCCATGAGTGAGGGATGATAAACAGCAGTGCCCTGAGTGGCTTTTGTGCCACAAAGTGCCCTTTGCCCTCATCCTGGCAGTGCTGGCCTTGGAATGGCAAATTTGGGATGATTGGGGTGGCACAGTAATAGATGGCAGCAGGGGAGTGTTGGCTCTGGGTAATGAGTGGATCTGCATTTCTGAGAGTGCAGAATGTTTGGTGAGATGTCAAATACCTATTCCATAACCAGTGATGAAAATAAACATTGGGTTATTTGTCCTGTTATTTATTCTGTTAATTCATGTTTCAGTACACTGCATCTCCTGTACATGTGGATTTAACTGCTGCACAGTGCATATTATTATTATTATTATTATTATTATTATTATTATCTTTTGTTGTTAATTGGCACATTCTGCCAGCTCCCCTCCTCTGGGAAGCTCCAGTCAGTGTCTCTTGAGCAGCACAAATCCCTCATGGACCTACTGCCCAGAACCTCACCCTGCCAGTCATTGTCACCTCACCCACACGCCCAGAGCAGCTTCTCTTCTGAATTTTGGAAGAAGTGCAAACAAAACTTGAGGCTGTGGGATCAGTAACTCAAAAATCTCCAGCCCACCTGATCTGCAGCTGCTGTAAAAGGGTGTCCAGACACTGTGCAAGGATTGGGGAAGGTGTGGAAGCTTGGAGTAGCTCAATCCCTCTTTTCCAAGTGTGGGTCACATTGAAACTGAGCTGAAACTTGTTTTCCTGGCTTTTCTGCTGGGAATCATCTGGCACACCCAGATGTGTGAGTGGTTTGAAAAGGATACTGTGACCTGCATAGGAGTGTAGCTGCACCCACAGAAAATAGTTAACCCACCATTATCCTGAACTCTTGTTTTTTTATAAATCATCCTGAGGAGATTTACACACTTCTTCTTGAGGGGGAGAGGAAAATTTTTTAAGAAACAACTTAATTTTAATCTCAGAGTCCCCTTATAAAGATCCCCTTCTGGATGGTGAAAAGGCATCAGGTAGGACTGTGTTATCTTTTAGTTATGGCTGCCATGTCCATTAGAACTAGGGAGGGAAAACCCTTGGAATTTGCTCAGTGACAATCTGTGGATTCTTTTTGTTTCCCCTTCTTGCAGGTGAAAAAGGAATTGGCAAAACAACTGGGAAGAAGCTGTGCTACAAAGGCACCACATTCCATCGTGTGGTTAAAAACTTCATGATTCAGGGTGGGGACTTCAGTGAAGGTAAAATGGGCTTTTAAAACTGCCAACTTTGAAATGAAACAGAAATGTTATCATTTTTGTGTTCATAACTTCAGAAAATACCATGAGAGTATTACAGTGCCATAAAAATACTTCACTAGTGTGAAGTATAGCATAGATCACCCATTTTGTTGTTAATTTTTGAAGTTCTAAAATGTCTCAGCTGATGTAATATTTGTTTAGAGAAGTGTGTTACAAACTCCTCACTGGAGGGTTTTATGATATTCCATCTTATTAAAACAATTAAATTGCAGACTCTAGTCTGAGCTGCTTCTCACTTGTGGGTCTGCAGTAGAGGCAGCCCTGGTGATGTTCTGTTGGTACAGGAATTTAGCTGTTTGAATAAGATTAAAATAATAATAAAGCACTGAATGAGCTAGAAATGTCTCCAGAAGGAGTTTTCCTGGATTGCTTGTTCCTTTTCTGAAAAACCTGTCCTTACCAAAATGTCTGTTTTACTGTGTCCTGACCAAAAGAGCCTGAGGAGGGAATCTCCTATTTTGAGAGTCAAGTGTTGGTGGAATGTTCTGCACAACTTTTGTATAAATGAAACAAAAAGTTTTCAACAAAAAGTTTTAATTGCTGCTTTTTAATCTGTAGGTAATGGAAAAGGAGGTGAATCTATTTATGGTGGCTATTTCAAAGGTAAGAGCAAATATGTCTTTGCAGATTCTCTGTTCAGTCCTGAGATAAACAAGTCTTGATTCCCAAACTACTTAATGAAAACAGGTTCACTCATAGATCACCTTTTTGCATGAAACTAATGTTGCATGAGAATTCCTTTTATATGCATGACTTTCAGATAATTTTTTGTTAATATTTAACTTAAATTGACAATTAATTAAGGCTAACATAATTGGTTAAACATGACTTTCAGCATGGAGGCTAGGCAACTTTATTCATGAATAAACTCCTATCTTCCTGCCTAAAACTGTCAACATATTCTTTTGTTTATAGAGAATGTGGTCTTTTGCAAAATGAAAAGGTAAGAGACAAAAGCTCAGTAACACAAATTCAAACTCTGTTCCCTTGTCCCCTCCCTAGTAAATATATAGACAACTGCTAAGTCCCTTTGTAGATGGATATCTGTGTTGCTTGGAGAAATAAAGAGTTCTGTGTCTAACCTTTCTGAGGGTTAATGACTTATTCTGAGAGAAAATCCACATAATTCCAGCTCCAAACAGTGATTTCTTCTTTTGTTAATGTCCCTTTTCCTCCCCTTCCCTACTCAAGGTTTGTATGCTTAGGGTTCATTTCTGACTTTATTTATATGCTACACAAGTCATTTTCTTGCAAAAAAATGATAAATAAATGTAAAATTCCCTCTTGTAAAAGTCTGTTGGAAGGAAAATGGTGAGTTTTTAAATTACTTGATTAAAGACATTCAGATATTTCTTTAGAAAACCAGGTGGTTACTGATACTCAAATGTTAAGATAGTGAATATATTTATTTATAGCCTCTGGTTCTGGGTGTGGTTAGATGCATGAAACTAAGTTTCTCTTTAAAAAGAAACACAATTTTATATGGGACTATTGAAGTTTTTAGTCAAGGAAAGGCTTGAACAGATCCATTTACTAAGAAGTTACTCAGGGTTTGTTTCTCATGGTGAGTGCTAAATATGCAGGATTGTGTTTTGATATGTGATCTAAAAATGAATAGCTTTGTACATTCAAATTAATATTTTTATCTTTGGAAATGACCTGGAGAAGATCTGGTTTTATATTCTGTACAACCAGAACTCCTTTTTAATTCACTGCAATATAAAATGCATGTTCAGTTTATTCTTAGTTGCTTTTATGTTTAGATTTAGATACAGAGAGGTTTTTTTCCCTTCTGTGCTTTGAGACTTCCAGTTTTGAGTGTAGAGGTGGCATTTTTAGTGTGCCATACCAGGGAAATAATCAGCTTTTTCTCCTGACCTTTCCACCTGGAGTGTAAATAACAGCATCACGTATGTTAATTCCTGTTTTAGAATGTCAATAATTCTGCCAACCTTGTTCTTACCCAAATAACTCAGGATTTAAATCCATTATCTAATGTTTATTGAAGACACTCATAATGAATTATTTTAAATTAGAAATGTTTGCACCATATCTGCACCATTTTAAGAACCAAAGTTTTGTCTCAAGTGTAATTTGAAGAGACTTGTTTCAACCTGATTGTTGTTCTTCCTCCAACCTGTTCCCTTTCTCCAGCAGCAGCAGAATTTCTCCTTAGAGCATCCATAAATTACTAAGAAAACAACCTGCTTCCCTTGCCAGGGAAAATCTGACAAACATATTTTTTCTTCAAACAGATGAAAACTTTATTCTCAAACATGACAGAGCGTTCCTTTTGTCAATGGCAAACCGAGGGAAACATACCAATGGTTCCCAATTTTTCATGTGAGTAGAAGTGATCCCACAGTGGAGCTTTTCTTACCCAGAGAAGCGCTGTTCATGAGAAAGATGGTATTGCTAAATCATCCATGTGTCCATGTTCTGCAGCTGATCCTGGCTGGGACTCAGTGGCACCTGCACTGGCAATTGCTAGAGATCAATATTTCCTTGTGGCATTCATGGATGTTCTTCCTTTGTGGCGTTTTTCCCTAAAAGTATGATTTATGTTCAGTTCTTAGCAGCCAGGAAATAGATTCTTTGCTTTGTGGGTGCACAGATCTCACCAGGTTATCTGCAATTGACAGTGATGAGCATTGTATGTGAGGGGGAGTGAGATCTAGAGGTGGTTTGTGTGGTTTTGCTCTTTAAAAAATGATGTTTTATGGTTTGCTTTTGGGGGCCTGTTTTATTTTTTCAGAGGGAGAATAAGTGGGGATTTTTATTTCATTATTATGATTACTGTTATTATTTTTTTGAGTATTTGTTCCTGACACGCTTTTTAAATACATCATAATTCTGTTAACTTGTGCATTTACCAACACTGTGTAGAATGATGTGCTGATAACCAGATTGTTCCTTCATTACCTTTAAAAAATACCATTCTAGTAACCACATTCTGTTAAATTCTAGAAATTACAGCAAACACTTTTACCTTTACTCAGGAAAACACTCAGGTCTGATAATTCTACACAGTGTTGCATTTACCAACACTGTGTAGAATGATGTGCTCATAACCAGATTTTTCCTTCATTACCTTTAAAAAATGCCATTCTAGTAACCACATTCTGTTAAATTCTAGAAATTACAGCAAACACTTTTACCTTTACTCAGGAAAAAACTCAGGTCTGATAATTCTACATAGTGTTGCATTTACCAACACTGTGTAGAATGATGTGCTCATAACCAGATTTTTCTTTCATTATCTTTAAAAAATGCCATTCTAGTAACCACATTCTGTTAAATTCTAGAAATTACAGCAAACACTTTTAGCTTTACCCATAAGTAAAACACTCAGGTCTGATAATTGAGGGTTTCCAGCTCAAAGCAGGTGTATTTTAGGTTGAGTATCAGTTTTTTTAAGCTTGCAAACTTTAAGGTGATTATTCCTTTTGTTAACTCCCTTTTCAAAATTTCCTCCTGTTAATATTTATCAGTTTGTATTTGGAAAGAGCAGGTTGATAACTTTAGTCTAGACATACTTTGTGCAACAACACTGGGGTTTGAAAAGTCAATTTTAGCATAGTTACTTAACTAGAAAAAGTCTTTTTTTCTTTGCCATCTTTCTTGGGGGATAAGAATGAATGGCGCTTCCCTGTCTTCAGTAAAGGAGTAAATTGTCCTCAAAAATCTTGGTTTTTTTTTTCTTTGCCTGAAAAAGATCTTCAGTATGAAATGATGTAGTTCAGATAAGAAACATTTTTAGGTCTTTTCCTAAAAAATGTCCTGAAAATGGAAGATGCACAGGAACCTAAAAGAAAGTCTCACACTTAGCACTGTTTAGACATTCCATAGAGATAAAATTGTTTCAAAAGCTTCTTTTCTGTTCCCTTCAAAGGAAATTGTACATGTTGTGCTTCATTACAATAAATCTGAAAGGATGTGTGTGCACATTAATATGGAAAACAGTTTACATAAATACAACTGCATGCCTTAATAAGCTCTCTGAAGGCATTGCTTCATTATTTTTTACTTGATGACTTGCCTTTGGGTTCTCTTGCCTTAATCTTCCATTTTTAAGCTTATCTGAACATTAAACATGAAAACCTAATGATGTCACATCAGTCAAGCAGCTGTCATTTGAGGGCTCTAAAGTTTCTTTTCTCTCCTGCATTTGATTCCAAAGTCATCTTCTTGCCCTGATGCTTGGTAGGCTCAGCTTGTTCAATCTGATTTAAGCACCTTGTCTCTCCCCACACACCAAAACAACCCAAGGCTGTGTTGGATACTAAATTATAATTAACACAGGCCAATAAATGAGGATTATTTAAAAGCACTTTCACCAAGTATAGAAGTATTTTGAAAGATACAGATTCCTTGAAAAATTCTGTTTTTTTTTTTCATAGAATCACTTTAAAATGTATGAGTTCAGTGGGAATTGAGGCAGAGTAGGAAACCTAAAAACCTCCATGAGAGCTGGGTTCACCTGAGCTCTGCAGGAATCCAGAGCTGGATTGAGCTCTGGTTAGGCTCAGCTTTAGGCTCCTGGGGTGTCCTCTGTGGCCTTCAGGATGAGGCTGCTCTGGAGCTTTTGCCTTCCCATGCACATTTCTGGGGTCTCTCATGTCTGAAAAGGCCCCAGCCTGCCCTGGAGCCAGGGAGAGAATCAGGATTCCAGGTGGGAAAGAGCTCCTGAAGGTTGGATCCAGGCAGTTTGTGCCTTCACTATAAAATAAACTTTATTAAAGCAGTTAGTCTTGCTGGGTGGCATTTGTCTGATTACTTTAGGGAATCTGTAGTGCATCTATAGAGCTTTTCTTTAATAAAATATTTTCTTCCTTTATGCTTTAAACTGAAATTAAAATGTGTTTTTTATACTCCCAGTAATGCTCAGTTTCTCTGTAGTTTATCATTAGGAAAAATATTCTTCAAATGTTTAACCTGAAGAGTGTGTGAAAGGCACTATTCAGTGGTAGCCTTCAGATTATTATTTTTTTATATTTGTATCTATTTAATTTCATTTATTAAATTTATAGAAAGGGAGATAGTTCATCTGAACTTCTTTAGAGTTCTGCATTTGTTCTCAGGGATGAGAACTCTGTATCTTATACACATCTAATATGGCAGATAAGGAGTGCAAAAAAGTGATTTTCTTTTCTATAAGAGTTTGTCCAAGTAGGGCTAAAATAATAGCCAGGATCCTGACTATAGATTTCTGTTAATTCACCAGAATTCCCTGCTCTCCAGAGAAAACCTGTATTTGGAATAATGAGTCCTTAAGGAAGTAATCAGGCAGCAAATGTCTCTTTGGCATAGTGCACCAGCAAACCAGGCACAACAAGACTGCAATGCCTAAAAGTTGATTGAAAGTGGACACTTTTACTTGAAACAGAATCTCCAGACTCATCTTAATGTTAACAGGCATCTGAGCCATCCTAAATCATCAGCTTTCCTGGAGTAGTCAGAGATTTCTGTGGCATGAAAGAGCTGTGAGGATTTATGGGCAACAGTGAGAGCTGGGCATGGAAAAAGCATGGAAGGGATCAGGGAAAAGCATGGCCTGAATCCAGGTGTGCTGGAGAGTGGCACAGTGCAGAGGTGGGAAGAGTCAGAAATGTGGCTGTGCAGTATCAGAAGTGCTGGGTTTAATGCCTGTAGACTATTTTCCTCCTTTTTTTTTTATTTTCCCTTAACTGAGTAGGAGCAACAGTTGGGTGGGAAGGAGAAAGTGGAGCTGAGGGAGGATTGTGAGTTCCGTGCACATGTGCTGTAAATAGGCCAAGTCTGCTCTCATGTGCCTGAGGAACACTTCCTGCTCTGGAGGAACACAGCATTTTGCAGAAATGTTCAGCAGAAAGGATCCAGAGAGAATCCCTCTAGATGTGTAAAATGCTGCAGTTTCAGTTTTCTGTACCCAGAGGTTTGCAGCAGCTCACTGCAGGCTTGTGTTGGAGAGTTGCAAAGGCACCAGGCCAGAAACTGACTCAGGGAGCTCCACTCTGATTTATTTTTTTGTGAATAACTTCCTGTAGAACCCTCAGTGATTTTCCAAGTGTTCTAAACCCATGTGGGGGTGCAAATCTGTAACTGTCCTGTTTCCATTCCAAGGTAGGAATCCCTAGGATGGGGCAGAGGTTGGCAGGAACCACTCCAGAATCATCTTTTCTTTTTCTGTATCTCCAGTAGCTGCTCTGAGTTGCTGCTGCCACCATCAGCAGCAGTTTCTGGGGTGCACAGCCAGAGCTGATCCCAGAAAATCTTCGGGATTTTCCAGCTCAGTGGCTGCATCCCTCTGGGTGATGTTCTGCAGCCATGTGCTCCCTTCCCTTTTTTGCTGGAAATCTCTTGTCTGTTCAGAGCCATTCCACCATTCCTGTGGCCCACCTGCCAGGGAGGAATTCCCAGTACAGAATTGTGCAGTTCTGGTGAAAATGAGGAAATAAAATAACATCAGTGACTGCTGATCCTGCCACTGCTCAGCTCTGTTTCCCCTCACACCAAATCTCCCAAACTCCATTTGTAGCAAACCACAAGTGCCCCTGCAGAAGGCAGAGTAAAGCAGCAATAGGAAGCAAAACCAAATAACCTCTTTGTGAAAAGAGGGAAGTTTTGTGTCATAATTATTTAATTATAGTTCCATTTCAGTGGAGTGTGCTGGAGGAGTAAGCCCTTAGTGCAACCTAAAGAGGATCCTGGATTCTGTTCCTTATCAGCTCAAATGCTTGGAGTTCTTGTCTCTCTGTTCCACAGCTATTTAAAACTTGAGTCTGATTTCCTATTACTGACAGATTTTTTTTTTCCTTATTGAGGGTGTTTTTTGGTTTAATGTGTTTCTCAAGCTCTGTTTTCTTGCTCAGAACTAAATAGGATTTTTTGGTTTAAAAATATTTTACTGTGTGGTGCCATGCCCAGTTCACAAACAGAAACAAAGGAACCACTTTGACCTGCTAAATGAAGGATAAAATAATTTGAGAGTACTCTTGTTTTGAATTTACAAATTATTTCTCAATGTTACCAGCTCATTAAAAGTAGTTCATATCTTTTTGGTGTCCCAAACCAGGTATTTTTCTAATCAACAGCTAATAATTCCCTTTTTTGTTGTTGTTGTTGTGAATGAAATACCTTTTGAGCTAATTATTGACTAATACAAAAATGAAAATTGTCAGATGGAAGGGGCAGATGTTGCATTATCTTTGAGCAGTATTGGTACACGTGCACTTCTCTCACAAGCAGGTCCCATTGCCTTGATCAAAAGTTAATGGAAAAATGCAAACATTCCCAGGATAGTTTATTGTGTAATCAATAACAAAGTGATAATTAATCACTGATAGTGTGTTGGGGGTGGGGGGAGGGCTGTGGGTGAGCTCAGCTGATAATTCAGTTTCCAAACATTGCTGCTGCTCAGAATTACACCAGGCTAAAATCCAGCATCAGCTGCTGCAGCTGTTTGGGCTTTTTTGCACCTGCAATGTGGTTTTTGTTTTAAATTCTGAGCAGAAGCAACCAATGCACATATTTTAGAGAAAACTTGATTTTTCTTACTTATAGAAAAGCTTCCTAGTAGGAGGAGGATGTAGCTGACTGTGAACTGGCTGAAGTTGGGAACTCCTGGCCGCACACATTTCCTCTGTGATTCCAAACATTTGTGTGCCAGCCTGGGCAGTTCCTGCTTGGGAATGGATTCAGCAGAACCTCTGAACCCCTGTGGGGCTGCAAGCATGTGAATAAACCCACAGAAATTGCTTATTCATCTGCTTCAAGTGGGGCATTTTTTGCTGGATTGAGACTCAGAGGGGAGTGGGGGCATTCTCTTTCTAACTGTTTGTTTTTGCAGTAGTTTTGCAAGCAGGTTTTGTCTCCAGTTTTCTTTTTGTTTTTAAGGAGAACTTTAGTTTTCAAAGTGTATCCTAAAGAAAATTTAGAGCCCTCTTTTAGGCATCCTTTTTTCTGCATACAACTTGATTAATAATAATTTTAAACTTGTATTTAATAAAACATAGACTCAGTTTTGTCTGAAAATGTATTACAATTTATTTCTGCCATTTTTGTGTAAAATTTACAGAAACAGTGTTACATCGTGCGCTCCAAAGGTAATGTCTCATTCCTCTAAGGCTGTGTCCTTTCCTTTTCTTTCTGTTTTTCTCTTTCTTGTTTTTCTGATCATATTGTTATGTGCATTGAACCCTTTCTTAGGCCTGAGGTTCTTTGGGGGGGTGGGTGAGAACGTGCTTTTATCAAAAAGATGATTTTTCTCTTCAGCAGTATCTTAAACCAATTTAAACTTGAGTGAAGAAAGGTATTTGTCCTTCTGTAAATAACCTGTTTATTAAAAGGCAGATTAGGAATGGTTAAAATGATGAGAGCTCTATCTAGAAATGTTCTAATAAAGTATTATTTTGGGGGGATGAACTCATCATGGCTTTAGGTTTCCATAGTGCCAAGACAGGAGGTAGGTTTGCTCCTGGTTAAGTTCTGAAGCCAAAGCAAATATTCAAGGATTGATGCAGAAAACCTTGGAATGCTTTTTTAAAGTGCACCTTTGCAGAATGAATGTCACATTACAGCCCTGACACTGAGGTGAGAAAACTTTCAAAGGCACCACAAGGATTTGGGGCTCTGGTTTCTGAAGTTGTTCAGTCACCCAAGTCCTTGTGGTGCATCTGAAAGGTTTCCCTGTGGGACAGAGCTTCTCCTGGAGTTCTCCTTTGGTGACCAAGGACAAAACCCTGTTTATTTCACCTCTCAGACTGCCAGGGGAGTGGGGCAGCCTCTGCATGGGTTTAATGCACCAAGCACCCCTTCTCTGCTCAGTAAGCACCAGCCCAAAGGCAGTTCCTGCTTAGGTAATTTGCTTAATTAGTCTCCAGTGCTGCTGCAGCATGGCAGGAGCACCTGCAGCCTCCCCAGCCCTGGTTTTGAGCTCATTGCTGTTTCCAGCTAATTCTAAACCCTCAGCCTTCACTACTGTTGGTTTCATTGAAGTAACCCACTTCTATTTTTTTCACCCCTTTAAATCAGCCTCATAATTAAAGCCACTTAAGCTGTTTACTTAGCAGCAGGTTGTTAATGCAGTTAACTCTTGCTTCGAGAGCTTCAAAAGCCATAAGGATTTTTCTTTTTGTAGCAATATGCTGTGTTAGCAAGGAAAAATCAAAGAACACCCACTGCTAGTGAGAAATTTAATGTTGTGTTAATAGCATTTCCTCCCCTGTGTTAACCCAAAGAAGCTTTCTGTATTATTCACTATTAAGGAAGTGGGTGGGCTGCTTGACATTTGGAGCTTAAAAAAAAATAAAAATCAAGAGTGTAAACACTCCTGATTCACAGTTCCACCTTTGGGGATGTGTTCAGCACTCTGCAGGGTTTTGTGACCTAACAGTTCAAAACTCAAGGGAAGAGAAGTGTTTAAGAAGTAATATTTTATTCTAGCAGTAAAAAACTTCATACCAAATCTGTGTTATTGTAAATCTAGAAAAATCACCTGTGATTGATTATTTATTTTGAGTTCATTAGAAGAAGGCTTTAAAAGCACAATAGTGCTTGGGAGGAGAGAGAGAAAAAATGTTTTCAGAAGTGATGTATTTTATTTCTCCCCCAATATTTGAGCAGGCTCTGATGTTCTTTACTCAATATTCCTGCATAGCAGGATCCCCTGTGCAGCAGGAATTCAGGCTCACTTGGAGAAGTAACTTTAGTTTGCTTTTAGAAAAGGATTCACAGCATTAGAATCCAAAAGATTTGTACAAAAGGGAGTTGCATTTTCCATTCAGGCTCAATGTGAGCAGCTGAAAAATAGGGAGGAAATCTGCATTTATCAGTGAAGTGTAGGTGGCACAGAATGTCTGCTGTTGGTTTTGGGAAGCCTGTGAGGTTTTGAGCTGAAGTGTTTGAGATTTAAGACACAAATATTGCTTTGTATTCTGAGTCAGGGGGCCAAGCAGGTAAATGGGGAGTGAGAAAGAAGTGGTGGGAGCTGAGGAGAAGCAGAGAATCTCTCACATATCATAACTCTTCTTTTTTAAAATAAACTGTCTTTAAAGTGACCTTGCAATCTAAGAAGCTAACAAGCTCAGAAACATTTAAATTCCACTGGTCACCTAATAATATTTATCACCAAACTGTATCTTCTCTGTGATTAAAAATCATAAATTTACATTAAATGTGTATTTAAAGACACTTGGAAATTGTTTACTGCATGCATGAAATGATACTTGGTACAGCTTTCAGTATGCACACTTAGCTGAACTTCAGACAAACACCATGTAAAAGTTTAAGAAAGCCTGTGTGTATAATCTGTAATTTTAATTTGTTAATTCCATGTATTTAACTGTGTTTTTTCACTATTTTTGTCTTACCTTCACCTCTTTTTTTTTTTTTCTGTGTCATTCTCCTCTTACTTCATCTGAATCCCTGATTTTATTTTATTTTACCATCTTCCCATCTTGCTGTTTGTCCAACAGAACAACAAAACCTGCTCCTCATCTCGATGGGTAAGAATCCTTTCATATTTCTCAAATGAATGCTGAAGTTTGAGGGTTATATTGAAAGTAGACAACAATGGGGAAACAAATCCTTAACTCTGGAAATTATACAATGGGATGAGATGGAAAACAAAAGTTTCAGTTCTATAAAAATTTCAAGTCACGACTTATTTCCTAAAGCTGGACAAAAACTTGAATTGTCTTAAATCCTAGGATTATTTCTTTAAAACTGCTTGCTGCCCTCAGCCCATAAATTTGGGAGTTGAATTGCCAAACTTAATATATTTGAGCAGTCATCTCTTTTGGGGCTTGTTTTTATCCCTAAAATTTATGGGGCAAATGGAAGACAGGAAGAGAAATGTGGTACCACAGAACAAAACCAAGGATTCCTTTATTTCCTGCAATGCCAGGGGGGAATTGTATCCTGGGTTTGTAGAGATCTATAAATTCTGCTTCTCTGGGGAGGAGTTCTGTCATGTTTATAGATGGGCTCTTGATCTCTATTGCACAAAACTGCAAAAATAGAAGGGTGGGTTAGGAATTTTAATCTGTTTACCCTGCTCTTGTTGAGGAGATGAGACCGCTTCAGTTTGAGGGAAGTACTTGATGTCAGAGTGGATCTTTGTTTCACACTGCATAAAAATCTTAGCATTGTTGTCAATGTTCAACTTAAAATCATTAAAAAACCTTATTTAATGCATTAAGAGCTCAATGTTTCTATCTCACACTGACTTTTTAAATGTGAAATTAATTGGAAAATCACCACAATGACTCATAGATGTTTTGTACTTTGTAAACACTTCCTTTCTGCAGTGTGCACGTTGTCTTTGGGCTGGTCATTTCTGGGTTTGAAGTCATAGAACAGATAGAAAATCTCAAAACCGACACGGCCAGCAGGCCCTACGCAGACGTGCGAGTCATTGACTGCGGGGTGCTGGTCACCAGCTCAGCCAAGGATGGTGAGTTCCCAAAATTCATTCAACATTCCCAAATTGGTGATGTTCATGTGTGGGAAATGGGTTTGGAGGGAATTCTCCAAGCCTGACAGAAGGCTCACCCAGTGTGTGCATCTGTGTGCAAACCTTGAGATGAGAAATGCTGACTTGGAAATGCCATGGAATAGCACAGACATTGCTGAGAGAGAAATGGAACAAGTTTCAAGAGATAACCTTACAAATAAGACTGGATACTCTGGAGAAATAGAACTATGAAAGATGCATTGTAGTGAGACCCACGAGGGGTAATTTTAGATGATTGGCTCTGAGGCATTTTCAGCATGGTGTGGCTAAAGCTGATAGGCCAAGAAACACTTATAATGTATTATAATTAAATAAGTTATAAATATATATAATATAAATATATAATGCAGTTATATATATTTATAATATAAATAATAGCTTCTAATTATAATAACATAAATTATAACACCTGTATTGTCTCACCCTTCACATGAGACTGAAAATGGAATAAAAGTTTTTAAAACACCTCTCAGCTGCCCCAGCTCTGGGTCAGGAAAGGGCTTAATCCAACATTCCCCCTCCCAGGAGCTGTTCCTGATCTCTCCTTGCTGTGCTGCAGGACCTGCTGAATGACAGAGTTCCTGTTGTTCTTCATGAGTCTCAGGGTGGCTTGTCCACTCTTGAAGCAAATAGGGGAGAACTCAAGGTCTGCTGGAGTTTAATCAGTATAATTGTACCAGTGTGACCCTGGGAGCTCGGGATTTCCATCAGAACAGGAGGGACTGAAATCGCTGAGAATTGAAAAATTCATTCTGATGATGTATCAGAAGTTTAAACAGAAATGAGTGGGTCAGAACAGGGCTTAATCCAACACTCATGTTCTCAGAGTACAATTCCACCAGCAGCTAAAAATCATTATGGTAGACATGTAGAGTCTTAATTAATTCTTGCAAGCCTGTAAAATGTAAGTCTTGGTGTAGGAGAGGAAGGCACAGCAAAAACAAAGAAATTTCTGCCCTCAACATTTGTCCCCTGTTCATGTTAGAGGTTGACATGACAAACTGAAAAAGGCATGAAAAGTTATTTTTGTGTGTTTGAAAGAGGGAGACACAAATACCCTTTTCTAAGTTGAATTTTGTGCACTTTCCAAAGGTTTATTTAAAGATTCTGTAAAGTCAGTATATGCAATATATGTGGTCAAGCTTATTTTCCTTTTCATGAAGATTCATAGAGAATAAATGATCTTAAATATATGTTTGGACAGTCTCTGTGAAAGTTTGCATTTTCTACCTAATTTCTGGTTTTCCTTAGGATAAGGTGATAATTTATCTCCTAGAGAAAGTCGAGAGGAGCTCTAGTGTAAAAGTTTGAGGATGCAGAAAAGAGGAAATAACAAAGTTTTAAAAATAAAAAATATACAACTGGTCCAGCAACAAATTTGTTCTTAATCTTTGATTTGCAACCTGTGCATTGTTTCTAAAAGTTACCTAATTTTTTTTTACTGTAAGTGGTCTTTGCTTATCTGTGTATTCTGTCTTTGCTGGAAAATATTTGTATAGTACCAACATGGATTTAGACTGGGCACAATCAGATCAATTTTTATTTTGATTCTTTGATATTGTGAAAAAGTTCAGAGTTTTTCTAAAATGGCCCATTTGTGTATTTATACATCTATAAAATGATGTGCTTTGTGCTTTTACATGCACGCGCATGTGCACAGTGTCAATTGAAAATATCTGTTCAAGCTTTGGAGAAGAAGAAGAAAGTTTGCTCTGACTCAGAAGCCTCAGAGTCCTCTTCCAGTGCATCCAGCTCTTCAGAATCCTCCTCTGAGAGTGAGGCTGAGAATGAAAGGAGCAGGAGGAAAAAGAGGAAAAGAAGAGCTAAAACCAAACAGTCCAGGAAACGAAGGAAGGAGGAGAGGAAGAAGGAGGATCCAAGGTGCAAGCGAACCTCAAGCCAAAGACGGTGACTGGTCTCTAAAATCTAACAATTGCAGTAAAATCTGGGCAATTCTGCTTTGTTTTCATGAAGTGCTCAAGCAGTAAATATGAAAATGCTTTTAAATTTAGGGTTTGCTGCATGATTTTATAAACAAACAAAAAACCCTAAAGTTGAGCTTGTTGAGTTTTTCATTAAATTGAAGATCTTTGTAGATGAAAGCAAGAGTGATGTTGAAATGACTAAATTCCACAGGGCTCAGCACACCTGTGTAAAAGTGAGACTTTAGGCAAACTGCAGAACTTTGGACATATATTTGATTATATTTTAAAAGTATTTCTCAACAAGTTGTAAATGAAAAGCAGAATTACTTGCTGTAAAGCAAGAACTGAACTTTCTCTCCAGTAATAATGTCCCATCCTTCCTTTAGCCTAAAATGGGTTGTGGAACACATCTTGGTTGTTAAGCCAACTCTAAGTTTGATGCATCTTCTCTTGGAACCCAGTTGGCCAAGGGATTTCCCAGCTAACTGTGAGTTCTCACCCTGCTCTTTCCCTTAGCAGCCTTTCTGACAAGAGCGATGGCGCAGACAAAGTCGACCTTAGCACCAAGCGGGACAAGCCCGTGGTACGTCCTGAGGAAATCCCCCCAGTGCCTGAAAATAGATTTTTGCTCAGAAGAGATGTGCCTGTTGTCAATGTAGAGCCTGAACCGTAAGGAACTCTGAGCTTTTTATTCTGACTTGCTGAAAATTGTGCATGAAATATTCCTGTTAACCTTCTCTTCCTGGTGCTGCTGACTGCAGTGTCAGAATTGCTGCATGTGGTCATTTCATTGGCCTTTTCACAGTTTCTTTTCCTTGTGACCTGTGCTAGTGAGATCTCAAGATGATTTCTTTGGCCTTTAAGGGTGTTAAACTCAATTAAAAACAATTAATGAATAATTTCAGAAGCAATCGTGCAATGCAAACCACAGGAAATACTTGATTGCAAGGGAGACTTGGGATTGGGAGAGGTGATTTTTCATCTTTCTTAGACTGATGAAGAAACTTTGGTTCAGAATCAATCCCCTGGAATTTCATGACTTTAGCAGTGTTTGAGAATAAGAGAAAATGCTTTTTGCTACAAAGGAAGTCACAAGTTCATGAGATGCTTTCAATGTGTTTTGTACCTCCACTGTCAAATTTCATTGCTTTTGTAGCTGAGCAAATCCATTACAGTGGATCAGCTCTAAAATCAGTGTTGGGTTTGTTTGGTGTTGGGTTTTTGTTTGGTGTTGGGTTTTTATTTTCCCTTAATGGTCAAGTCTCCTGTAAGTCTTTCCTTGGAACATCACTCAGGTTCCCAAAGATTTCCTCACTATTTTTGGGGATATTACACAGGCTGAAAGAAGCAAAGCTTTAGAACCAGTGAACTATCCTGAACTGAGATCCTGAAACTCTTCTGCCCATGTTGTGTTCAGGATTTGTGCCCCAAACACAAGTTAACCTCTTGTAACAGTGTTTTGCAAGTTCATTGTTAACATTAATTTCTGTGTCAAGAGATCAGGCTGCACATTTGGTTGAAAACAAATACATGTTGATTTGCCTTTTGTTGCAGAACTCTCTTGCTTTGTTTCTTGAAAAAAACACTGATTTCTGTCTGAAAATGAATACAATGATGAATATTTCTCATTTTTAACTTAAACTAATTGTAAGTTAATTGTGTTTTTTACTGTGTAACTTCATACTTTATTAATTTATGTAGGAAGCTTCTTGATGCTGCACCAGTTCTGACTGACCAGAAACCATCAGTCTCTAAATCTGGACGAAAAATTAAAGGAAGAGGCACAATAGTATGTGACAATTTTATTTATTTCTTTATTTCCTCTCACCCAGAGTAACACCCCTGACTTTGAGCTTTGAATTTCCCTAGAGGGCTTTGTGTGACAGTTTATTTACATGTTGTAGGATCCAGTTTAGAAAGCATTGAAATCCTGTCAGGTAGTTGATTTTATAACACTTCTTTTCCATCCTTCCTGTGACTTCTTTTAACTTAAAAATTGTTTGGAGAAAAAAATGACTAAATGGAATGTTTGGGAGTACTTATGTAAATAAAGACTTGGGGAAAAATATCTTAAAGCAGAGTGGAATTGGCTTCTGACAGATTTTGGGGGTTTCTGTCTTTTCTTTTTTTTTTCATCATTTTGGCACCCTCTCAGCAAAATTAAGAATGAAAAAAGATGTCATTTAGGGCTGGCAGTTGCAGAAACACATTTTTCTTCCATCTCTTATAGTCTTTATTAGCACAGCTTCTGTCCAGGTGTGATGTTTTTCAAAATCCTTGTTTGTAGGTTCCACGAGACTCCAGAGTATAAAATGTGAGAATTAGGGAGGTCCATGACACCCTGCAATCTTTTAGGCCATTCTTCTGTACAAGCTGGTTTTTATGTAGTCATTGCTTCAGCTGAAACAATAGGGAAGCTCAAGTTATCTTGATTTTTGTTTTTTTATATGAGAAGTATGTTTTAAAACCTTTTGTAATTACCTGGATAAATAAATACATGCATCTTTGTCATTTTATTCTGGGACAATGCTTTTTTTTCCCCCATTTTATTACTTTTATAAGTGGCTCAAAATAATTGAGTCAAACCCAGATGTGCTTTTATTGAGTCAAGGAGGATCTGATTTCCTCACAGAATTTACCTAAGTGTGTATCCCACTGGGTAATGGAAAATAATGAGTTAGCAGTAGCAGAGTTCTTCTTTCTCTGCTGCACAAGTAGCTCTTGTTACCTACTTAAATTCTCTGCCTAAGCATAATTTTTTTAATGTGAAGCTTCATTGCTTTTTTTTGTGTAAGAGTTTTGGGGGGTTTTTTGGTTTTTTTTTTTTGTGTTCAGTTTTTTATTTTTTTAATTGCTTTAAAGTGATTCCCATTTCTGAAGAGTTGAACAGCAGTAACTTTTGAAATGAGGTTTGTCTTTGCTCCTACAAACCATGAAGAGTGACTGAAATGAAACATCTGTGCTTTAAAAACAAGTGTGGTTATCTGCAATAATCGCGTTATTCCAAAAGGGAATCCATGGCCTCCTCCTTGATTCTTCCTTCCACATTTCCAAAAGCTGGCTGAGCTGCTGGCCTCTCTCAGGCTTAAAAGTCTATATAAAAAGTATAAAAGGTGCAGAAGTTTTGTAAAAAAGCCTTGCTGTGTGTGTTTGCTGTCGCAGCGCTATCACACCCCGCCGCGGTCGCGCTCCTGCTCCGAGTCGGACGATGAGGAGAGCAGCGAGACCCCTCCCCACTGGAAGGAGGAGATGCAGAGGCTGCGGACGTACCGAGCCCCCAGCGGGGAGAAGTGGAGCAAAGGAGACAAGTAAGAGCCTCACCACCACAGCTCTGAGATGTCCTGGCTTTGGGAAGCCCTCGTTGGTTGTGTGGATGTAACCACTGCAGTACCAGGAGAGAGGAAACAGCCTCAGGTTGTGCCAGGGATAGACTGGATATTAGGGAATTATTTTTTTCACAGAAAACACTGCAGCAGGCTGCCCAGAGAAGTGTGGAGTCACCACCCCTGGAAGTGCTCAGAAAACATGGATGTGGCACCTGACAACATGGTTTAGTTCTGAACCAGGTGGTGGGACTTGGTGATCATAAAGATCTTTTCCAACCTTAAGGATTCAGTGATTTCCTTCTCCTCAAAGTGGATTACACAGTTTCTTTGGAGTAAAACAATCAAATCCACTAAACCTTTATTGTTTTAGTTGTATGTTCTTTCAGCAATTGCAAACTGTGTGATGGATGGAAGTCAACTCTCCAGAACTCCTGATGGCTTGATACAAAATATGAGCTTCTATCAAATTACAGGAGATCAATTTTTAACGAAAAACTTAAAAATATTATATGTAACTAGTAGTGCATAATTGCAAATGTTTCAGATTATTCTTTTTTATGTACTGAGATGTTTTAAAACTTGTATTTAAATATGGTTTTAGGATCCTGTTTTGTAGAGGTCAAAGTCCTGCAGACTGAGGTAATTTAAATCTCTTTACATAGGTCCTAAAATATGCGAAACTTGCTTGTGTTAGTTGATTTATTTCTTGGGGAGAAGTAGCTCTTGATAGTGATGCAATTCTGCATCTTGGAATGAGTGTAAGGAACTCAAAGCAATTCTCTGGTAATAAAGTGTGCATGCTAGGGTTTATGTAAACTTATTTAAAATTAAGTTTAAAAATACTTAATTTATATAAATGTTTTTAAAGCTTTTGCTTTAGTCTGGGGTTTCTTTGTTTGTTTTCCAGGTTGAGTGACCCCTGTACCAGCAGATGGGATGAGAGAAGTGCATCCCGGAGATCCAGGTCTTGGTCCCATAACGGTTATGCTGATCTGAGCACTGTGAGATACTCCAGCCATCACAAGAAGCACAGGAAAGAGAAGAAGAAGGTGAAACATAAAAAGAAATCTAAAAAGCAGAAGCATTTCAAGAAGCACAAGCAAACAAAGAAAAAGAAAACATCAGCCTCATCAGATGTAGAATCCTCTCATTCCTTCCACAGGAGGACAAAATCATCTTGTGATCGTGAGAGGAAATCTCGTTCTTCCTCATTGTCTTCCAGGCGTTCATCCAGGAGGGACTGGTCTAAATCTGATAAGGAAGACCAGAGCTTGTCATCTTTATCAAGCAGAGGGTCTCGATCATACTACAGGTCCAGATCCAGGTCTAGATCTAAATCAAGGTCTTACTCCAGAAGAAGTTCTAGATCAAGATCAGCCTCTAAATCATCGCGATCTCGAAGTAGGTCACGGTCAAGTTCTAACCCCAGGCAGCAAAAGACTGTTCCCAGTTCTCCACGGAATATTTCAGCACGGTTAAATGATTCTAAGCTGACCAAGACTGCTGAGCCTGTCCGAGCAGTGATCCTGCCCAGTGACAAGGTTATTGTGCCACCAGTTGTCCCAGAAAACCTCCCTGTCATACCCTTAAGTGACAGTCCCCCACCTTCAAGGTGGAAACCTGGGCAGAAACCTTGGAAGCCATCGTATGAGCGAATTCAGGAGATGAAAGCTAAAACAACCCACTTAATTCCCACCCAAACTAATTACAATTTAGTGGTGGTTAAGGAGGCCAACACTTCTTCCTCCTACCGCAAGCAGGAGAGGAGCTCCGAGAGCGATCGGAGCGCTTATTCCAAAGGCCGCAGCGATAGGAGCTCGGAGAGCTGGCCCAGGTCCAGGAGCAGATCCTCTCGAAGCCGCTCCTACTCAAGATCTTACTCAAGGTCTAGAAGCCCATCGAGCTCCAGGACAAAATCTCCTTCCTCTGGCAGGTCACCGTCCCCCAGTAAATACCGCAGTGACAGGTCGGGGTACAGCGAGTCCACGTCCGACTATTCCCTCAGCGATGAGGACAGGCACAGGAGCAAAAGGAAATCCACATCCAGTGATCCCAAAGCTCGGGGCCTCAAACTGAGGCAGGAAACGAGCTCTGATAGCACTTTGCCTTACAAGCATCCAAAGGACTACGATGAGTCTTCCCAAGGGTTGAAGGAGAGCGACAGTTTGTCATCCTCAGACTTGTCCTCCGACAGCGAGCGCTCTGCCAAAGCCAAAGCGGTCCAAGAAAAAGAAAGCCGCTTTCCTTTAGAAGGGGATGCTGAGAAACAGGATAAAAATAGCTTAAGTTGTGAGAGAGGGGAGGAGAAAGGCAAGGGTGAGCGGGATTGTGATCACTCCAAAAAGAAAGCAGCTAAGGAGAAATGCTCGGAGCAGCCCAGAGGTGGTGCAAAAACAAAACGCAAATCCTACTCAGGTAGCAAATGGGACTCGGAGTCCAACTCTGAAAGAGGAGAGGCAAAGCATAACAGGGGGGATTCCAGACCCTCCTCTGGCAAAGAAGAAGGAGAGGCCACCTCAGGGTCTGACACAGAGCTTAGTGTTACCAAAAGGATAAAAAAACAATCCAATTCCTCAGAGGGCTTTTTGGGTTCTGACTGCACGTGGAAGACAAGCAAACAGCTGTCGTCTTCTGAGTCTGAGAGTTCTTGTTCCAGCTCAGCAGACACTCGAGGCAAGTTGAAAAAACACAAACATGGGTTGAAAAAGACTCCTAAAAAATCACATTCCAAAAAAGCAAAAGAAAAATCGAAAGGCAAAAAGGAGAAAAAACACAAAGTCCAGAAAAGAAAAGAAATGTTTCATTGGCAGCCCCCTCTTGAGTTTGGGGAAGAAGAGGATGATGAGATAAATGAAAAGCCGGTTACCAAGGATGATAAAAAAGAAAAGCAGCTTAGCAGGGACATAAAGGATAAAAAACAAATTTATGAAAAGGATGAAATAGTCACAGATAAAATGGGAAATGGTGAAAAGTCGTGTGTGAATGAAAACCTTTTAGATAAAAACACCACATGTGGGGCCTCGCCAGATCGCAGCAACCTTAATAAAGAGCCCATTGAAACAAGCACTTCAGCTGGTATTTTAAACTCAGGAATAAACGTGGCTGCCTGCAAGAGTGAGATTAAACAAGCTGAAGAAAATAACCAGAATGGGCTGGAAGATGTTATTCAGACAGATGACAACATGGAGATTTGTACTCCGGATCGTAACTCGCCAGGGAAGGTGGATGTGGATGTTTTGTCTCCTGTCATTCTCACTGCTAAACCTTTAAGTGCTGGTGTAAAAAAAGAGTTACAGGCTGAGACCCCTGAGCAGGATGCTGTCAAACTGGGAAACAACATAAGAGACTTTATTAATATTAAAGAAGAAAAAGAAACGGGAAGGCAAGAAAATAACTCTGCCCCTGTGTCTGGTGCTAAAGACTGTAGTTTAAAAAGTGAAATTTCTGAAAATACACCAAGCAATATGATAGACAATAAATGGAAGCCTTTGCAAGGTGCTGGTAACTTAAAACCAGCAACAATCAGTATGACCACGGAGGTTAAAAATGTAGCATCAGCACCAGAGCCTAAACCAGCAGGTTTAAGAATTGAAATAAAAGCAAAAAATAAAGTAAGGCCTGGGTCTCTCTTTGATGAAGTGAGGAAAACAGCCCGGCTAAATCGTCGGCCAAGGAACCAAGAAAGTTCCAGTGAGGAGGAATCTCCGAGCAGAGGTGACAACAGCCCTTCCAGGAGTCTCAGCAGGTCACGAAGCAAATCTGAGTCTAAATCCAGACACAGAACCAGGTCCATATCCTACAGTCACTCGAGAAGTCGATCCCGAAGTTCTACATATTCATACAGGTGAGAAGCGTGTGCTGCTCCCACAGCCAGCCCTGGAAATTGAATGTTCTTATGTTCAAGGAATGCTTTTCAGGTTGTGGTTTTTGTTTGTTAACAGCCCTGTGTTAGAGAACCACAGAGTGGTTTGGGTTGGAAGGGACCTTAAAGAGCATCCATGGACAGGGACACCTTCCACTATCCCAGGCTGCTCCAAGTCCCATCCAGCCTGGCCTTGGACACTTCCAGGGATCCAGGGGCAGCCACGGCTGCTCTGGGTACCCTGTGCCAGTGTGAAATGACCTCCTTGTCCTGTCCCTTCATCCCTTATCTCAAGTCCCTCTCCAGCTCTTCTGGAGCCCCTTTAGACCCTGGAAGGGGCTCTGAGCTCTCCCTGGAGTCTTCCCTTCTCTGGGTGAACATTCCCAGCTCTCCCAGCCTGGCTCCAGAGCAGAGGGGCTCCAGCCCTTGGATTAACTCAGTGGCCATATCACCTAGCAAGTATGGAATAAATATTTAGCTAGCAAACTAAAGATTCATAACTTCTTCTGGTTCCCATTTTCTGCTGCTCTCCTCAGCTGTGTTCTCTCCTGTGTCCTTGGCTGTAGGTCCAGGAGCTACTCGAGGAGCCGGAGCCGGGGCTGGTACAGCCGGGATCGCTCCAGGAGCCGGAGCAGTTCCTACCACAGCTACAAGAGCCGTAGGTGAGTTCATCCAGCTGGAAACATCCAGCCAAACATGTTCTCCTCCTCTTATTTCCCCCCTCCCCCTGCCCTCTTCAGCATTTTTGGTTTCTGTTGACTAAAAACCCCTCTGTGGTTTTGATTTTGTCAGCCGGAGCTACAGCAGGAGCCGATCCAGGAGCAGTTCCTATGGGCACCACAGTCGATCCAGGTATGGATTTGATGCCTTGTGAAGGCTGACCTAGAACAGAGACTGGACAGTGTTAAAGAATAAAGCAGGGATTTATTAAAAGGCCTCCATGGATCCACCTTGGGCAGCACAAGAGCCCAGCCAGGGCTGCACCCAAGATGAACCA
>JAWWMS010000120.1:2783953-2810539 GCA_035048045.1 Chlorospingus semifuscus | reverse complement strand
CATCATCCATCCATCCATCCTCCATCCATCCATCCATCATCCATCCATCCATCCATCCATCCATCCATCCACCATCCATCCATCCATCCACCCATCCATCCATCCATCCATCCCTCCCTCCATCCATCCATCCATCATCCATCCATCCATCCCTCCCTCCCTCATCCATCCATCCATCCATCCATCCATCCATCCATCCATCCATCCATCCATCCATCCATCCCTCCATCCTGCTGGGGGTCCCAGCCCCTTCCTGCATCCCTGGCTGCACATGGCAGTGGGGTGCCTTGGGTTATGATGCCTTTGGGCTCTGCACAGGTGACATGGTGGCTGTCCTGCTGCACCCATCCCTGCTCTCAGCACTGAATTTGGGGTTCCTGTGACCTGTGGGGGGCTCTGAGCACCGCCTCTCCTGTTGCATCCACGCCCTCCCTCGGTGGCAGTGGCACTGGGGACATCCCTGGGCTCTCTGGGATGATGTCCCCTCGGGAGCTGGCCCCTGGTGCAGCCACTTGGCTGCCAGCCCAGCTGGGGAGGTCAGCCTTGGGTTTTGTCCTCGTTTCCTCCCTCAACCTTCCCTCTGCTTGTTTGTCTCGGGCAGGAGAGGGAGGGGGACAGTGGCTTTGTGTGTATGTGTGCGTGTCCCGTGGGCTCTTCCAACCCAGCAGTGACTGTGGGCAATCCTGCATCCCACAGATGGAGGGCAGCATCCCATCCCATCCCACCCCACCCCATCCCATCCCCGTGCCAGCACAGCAGCTCAAGGACATCTCCATCAGCCGGTGCCAGGCACTGGTGGTGCCCCCCTGGCCTGGCTGTCCTGTCTGCCCTCAGAGTTTGCCAGGGCCATGCCAGCTCTGCTGGAATCCACCAGCATCTCTTTGGGATTTAACCCCAGACCTGGCTGTGCCCAGCTCTGGAATCACGTGCAGAGCTTTTGCTGGGTCTGACTGAGCCACACCAGCCCTGACCAAGGGGACAGGGACACTCAGAAGGGTGTTCCCATCCAGGTTTCGGTGTCTCTGCTCTCCTGGAGGAATTGGGATTTGTCCTGGGATGAAAATAATGCAGCGTTGCTGAAGCCTCTGTATTTTGCAGCAGAGGCTCTGTCTGAGCAGGGCACAGTGCTTGACTTCCCACGTGTTGAGATGGGTTCCCAGGGCTTGGCACTGCCCTCACTGTCACCCTGGTGGAACAGAGGGACAGTGTCCTCGATGCCATCATGGTGGTGGCATCCTCCAGGAGCAGCATCACCTCACTGGGATGATTTGGGGATGGGGTGTGACAGTGGGGTTGATCCATCCATCCTTGGAAATGTCACAGTGGCTTTGCAGCTCTGTGTGCAAAAGGAAAGGAGAAAAGCACCCGGAGCAGCTGATAGGGTTTAAAAAAATTTAAAAGTATGAGATAAAAAAAAAGTACCAAGCCATTAACCCTCTGTGGGCTGCGCTGTTGGGAAGGCAGTGCCTGCTCCCAGTGGATGAAGCTTTTGTGTTGCTCATCCTGCTCCTCGCCCTATGCTGCTGGTGGCCATGGTGCTTCCAAAAAAACCCCAAATGACCCTTTTCCCCTTTGCAAAGGTGTCCTCTTGGTTGCAGGGAGACAGGGATGGGGGAAGGAGCTGTCCCTGTTCCATTCCACTAGAACTGCTGGGCCTGGTGCTGCTACCAACTCCCTGGGAAAAACATCCTTGAGCCAAAGCCTGTAAAGGATGAATATCATTAATAAAAAATTAGGAACAACCAAAAGGGAGGTGGAAAAAAAAAGCCTGTGAAGCATCTGACTGTCCCACAGCTGGTCTGATGCTCTTCTTCACCCAGCAGAGGCTGGGAGATGTTTTTTGGGATGCTCAGCACCCTGAGATGAACCAGGCTCAGGGAGCATCGCTGAACCCCTTCCCCTTGCCTGCTCTCTGTGGCTGCACATGGCTCTGCTTTGGGCACCTTTAGCCTTTTAGACAGCACATAAATAAAAATCACCGCTTGGGATGGTGTCAGCAGCATCCTGGGGGCTCCGGAGCGGGGCGGGCACATCCCTCGGGCAGGATGCCGGCGGTGGGCGCTCGCTCGGGGCCGTGCCGGCCGGCGCCTCGCCAGGCGGGGCTGTGGCCGGGCTATTGTTTTCCCTTCCTGCTTGTTTTTCCGGACAACCCTCTCGTCATTAAATAAAAACACCCGTCGGAGGAGAGAGCAGACCCCACCCCCAGCGCGGTCCCGTGCCGAGAGCACCCACGGAGAGCTCCCCGGGGAGGGAGGGGACAGCAGAGCGGTCAAGGTAGGCGGCAGGAGAGGGACAGGAGCTTTGGGATGTGGTTTGTCCCTCTGCCAGCTTCCCAGGCACAGCTGTGCTCCAGGAATGAATGCTTGGGCAATGGCATGTGCACGGTCCAGGCAGTGCTGCTCGTTCTGGGCTGGTGTATCTTAATTTGGGGAGCTGTGGGAAAACATGTAATTTTTAAAAAAAATCTTCTGATGGCCTCAAAACTAGGGAGGAAAGGCTGAAGGTTTCATGCAAGGGTCTGGTGACAGGAGAGGGACAGGAGCTTTGGAATGTGGTTTATTCTTCTGCCACTGTACCCCAGAAATGGGTGCTTGGACAATGGGATGAGCATGGTCCAGGCAGTGCTGCTCCTTCTGGGCTGGTTTATTTTTGTTTGGGGAGCTGTGGGAAGACACATCATTTGAAAAAAACTGATAGCCTCAAAACTAGGGAGGAAAGGCTGAAGGTTTCCTGCAAGGATCTGGAAGGCAGAGGCCAGGTTGTAGGAGGCCACGGATTAAAACCGAAAGCGCGAGTGTTTGGGGTTTGTAACGATGCCCCTTAGTGTCATCCGAAATTTTTACAGATTTTTAATCTGTAAAAATGGGGGTTTAATGTTATTTCTTTCTTCAGCAAAAGTCAAGTTTTGACATTAAATAGTTCCAGCCCAGCTCTTTTGTCCTGAAGTGCAGCAATATCCAAATTGAGAAGAGGGCATGGGGGACTTCTATTTTTTTTTGAGGAGCAAGTGCTGACATTGTATTTAGCTCCTTATTAAAGCACTTTTCTTTAATGCAATTTAATACTGAAGGTCAGCTATGAATGCTTTGGTGGTTGGAAATGATACAGAAAAGCAGATTGCCTTTTTTTTTTTTTTTTTTTTTTTTTTTTTTTTTTTTTTTGGTACATCTTGAGAGTGAAAAATTTAAAGAAATGCCCAAATTTTGTGCTGAATGGAAAGTGGTTTACAGGCAGCTGGTCTTGTCACCACTTAAATGTGAATTTTATGCCCTAAGACCCCTTGTCCTTGTGCTTATGTGGGAAAGAATTACTCATGGTCCTGGATGCTGTGGTGATGAGGGTGCTAGAAATGAACAAATAATTAATTAAATAAAGAAGAGGCCGGTGAAGGTCAGAGATGATCTTCTTGGGGGACTGAGGATTTGAGTATTTAAATATATCCAGAGTGGCCCAACCTTCTGGTCCTTTGGGGAGGTTTAGAGCTGCAGGAACGTTTAGGGATCTTGTTCTCAATAGCTGCTGAGAGAAAATGCTTTTTGTTATAGTACATCAATTTAAATCCAGCAGCAAACACCTTTCAGGGCAGATGTTGATGGGGCTGTTTAGGGAAACTGAGGCACATGGTGGGGTGCAGGTTGGGATTTTTGGTGGTTTGGCTGGAGAGATGCTGCCCTGCCCCTGTGACCATCAGCATCTCCTTCCATCACCATTCCTTACTCATCCTTTCCTTCCATCCCCTGCCTTCGGGACTCCTCCACCCCCCATCCCTCATCCCGAGCATCCTCCCCATCTTCTGGCCGTCCTCTTGCCCCAGAGGCTGTTTTGGGACGGGACTTTGGCAGCACCACGTGAAAACTCTCTTAAAATAGAGCTGGAGGGCAGTGTCAGGGCGGGGAGGGCTGGCTGGAGGCGCCGCCGGCCCCTCGGGGTGAGGAACTCACGGCCACGCTGCTTTCTAATAATTTTTAGGGGTGTTTTTCTGCACTGATGATGCTAGAACCTTGCTTCGAGGTTGACAGTGTATGATGGGGCCAGTTTTAGGGTTCACCCTGGTTTGGTGCATCCAGTGAGCTGCCCAGGTGTGCAGCAGGGGATGGAGATGGGATGGGCAGAGCCAGAGGGGCAGGGTGGTGGAAAAAAGCAAAACTCGTGATTCTTTTCCTTTTTTTTTTTTCTTTAATATGTATTTTAATATAAGAAATATGAAAAGGGATCTATATTTCAAATATTTGCGTTTTCCCAGAGGAAGAGGCCTGGATTTAACCCTGCCATTAATCCCCGTTCGTCAGGCTGCTCCGCTCCGCTGGAGCCGCAGGGACGGCAGCTGCCGGAGGGGCATTTTGGGGCAAGCCGGGGTCTTTTTGGGGATCTCACCCCGGCAGGCGCCTCTCGTCTCGGCCGGGGCTCTGGCTCCGGGGCAAGCTCACGAAAAGCATCTGAGAGCAATAAAAAGCAAAAGGCTCCCGCTGACAAGCCCGGGCTGAAGTCACCGGCGGGACGCGGCCAAGACACGCATTGTCCTCGCCGCTGCTGGGACTGATTAGAGCCGCCTGGCAAGGAGCGCCGCTGGGTGAGGGATCAGCCCCCTCTGCCAAAAATCCTCCATCCACGGGGCAAAAAAAGCTGCCTTTTGTTTTCCAGGCTGGGCAATGCCGCCCCACAGACCCGTTTTCCTCTATTTTGCACCCATTCCTTTGTGGCTGTGCCCCAAGCTTGGGGTGTCATCCTAAATGAGATGGATCCCCGGAGATAAAAACTGAATTTAGGTTATTTTTTTCAACCTGGCAAACAGCAAACTGCTCTGCTGAATTCCTGCTGTCTCTTCATTTTTTTAATACTTATTATATCCTTAATTATTTTCTACATGTCTTGGAGGGGGGAGGGCTGCAACATCCAAGATCTCATCAAAATGTTCTTGGCAGTCGTGAGAGGCTCGGGAAATGGTGAAGGTGGATGGATGTTCCAGCTGGGATGGATTTTGTAACGAGTACATATATAAAGAATGTTCATGTATTTATATATTTATCTATTTTTATATATAAGTAGTTTAACTATATATAAGCATGAATGTATAAAATATTGAAAATATTAAATATATATATATAAAAATTATAAAAATTATATAAACATATGTAAACACCCAACCCTTTTCCTACCTCTTTGCCCTGCTCCTGGCTGCAGAGCCAAGAATTTGGAGCAGAACTGGGTTTTCCATGTTTTCCCTGGGTGCCAGCACTTGCTGGGATTCTCCAGGGCTATCAGGACCGTGCAAAACTTGAGATCCCTGTTGGTTGGACAAGTTGCTTGTGGAGCAAAAATCCAATGAAAATGAAAAAATTTGGCAGGGAGGGGAAAGAATTTTTTTGCTTGTTGGGAAAACAGAGAAGAAAACACCCTTTTTTATTATTTAAACATTTTTGTCTGTGTGTCCTTTTGCCTTTGGCTCACCAGAAGAAAAAAAAAAAAAAGACAAACAGAACATGTCTTGCTGGAATTTTTGTGTTGATCAAAAGCTGCCATTTGTTCCAGAAAAAATGGGAGTTGAAAATCTCTTTTTGGAGCAGGAGATGCAGGATAAACGTGGCAGGTTGAAGCCTCCCTCTCTGCCACTGTTCTGCACCATGTCCTTGGTCACATCCTACAAAGGTCAGGAAAAAGGGTGTTATGGGGTCTGGGTGTGTCCCACCTTCTTTTAATGCAGGACACAGGATTTAGGGTGTGGGATCTCCCTTGGATTTGGGATGGAGCAGGCAGACTCATCCTGGGGCTCAGGTGTGACCAGGAGAGGGTATGAACACCAGGGATGGTCTGGACCTTGTGAAATACGTGAGAGTTGGATTAAATACCCAGAAAACTCAGCTTGGGGAGGGTTGGCAGTGCAGCATTCCCCAGCCTGGGGGTGCTGCTCCCTCATTTGAATTTTTCCAGGTAGTGCCTTTCCCCAGGCAATGGAAAGTGTGCATTAAAAAGTGCATAAATCATGCCAATGGATCCAGCTGTGAGTGAGCTGCTGTCGTGAGCGAGAGCACGCAGCGTAATTCAGAAATATCAGAGGATATTGGGCTTTGTGTTATTGGCTGCAGAAGCAGGGAGCTATAAAATCCTCATTTTCTTTTATTTAGGGGGTTGCATCTCAGCAGGTGCCTTAAATTGGCTTCCTGATTGGAGCAAATACCCACCTGGATCTCCATCTGGTTCAAGAGGTCAAGGCATCCCCTGTCCTGTGTGACATCTCTGAGTGAGTGTGGACACCTGAGCCTGCCTTTGGACCTCCTGGGTGGCAGTGGTGCCTCCTACACACCTTGAAGGGATATCAGTGGGTGCTGATGTGGCCCTGACCTGCCCTGTCACTGGGGCTTCTCCTCCTTGATTGAGTCTTCTGGACTCAAGCAGGTGATGGAGCTTCCTGGTTGGTGTCTTTAAGCTGGGCCTGGTGGTGGAGCTTCTTGGTGTTCCAAAGCTGGGGCTGGTAGTGAAGCATTTTGGTTGACGTGTCCAAGCTGGGGTTGGTGATGGAGTGTTTTGGTTGGTATCTCCAAATTGGGTTGATGATGGAGTTTCTTGGCTGGTATCTCCAAACTGGGGTTGGTGATAGAGTGTTTTTGTTGGTGTCTCCAAACTGGGGTTGGTGATGGAGAGTTTTTGTTGGTATCTCCAAACTGGGGTTGGAGGTGGAGTTTATTGGCTGGTATCTCCAAACTGGGGTTGGTGATGGATTGTTTTTGTTGGTGATGGAATGTTTTGGTTGGTATCTCCAAACTGGGGTTAGTGATGGAGTGTTTTTGTTGGTATCTCCAAACTGGGGTTGGTGATGGAGTTTCTTGTCTGGTATCTCCAAACTGAGGTTAGTGATGGAAGTTTTGGTTAGTATCTCCAAGCTAGGGTTGGTGATGGAGTGTTTTTGTTGGTATTTCCAAACTGGGGCTGGTGATAGAGTGTTTTGGTTGGTATCTCCAAACGGGGGTTGGTGGTGGAATGTTTTGCTTGGTACCTGCAGGCTAGGGTTGGTGGTAGGACTTCATGATTAGTATCTCCAAGCTGGGGTAGGTGACAGAATGTTTTGGTTGGCACCTCCAAACTGGGGCTGGCAGTGGAGCTGCTTAGGTGACATCTCTGACTTGGGGATGCATGGACAGGGATGGATGGTATGGCCAGAAGAGCGTTTTTGGGGGTAAAAAGAACCCTGAATGATTTTATTTCTTTCCTCCCCACAGCTGATAGTCGAAAAAACGACTGACTACCCTTCGGCTGAGTACTCCCTGGTGGAGGATGTAGCCCTCCACTTCACGTGTTTGATGGACAGACTGAACGAGCAGCGCCTCTTTCAGCCGGACCTGTGCGACGTGGACATCGTGCTGGTGCAGCACAAGAGCATCTTCCCGGCGCACAAGGGGGTCCTGGCAGCCTACAGCCAGTTCTTCCACTCCCTCTTCACCCAGAACAAGCAGCTGCAGCGCGTGGAGCTCTCTCTGGAGGCCCTCACCTCGCAGGGCCTCCAGCAGATCCTCAACTTCATCTACACCTCCAAGCTGCTCGTCAACTCCTGCAATGTGCAGGACGTGCTGAACGCGGCCGCCGTGCTGCAGATGAACAACATCGCGTCCTCCTGCCAGGACCTGCTGGACACGCGCTCGCTCAGCCTGGCCACCGACATGGCCCTGCCTGCCGAGGGCTGCGCTGGACCCCCGCCCTACTACTGCGAGATCAAGCAGGAGGTGGACGCCCCCCACCCCAAAATCTACGCCCGGGAGGGCAACGACCCCTTCTCTGTGCGCGTGGAGGATGGGACGGGCAGCGGGACGCTTCCCCCCGGCCCGGCCAAGCAGTACTACAAGGAGGAGAAGGATGGAGGTCCTGGTGCTGTCTGCAAGATGGAAGGTGAGGAGTCCGAGGAGGACCTGGACAGCCAGGGCTCCTACAACAGGGAGCAGATCATCGTGGAGGTGAACCTCAACAACCAGACCCTCAACGTCTCCAAGGGCATGGAGGGGAAGGCAGCTGCCAGCGAGGCGGCCGTGATGGGGCGGCCGGATGGGGATGGGCGTGACACGGAGGAGGACGGGGAGGAGGAGAATGAGGAAGGGGAGGAGGAGGAGGAAGAGGAGGAGGATGCAGAGGTGGGGGAGGAGGAGGAGGAGGAGCGCAGTGAGGAGGAAGATCTGGAGGAGACGACGGAAGAAGAGGATGATGACGATGAAGATGCCTCAGAGATGAAAAGGGAAAAGAGCGGGCAGCCCCGCAGGGGCAGCCGGGCATCCAAAGCCACTAAACCTGCCATGGCAACCAGGTCCCAGGAGATGGCCAAGGTGGAAGAGGAGGAGGAGGAGGAAGAAGAAGGCCAGAGGGGAAGGAAGAGAAAGAAAGAACAAGATGGCTTGGGCCAGAAGGTGAAACTGGAGGAGAAGCAGCATTATCCGTGCAAGAAGTGTCCCCGGATCTTCAACAACCGCTGGTACCTGGAGAAGCACATGAACGTCACACACAGCCGGATGCAGATCTGCGACAAGTGCGGGAAGCGCTTCCTGCTGGAGAGCGAGCTCCTGCTGCACCACCAGACCGACTGTGAGAAGAACATCCAGGTGAGCAGGGATCCATCCAGGGCGTGGATCCCACCAGGGTGAGCGTCCCACCAAGGGGGAAATGCCTTACCCCAAGGTGGGACATCCCACTAGAGATGGATGTCCCACCAAGGGGGGAATACTCCCACCAAAGTGGGTGGATGTGCCATCAAAGTGGGGACATCCCACCAAAGGAGGAGCATCCCACCACTGTGGGACATCCCAGTGAGGGAAGGGCATCCCAAACACCGTGGAGGTCATCCCAACCAGCTACACCACAGGATGGACTTGTGCTCAGATAATACTGGTGTTGCAGTTGGCACATGTGTGGTGGTTTTGGTTGTTAATTTGAGATTTTGAGAATTTAAGATGTGAGATTTTTCTTCTGTATGCAAAACCAGCACAGCATGGTGGTTGGGAGGGAGCCTTCCCTCACCCATGACTTGTATTCAGACTCAGGAGGATCCCACAGTGGCCTGGAATTAGGGGATTTGTGCCACAGGGCTGTGGCTTCCCCTTGACTGCCTGGTTGGAAACACTGAGTTAATTTTTGAGGAGCAATTTTTCTTTTGAGTTTATTCAGTTAATCTGGGTAAAACACTGCGAGCCCTTGATGGAGACACACTCCAGCATTCCCACCCAGGCTGAACCCATTTTAGCTTAATTTGAAGATTTGCTGACAGGAGTTAAAATGGTTTTAATCTGCCTTTTGTGCTTTTTTTGTGTGCATTAGCAAATTTCTGAGTGCGTTTGACATCCACGCATGGCTCGGGCTTGGTGTGGCCTTCCCCTGTGCTAATGAGATCCTGTGTAACAAATTGACTTTGTTAAATCCGTGCAGTTTTGGGGGGAGAGGGAGGCACCCAATCAGAGCAGCAAACACGTGTGTTCCTGAAGATCCCTCCAAATTCCCATCTCCTAATTCCTGATGAGCTGGTTTACAGGATGCTGCTGCTAATAATTACAAATATTATATAATATACAAATGCAAGTATTATATTAATATACAAATATTTCGTATTACAATTTATGGAGAGCTTCTCCCATCACCCTTCCCATCAGTGACCAGATTTTGGATGTTCTCACAGCTCTTCTTGATGGAGGTAACACAACCCAAGAGCTGCTGGAGCCCTTCACTGATGGCATCCCAAATAAAACAGGGGATGAGGCAGATCTTGGCAAGCAGGGAACATGGGAGCAGGAACAGTCTTGGCTCATAGGTGAAGCAGTCACAGACCCTTTGGTGCATCTTCCTGACAAATTCACAGCTCTGAAGTTGCTTTTTTTGGATGCTTTTTCCCAGAATAGATGAGTGTAGTTCCAATACCTGCATGGTGGTGGCTATTTCAGGGCCTAACAAAAAAAAGTTAAAAAGGAATTTTACCAGAATGTTTATTCAGCTTCATCTGCTTTCCAGCTGGATAACATGGCGCTGTCACCTCATTGCTTGTTTTTTGTTTTGCCCTCTCCTTTTTATCCCTTTTCTAAATGATTTTGGAATAGAATGAACCAGAACTGCCTGTATAGTGACCTCCTTCTGCAGAAAAAGGGATCATTGTCTCCCACTTAATTAAGCATTTTTAATTTTACAAATAGCCAAATCCACTCCATTTGCTCTGATAATATTTAATAACTTTATCAACATCCCATGGAATTATGTCTGGGTGGAAAAGGAATTTTTTCAGCACTCTGCCTATAATAGTTTTTATTTCTTGTGTTTTCATCAGATCCATGGAGGGACTATCCACCTTTTCTCAGTTTGGTCTGCTGCTTTCTTTCCCTGTTTTGTCCCCAAATTTAATCCATAAAGCTTTAGGATTTAAGAACCATCCTGCTCCCTGTGTTCATGCCCCATCTCCGTAATGTGCATCCTCCCTCTACCACCTGAAAAGTGATTCATCCTTTGCTTTATTGAGTTGTCCCTCAAACTCTTTTTATTGCCAGCTTCAGTATGGTTTTCCTTTTAACCTGCAAGAATTTATATCCTCATTTTTTCCCCTCATTTGGACATTACTTCCATATTTTTTGAGTGGTGATTTTCAGCAGTGAGTGAGGACACAGAGCTCAGTCCTCCAGAGTGTTTGGTCCCAGCCCTGGGGGTATTTCTACCTCTGCTACTTTCCTCTCTACCTTTCATTTTGAAATTCCCCTGCCTCTTTCATTTTAAGTGGAGAAAATGGATATTGATGTGTCTTTGATATCAGGCTCTAGTCCTGAATTTGCCCTGAAATATCCCCTAAGACAGAGATAAATCTGTTCTGATCCATGGAAATACATACTTGGGAACAGCAGGACTTGGAGGACTGCTCATGTTGACATTTGAGCATGGCAAGATGAAGATGAGGAGGCTTGGGAATGGCTCTGTGACCCTAATTTTCCTTTTGGGGCACCTAAATATAAATATATATGGAAAAATACAGTGACTTCCTAGCATAATGATGTGTTTTCAATGGTATCACAGCAAAATTTGGTTGAAGCCCATCAAGGAGGCTCTGTTCCTCTGGGAAGGAGGAGAAGTGGAGGAATCCCTCCCCAGGTTCACTGGTACAATTCAACCACGTTATTGCAAGATGCCTTCAAGGCATGAATTATTTTCTCAACAAATCTGCAAGGAGAGAAGGGGTGGTTTTATCCCTGTTGACCAAGAGGAACGTGTGCCATGGAAAGGTGAAGGGGAAGGAGTTGACCCTTGGCTCCTGGCATGGTTTCCTTGGTGAATATCTCTCTCCTGTGTTTCCCTGAGCACTGAACTGGTATCACAGGCCTCCAAGAGGTCTCACACAGAAGATGGAGCTTTTCCTGGGAACTTCCAGAGGAACATTAAACTTACTGGAGCTGAAATGATTCTCTACCTTAACTTCTTGAAGAAGACTGCATGTCACATTGTTCTCCTTGTGCTGATGGACTGGTGGTTTGGGTCCAGTTTGGTCCTTTTGGATATCATGGAGTCATAGATCTATTTGGAAAACTAATTTAGTGGTGAAGTATCCATTATATCTGCTGAAGACTGAAGTTGTACTGCCCTGGATAGGGATTCTCCTTCTTTTCATATTTTTTGCAAACTTCCAATGCACAGAGGGTCAGGAGGTTTTACATAAGATCTTCATTTAGGAATAAAATTCCCAGCTGGGAGTAGGGCATGAGCTGTTGCTTATCCAAATCCTGATACAGCCATTGATGAAGATTCCACATCCTTCCCTGGAAGGTCATTGCCCCTTGCTCATTTTCATAGAAGTAAGAAATTTGGAGGTTTTGAAGTGACAAGGTCTATATCAGACTTGCTGGTAGTTGTGATTTTTGATATCAGCTGTAGCTTTCACTGTGGTGTTCCCTTTCCATGGATGAAGCTGCTTCCCTGACCATCTCCTGTGTCCTTGCAGTGTGTGACGTGTGGGAAGGGGTTCAAGAAGCTCTGGTCTCTCCATGAGCACAACAAGATTGTCCATGGGTATGCAGAGAAGAAGTTCTCCTGTGAGATCTGCGAGAAGAAGTTCTACACCATGGCCCACGTGCGCAAACACATGGTTGGTGAGTGTGGGAGGCACCACGGGGAGATGTTGTTGGGGGTGTTGGCCCATCAATTTGGCAATGAAAGGTGTTTTCTGTTGCTGTCATGTTGACTTGCTCTTGGGTGAGCTTTCTCACATCCCCATCTTGAAATTTGGCCTGATATTCAATCCTGAACCAATGTCTGCTCAGTGCTGGGTTTGGACGTGATGCTGGGAAATCCCATTTATTTTATTGATCAGAAGTGATCAGAGGAAGATTTGAAGTGTAAAAGGACCAGACCACACTAGTGCTGGGCTTTGAAGAGCAAATTGCATGTGACAACAGTGGTTGGGTCCCTGGGCCTTGGGGCCACCAAAGACATCCAAAAGAATGGGGGTTTGGAAGGGAAATGCTTGAAATGTCGTTGCCATTTATCTTCCAGAGGTGCTTTGGGTTTGCTGGGGTTGGGCACTGGTAGCCAGAGCTGGGGTGTGGGGAGGTGGATGGTGGAGGTGTGTGGAAGCTGCTGACCTGCCCCTGTCCCCACCAGCACACACCAAGGACATGCCCTTCACCTGTGAGACCTGCGGGAAGTCCTTCAAGCGCAGCATGTCCCTCAAGGTCCACTCGCTCCAGCACTCCGGGGAAAAGCCTTTCAAATGTGAGGTAAGGCAGAAACACTGATCTGGAGAGAGATCTTCCACTCCTTAGGGCTTCCACTGTGCTGTGTGACAGTGCAGCTGTAGGGATGATCCCACGCGTTTCCAAACTTTGCATCACCTCCTGGTTTGAGAGTCCCACCAACTTTATGATGAAACTTGTCCAATGCCAGGATCTGTCCGCAAGTGCCTGGACTTTGCACCCACCCAGACTGCAAACCTGGCTGGGTATGTCCCAAAAAGCCTGTCTGGGGGGGTTTCTTGGGGGGGAAGAAACAAGATTTCCTTGCTGCTGGTGATTTTAAGGGAATGTGGGCATATTTTGGGTGCTCATCAAGAACTCCTCACCCCCACAGAACTGCAATGAGCGCTTCCAGTACAAGTACCAGCTGCGCTCCCACATGAGCATCCACATCGGCCACAAGCAGTTCATGTGCCAGTGGTGTGGCAAGGACTTCAACATGAAGCAGTACTTTGATGAGCACATGAAGACGCACACGGGTGAGACCCGCCCCTTGCCTGGCCCCAGCTCCCTGCAGGCAGGCTCTCCCTGGAAAGAGTGATGGGATGGGGGTGACATCTTAGGGTGGGTGGCAGGATGGGGTTTTGGGAAGCACTGGTAAGGCCCCAGTCTATTTATTCAACAAGACTTTTGGAAGGGCTTACAATGGTTCATGATCTCTGAGCTGGACACACAGGAGAAATACCAACAAGATCTTCTCAAGAGGTCAAAACAACTCAAAGGTTTGCTAGCAAACTTGAGAAAAATCAGAGAACTTTGGCAAAAGGTTTAGTACAGCATTCAACCAACATAAAACACTTCTCACAGCATTAAACTTGGCCCATTCCACTTAGCAAACTTTAAACATGTTCAGTGTTGAGGTACTCAAAATATTCCAAGGAGAGGGAATTAGAAGAAGAAGAAGAAAGAGAGAAAGACAGAAAAGCACATATAGGTAGCACATATAGGTAGTTGGTAGCACAAGTTACCAACTCCTGGGTTCAGACAGAATTTTGAAGATGTAGGTAGGGTTTAGATGAACGTGATGGCCTGGTGTTTGACTTTAAATAGCCCTTGGTCGTCAAGAGGTATTTGGTCCTCCCTTTTTCCCACATGGGACTTCTGGTCATTTGACCCTCAGGAAGTGGATTAGGGAAGAATGGAGCATTGCCTCCCCTTGTGCCGTGACTGACAGACACTGCCAGGCTGGGATACAGGCCCTAGGGCTGGGATATGGGGTTATTCACTGCCTTGTAAGGGCAAGGCACACGCGTGCACCCCAAAATACCTCGAGACATCAAATCTCCCCAGTCTCTGACACCCAACCTAACCAGCAGCTTCTGTCCCTCTGCTCCCACCCTCAGGGGAGAAGCCCTACATCTGTGAGATCTGCGGGAAGAGCTTCACCAGCCGCCCCAACATGAAGCGGCACCGCCGGACCCACACCGGGGAGAAGCCGTACCCCTGCGACGTCTGCGGCCAGCGCTTCCGCTTCTCCAACATGCTCAAGGCCCACAAGGAGAAATGTTTCCGCGTCACCAACCCCCTGGCTTCGGACACGGCCGTCCCCCAGCCCGCCACCAGCCCGGCTCCGCTGCCCCCCGGCCCCGGCGTCTCCCCCCTGCCCCTGCCGCTGCTCCATCCTCTGCCACAGACCCTCCCTCCTCCTCCTCACCTACCGCCACCCCCTCCCCTGTTTCCCGCGGGGAGGATAAATTCCAACAACAATTAGGTGCCCTCCCCTCACCCCCCCACCCGGCCATGCGCCTGCACGGACTGCTCTGCCCTTCGGGAACGCCTTTCCCCCGGGGAGCCAAGGCTTTGCTTGCTCTCTACCCACCCCTTCCTCCTCGTTTTGGGGTTGTTTTGGGTTTTTATTCCTTTTTCTCACCTGTCATTCTCTGCAGAGAGGGGGAGCAGGAGGAAGCATCCCCCTGAGGAACGTGGGTGTTGGGGGGATCCGCCGTCCGTCTGTAAGGGTGTAGGTAAAAGGTGTCACTCTCAGTTTCATCTTCCCACACGCTGGCATCACCTTCCTGTTGGGGTGCTGGTGAGGCTGGGAGGAGCAGGATATCCGGGCTTGAGCTTGCTGGCCGGTGCATCAATATTTCGAAGCTGAATTCTAGTTAGTGGTGCTTGAATCCCTGTACTGTAAAGCTGGTCTTTCAAGTCAGGCTCTTCACCCACGGGGTTGGAAGGTGGGCACCCCAGGGGAGCCCCCCACTGCCAGCCCCAGTGGCCTGTGGCGAGCGAGCAGGTGTCCCCATTGGAAAGCCATGAGCATGCCCTCGTTAGCAGCCCACAACACGTCTTCCTTCCCTACAGCAGGTTTTCCTCCTCCACAGGCAAAAGCACAAACACCCACCTTGCATCTCGAGGCATCTGCAACTCGCTGTCGGTTCAGTTCCGGGGTGCCCTAAGGGAGCTGGGTTCTGGTGTGCCCTTTCTGCTAATCCCAGCAGGAGCTGGGCTCCTGGGGATGCTCTGGAGCTGGGGAGCTGTTCCTGGGAGAGCTCAGGTACCTTTGGGACCGGCAGGAGGGGAGCCTGGGACAGAGGAGCAGGACGCTTCTGTTTCTCGGCAGAATCGGCCCAGAATAGTGCCTTAACAATCTGAACAAACCCCTGAGGGATGGGTGAGCTCCAGGTTGGTCCCACTGCAAGGTTCAGAGCTAAAGCAGGACCATGTTCAGCCTTGGGATGATCATGTCCCAATATCCAGTTTGTTGCCTGCTTTGCTCTCCCAAGCTTCACTTCTCCTTGTGGTGCTGGCATCCATTGCCCTGTCCTGGTTTGGGGGGACCAGAGGGGACCAGTGAGGGTTGTGGTTGTTTTGGTGATGCCCCGTGGTGTTGCTTAGTGCTTGTTGAAGATGTTGAAGTCGAGCTGGTCTTTGGTTTCACTTACAAATAATATGGCTGGCTTCGTGCTGAGGAGGAGGAGAAGAGGAAGGCTTTGCTGTCACCTTTTGGTTGGGCACTGAGGTCCCAGCAGGGTCTCTCACTGCTGTGCTCTGCCCCAGGGTGCCATGCATTGTCCTGACCATGGCTGTGGGGTCCCTGCCTGGGGAAGTGTCCCCTTTAGAGTCCCCTTTGAGAGCACCCAGCATGGACAGAGAAGGGCTGGCAAGAGGTGGGGGATGTTCCAGCTGATCCTATGCTTCTAAAGCTGGTGTGGGGCAGGTCATGGAGGAGGTGGTGGAAGCACTGTTGGTAGGTAAGATGGAAAGAGGTCACTGAGTGGGCTGCAGGAGTCTTTTCTCATATGCAGCTTGTGCTGGGTGACAGCAGAGTGCTGGGGACAGGGAGCCACACCTGGCTCTGTGAAAAGTCTTGGTGCTTTGTGTCCTGGACCAAATCAGCAAAGCACTTGGGCAGCATTGGGGCTTTGCCTGCAGAGATGGAAGGATTCAGACACATGCTCAGGGGCTTTGCTGACTGGGGACATGCAGGAGCCTGATGGGGACAGGACCAGGGAGCATCTGCTGATCTCGAGTGCTCTTTGAGGTGTCTGGTGTCACCTCCTGCTGAGTGCTGCTCCACTGATGTCTGGCAGCTTGGGAAAGCTGACTGATGTTAGCATTTTGGAGCCACAAAGTCCTCTTGGCTGGGATCCTGTGGATCCCCAGCATGGCTCTCAGTACCAGTGAGCTCTCCTTCATCTCCATCTGCTCCAAGCACATAGGAGGTTGCTGTGGCAGAGCTGCCTCACCTCACTGACTTTCTCAGGTGGGTTCCAAAGGCTTCTCTGCTGCCCCCTCCATGACCCTGGGGCTCGTTGGGATGGTGCAAAGCCTCAAACACACCTGTGAGGGATGAGGGTTCTTGGGGCCATTGGCTGTAGGAAGGGACCATGACCTGTACTGGAAGATGTTTGCTTTGGAGAAGCATTCAGTGAAACCCATGGAGGTGCTGGAGTGGTCAATGCTGTCTCCTCCTCTGCTGCCTTCCAGATCCCATCCCCTTGGGCTTCCTTGTGCTTCTTTCCCCTCATGTTCAGCCTTGAGACAGGATGGGAGCGCTGTGCCCTGAGAAGGGCTCATTTTATGATCTTTTGTGATGGAGCCCATCAGCTGATAGGCTTCCCCCCACGTAAACACCCATGCCAACATTGTGCTCCCTTATTCCACTCACCTGGAGGTGGCTTTCCCTGTTCCTGTCCCAGTTCATCCTCTCCCAGTGAGGACCTGCCCCCCTTGGACATCTCTGTGAGATGAGAACCCTTCCTTGAGGCTGGAAGCCCAGCAGAAAGCCCAGTGACTGATCCCAGCCACGTCCGATCCCCTTCGAGAGCCTGCTCCTAGAGCCACTTGGAGACGTCGAGATGTGACCATGCACACAGCACTTTGGAGAACCAGATCCCTGCTGCTCCCTCCCCTCTCCAAGGCCTGGGTAGTTCCCAGGAGTCCTACAAGGCCTCCAAGCCCTTTTGTCTACACCCTGACTCAGCCCCAGTGTGTCTCCATGTCTGGTTTTCATTTGTGTACTAAGAGCTCAGACGAGTCGCTCCCGCAGTGCCTCGTCCATCCCGGACCCATCCCGGCCGCCGCTGTTGTACCCGTGGGGTTAGACAGAGCAGCAGGCAGGAGAGTTGGGTCCGTTGTTTTCAAGCTTTTTATGTTTTACTTTAATTTTTTTTTAATTCTTTTTTTTTTTAACTCTTGCACCTTAATCTCTCACATCCCTTCTTTGACAGACCGCGAGGGTGGAGAGGGGCTCGATTTCCATTACGCGGTTCCTGAATACGCAACATTCAGCTGACAGCCCTTCCCACACACCCAAACCCCAGACCCGCCTGGGTCGGAATTTTTTTTTTTCCACCCTTCATTTGAACTTTGGGGAGGGAGGGAATCATGTTGGGGAGGGTCACTTTTGGTTTATATATCCCAGGAGCCTGGTAGCACAGACCAGTTCGCCTCACGTATCCATGAGGCACGGCTGGCCCTTCGGACCACAGCCATAACCCTGACGCGGTGGGAAGGTGATGGACGGATGGACAGATGGGTGAGAATGGCTGTGACAGTGCAATAGAGACGAGCATCCGCTGCTAGACAACTCCTCTGAGGTGACTCTTGGTTTGCCCGAAGTCAGGAGGGAAGGACAGACGGACAGACGCCCTTTGTTCACACGGACGGCCAGAGCTTCCCCACACGCAGCCCTGCCTAGAGACACGGAACCACGACGGGAGTTGGGTTGGACTTACACAGGAAGAAAATAATAAATTTTTAAAAAAGGAGATAAAAAAAAATAGGAATAAGAACAACCTCTGTAGCATGGAACTTGAAGGAAATGAATGAAACCCCCAAGCACTTGCCTCAAAACTAGTTTCTCATGCCTGGTGTTTGGCTCTGAATTATTTTACGGCATTCAGTATCAGTTGCCCAAACATGCCAAGTTAAGAGTGTATTGGTGGCTCTACAAGTGTGAACAAACTAAACGAAGCACTTTATTCTGTATAGATTAAGGGAAGGCGGGGAGGGGAGGGGAAGCTTGGATGCTTTTCGGAAGCGTCTTAAGTAATGTTCTAGGAAATGTATTATTATTATTATTACCTTTTTTTTTTATGACCATGTGTAATCAATATATGTTTATCTTTAACTCCAAGTACAGCAGTTACTCTCTTTGGGATGGTGTGAGGAGGGGGAGGCTGAGATGGTTGGATCCATCCCCGTGGGGCCAACTGAGGCAAGTCATTGTCTGCCGCAGGAACGGGCGAGTCTTGCTTCGTCGATGGTCCCAATGTCCAGGAGGTCCCAAGAGGTTCATCAAAGCCACCTCCCAGGGCACAGCTCCCAGTCAGACATCCCCATCCCATCTTCTGCCTGGGGGTGCTGGGGCTGCTCCCTGTGCTGCCCACGAGTGCAACAAGTCACGGTAGGGAGGCTGGCTTGGGTTGTCCCTCGAGGCCAGGTCCTTGGTCATGCTTTGAAATCTGCTTTTGGCCTCTCACCAAGGCACGTTGGGGCTCACTGAGCTCTGAAGTTGGTGAGAGGTCAGAACTGGGCCTTTCCACTGCGTTCTCCCAGTCTGGAAGTGTTACGACTGTTACCAAAGAGGTTGCAAGTGGAAGGACTGAATCAATAAACAATTTGTCTTTTATAAAAGAAACCGAAAGCTCCACCACTTTCTTTTGTTACCTTAATTTTGCTTCATCTTTTTCTTCCCCTCCTTTTATTTTTACTTTTCTTTTAAAAGGGTTTTTTTTTTCAGGCAACTGTGTGAGCAGTCAGAGATGGGGAGGATGAGGAATCCTGTGGAATGTTGATTGCTGCCACTGCTTCACATGTACAGGCTCTGTGTTGGGTTTGGTGGGAGATGTGTGAATGTGTGTGAGACTGTTGTGGGGCCAACAAAAAAAGAGCTTTTCAGGAAAGGGTGATGAGTGGATAGAAGAAGGAATTCAGTGCTTACAGCCCTGGGGTAAGGACTGAGCACCTGATCCTACTGGCTCCATCAGGCTGGTGTGAACTCTTGAGTAGGGGCTCTCTGATCTCTGTTGGCAGAGGAGAAACCAAGGAGCACATCCAAAAGCACCCAGTGCCTTTATTAATTTAAAATGTAGCAGGAGGAGCCTCGCCAGCAAGATCAGCATGGATTTTGGGAAGATAATGGAAGAAGAGATGGTTTTCCCTCACCCTTCGGATGCAGTCTTTGCCACTGTCATTATCTGTAGGGGGACCTGTGCCACTGAAGCTGTTGCATCTGAGCCAGGACAACACCAGGCAGCAGGGAAGAATGATGTCTCTCTGGTGGCATTTCTTATCTGTCATGGCCTTTAAGCTGACACAGCCTCTTGGAGATGTGGAGGAACATCCCCAGGCCATACCTTCACTTGGTGATGTCCAACTTTGCCTCCTTCCTCGGACCAGCATGTGCTGAGATTTGCTTCTTGTTGCTCAAGCAGTGGGATATTTCAAGTTCTTCTGGATATTTTTATACAACAACCATTTTTCCTTTTATAGTTTCCTGCCCTGTGCCAGTGGTGGCTTTTCCACAGCTTTATAATGGATGTGAACCACACACGAGCACTGAACTCCAGTTTATCTGAAACATCTCGAGCCTTTATCAGGGGCCACATCACAACAACTTGTGGAAAGTCAGCAACATTCTCCTGCTGGCTTGAAAAAGCCCAGAACTCCTCCAGGAGAGCCAAGAAACGTGGCAGGAGGTGAGTGGGGATTAAACCTCTATCAGGATCATCAACAACTTCCCAGCCTGCATTCAGCAAGAAGAGCTGAAGCAAAGGTCACAGAATCACAGAATCATTAAGGTATTTTCCAAATACCTTCAAGATCACTGAGTCAACCTTTCACCAGTCACCACCTTGTCAGCCAGACCAGAGCACTGAGTGCAACTTCCACTCATTCCTTGAACAATTCCAGGGTTGGTGTTGCTGCAGGCAGGAGGTGGGATCCTGACACTGCAATAGATGACTTTTTTAAATGGTTGTTCTATGCAGGGATTTATTTTTAATTTTTTTTTAATTTTTCTTTTTTTTTCTGCCAGAAGCTATTTGGAAGTCATCTTTAATTAGCTTGGGAATTGTCTACATGAATTTCTGCAGAACTAGGCAGAAGGTGTTTGTTTCTTTTCCTTGCCTTTTTCACACATTTGATTGTTTCAAAGATTTTTGTTCGTTTTTTTTTTTTTAAGCTACTTTGTGACAGCCAGTCACCTTGGATTTCTTTTTCTTTTGAAATATTTCATTACTGTTCTGATGTGATTGTCCTCTAAGGAGCTTATCCTGTAACTTCCTAAATCCTTCAAATGAAACCAGGACAAGACTCTGCTTCCTTTACTTCCCTTGAATTCTTTTTTCTTCCAAACATATTTCAGTTTCTCCACAACTGCATTTTGACCTAGATTTTGGATACCAGAATTTTCATGCCACTTTGAGGCAATTGTTTTGCAAGGTTTGTTTTTGTTCTTTTTTTGAATTATTATTGATTATCAACCCTGTTAATAGTACTATGACATCACAGAATCATAGAATTGTTGAAAGAATCATAGAATTGTTGGAAGAATTCAATTAATAGAATTGAGAGGTTGGAAAAGACCTTTAATCTCATTGAGTCCAACCACCAACCCAGCACCACCACCATGGTCACCACTAAACCATGTCCCTAAGTGCCATATCCACATTTTTCTGAACACTTCCAGGGATGGTGACTCCATCACTGCAACTGCACTGCCTTTTCCAATGCTTTACAATCCTTTCCATGAAAAAACTCATCCTAATATCCAATCTAAACCTCCCCTGGCACAGTTTGAGGCCGTTTCCTCTCACCCTGTCAGTGCAGGCATCCAGCTTCCTTCTAGTCCTGGGTAAACTCCTGGTTGTGACATCCATAGGGAAGAGCTGTAAGGACACAGATCCTAAAATTTCAGCTCTCAAATGGGGGAAAATAAGAAAAGATGGGGCTCTCCATGAGGCTGTTTTGCTGCATGTGTCCATCACAAATTGTGCTCAGTCCTTGTCTTTGGTTGCTGTGAAGGATCAGTTTCAGCTTTATCAACGTGCAGACACAGGGAATTTCTTTTGGAAATTATTTATTTCATTTATTCATTTATTTTTAAATAAACCACTGGTCAGATGGTGTGGGCATCAGGAGATTTTTGCCCTAACAGATCTTTTTTCCTGCTGCCAGTACAGTCATGTCTCTATCAAAACTTCATTATTGACAACTTTTAAATAAATATGCTTTTTTTCTCAGTCAGAAGCTCTCTTTGAGCCAAACACATCTGAGATCTTAGCAAAGTAAAATACTCTTAAAAAAAAAATCTGAACATGAAAAATAAGAAAAACAGCAAAAATATAAAACCTTTCCCTAAAAACCAGCATTTGTCCATCCATAGGCGAGGACATTGTGATCTGTGATTGAAGATGAGGAGCCCAAAAGGCTGGAGGTGACCACACGTGGCATCCTCTGTCCATCCCTTCTCCCTTTCCACCCTACAACTTCCATGACTCCTCCTTTCCTGAGACTCAACTCCCAGCCTCTCATCACTCCAAAGTCAAGCTGGAGGCAAAGAACTGAGATTATTTGCTTTTTATTACAACTTCCAAAGTGCTTCTGCTGCTCACATGATCTTTTCTTTTGCCTGTCTCATCCCAACAACCCTCTTCACTCAGGAACTCATCAGGTCTCTCCTGTGCCACTTGACTTTAACCCTTCCTTCTCCTCTCCAAGGAACACTGCGCTCACAGACACCTTAGGCTGGGAAATACTCTGTGGATGCCTTTCCCTGGCGAATGTCATCTTAGTCCTCACTTTCTGTATCTGCTGTTTGTTGGAGGGGTCCAACAGCAGTTGAAAAGATGGGGAAAAACATGAAGAAATAAACTAAAAAATGTATAATCTATTTGTCCTGTCTCCTGAGACTGAATAACTAATTTTTCTGTGCTTCTCAGCCTTTCCCAGCTCCTTGCAGGCTCCAGATCCCCTCTTTAATTACCTTGTGAGCCCCTTCAATTTCCCAGGAGGTTTTCCAGACACTCTCCCCTCTTCCCCACTTATCCAAAAAGTTACCAATCACAGATGCAATGTCCTGAGCAGTGTCTAGATGCCCCATGTCTGAGAAGCATCTCCCCACCCCTCCTTGCCCCAGCAGCCCGTGGAAAGAGGAGCAATCTCCCCTGATTACATCTTGGTGAGGCGCAGGACGTTGAGGCGCACGGGCAGGAACGTGGCGCCGGAGGCGTACTGGATCTCCCGCAGAACCCCTTCCCACTTCTTCTGCTCCTCGTCATACCTGGGGACAGACAAACAGACATTGGTGAGGAAAGGTCTCCTCTCCCTCCCTCCAGCTGCTCTCCATAGGGCTGGCAGCCCACAGGCGTTACTTGGCCACAAGAATTGGTGTGAATTTCAGCCCTGCTTTGGGGGACGTGGATATCAGCACCTGGTCCTGCAGGGGAGGGGGTATTTTTCTTCTGGGAGTTGGGTTGATGGCACCAAGGTGAAACATCCATGGTGAAGGACAGCAGGATCCTGCTGAGGGTGCCAGAGCACTGAACTGAGGGACAGGAGCAGCCAACACTGCACTAGCAGCTGTCACTAAACTGCTTTCTGCCCACTCCTCTTGCATGTAAGACTATCTGCTTCCCAACCCAGACTATCTGCTTCTTAACCCAGACTCTACTTCCCAGCCCAGATTCTCTGCTTCCCAACCCAGACTCTGCTTCCCAACCCAGACTCTGCTTCCCAGCCCAGACTATCTGCTTCCCAACCCAGACTATCTGCTTCCCAGCCCAGACTATCTGCTTCCCAGCCCAGACTCTGCTTCCCAGCCTGAGCAAGGGCTGTTCCCAGGGAGAGGAAGCATTGCACAGATGCTGCTCCACACTAAAGGAGAGTCTGGAACCTGCTCCAGGCAAAATGTCAATGCACAACAAAGCCAAAGGAGCAAGTTTTCCCTGGTCTGTTGCTGTGTGAGGCTGGGAGAGATCACTGAAGCACCAATGTGCCCTCCAGCACGGCACAGGGCAAAATTCCCAGACACCGAGTGCTGAGCATGCAGGCTGCTGGGGGTGACAACCTCCATCTCACACTGATGGCATAAAAACAGACAGAAATGACCTATTTCATTACTAATATCCCTCCCATGCTCCCTGGTTTGTCACCTCCAGACGTCGTTGAGCTCCGTTGGCACCAGCTCTCCCGACTCCGTCTCCACCGTGGCGAAGCCCCCGAGCAGGTAGAGCACCCCAGAGAGGCTGACCAGGCTGGCAGAGCTGCGCTCCTGGGGGAACTCAGGGAACGTGTCCCACCTGCCACGGGAGAGAGGACACAGGTTCATCACAGAATCATCACAGAATCACAGAATAATGAGGTTGGAAGAGACCTCCAAGATCATCGAGTCCAACCTGTGCCCTAACACCTCAACTAGACTATAGCACCAAGTGTGTTCTTTTAAACACATCCAGGGATGGTGATTCTACCACCTCCCTGGGAAGAGCATTCCAGTACTTTATTATTCTTTTGGTGAAAATTTTTTTCCTAACATCCAACCTGTACCTTCCCTGATGTATATTGAGGCTGTGTCCTCTGGTTCTGTCAGAGCCCAGCCCCACCTGTCTGCAACCTCCCTTCAGGCAGGTGTAGAGAGCAATAATGTCACCCCTAAGCCTTCTCTTCTCCAGGCTAAACAGCCCCAGCTCCTTCAAACTTTCCTCACAGGGTTTGTGTTCCCAGCCCCTCTCCAGCCTTGCTGCCTCCTCTGGATGTGCCCAAGCATCTCAACATCCTTCCCAAACTGAGGGGCAAGAACTGGGCACAGCTGGGGGAGAAGCTTCATTCACTGTCACACAATCCCAGGATGGTTTGGGTTGGAAGGGACCTCAAAGTCCCTCAAAGCCCATCCAGTTCCAACCCCGACACCTTCCACCATCCCAGGTTGCTCCAAGCCCTGTCCAGCCTGGTTTTGGGCACTGCCAGGGATCCAGGGGCAGCCTCAGCTGCTCTGGGAACCTGTGCCAGGGCCGCAGCACCCTCAGAGGGAAGAATTCCTTCCCAAAATCCCATATGTGGCCATGGCAGGGGCTGTGAGCTCCCTCTGGAGCTCTCTCCTTTCCAGGTGAGCACCCTTAGCCCTCACAGCCTGGCTCCTGAGCAGAGCCAACATCCACACGTGCGGATATCACACCCATCACACTTCTCTGCTGCGGTAATCCCCGGACTCTGCACTGAGTGATGGCACACACCCACAGAGGAATCGCTTTTTTGCACGTTAATTGTGACTTTTTGACATTTAAGCCGGAAATGTCAGGAGTCACCCCCCGCCACCCCGCAATGGTCTCTCCCACCTCCTCCCCCCCCCGGCCGCGCCGCTTGGTCTCACCTGTACAGGATGACGTCATACAGGCAGCGGCCCTGCACGTTCAGCGCGTGCGCGTAGAGCGCGGGGGGGGCGTCGCCCTCCGCCACCAGCTGCGTGACGTCATTGGTGAGCAGCCCCTGCAGGAAGGCGGCGGCCTCGGCGCCCCTCACGCCCAGCAGCGCCCGGCCCAGCGGGAAACAGGCGGCGGCCGCGCCCCGCTGGCCCCGGCACCACCGGCGCAGCCCGGGCGCCGTTATTGCCCTCACCAACATGGCGGCGCCGTCACAGAGTCCCCCCACTGCCGCCGCCCGCCGCTGCCGCCGCCATCTTGTGTGTGTCCGCCAGCAGGGCGACACCTGCTGGCGGGGCCGGGGCGCCACGGGACCGCCCCCTTCCCGTTAGCCACGCCCCCTTCACTACAGACCACGCCCCTCTAATGGATTTAGCCGCTGAGCTGGCCACGCCCATGTTCTCATGGCCACGCCCCCTCTGTTTGCCCACGCCCTCTGTGCCGAGCGGCGCCGGGCGCTCCCCGGGATCCCAGAAGAGGAATTTGGGAACACCCCGGGATCCCCGGCCATGGAATAGCGAGGGAACAGCCCAGAGCGCTCCCCGCGATCCCAAAAGAGGAATTTGGGAACCCCCCCCGGCCATGGAACAGCGAGGGGACAGCCCAGAGCGCTCCCACGGTTCAGGTGTGGGCGCCGTCCTGTTATAGATGGATAATGGGATGATTGGCTCTCGCAATTAAAAGATAACTGTTGTGTGAATATTGAGAAAAGCTTTAGTGAAATGTCCTCAGTTCTCCCCATAGTTCCCTTTTCCCCACCCTGTATTGTTCCCATCAGACAGCCTGGGTTGTCAGGACATGTTTTACCTAGGACAGGTACAAAGAAGGTGTGCACGTGTCCCTTGCATGGGGCAGCTGGGAATGGAAAAGTTTGGTGCTTAGGGGGTTCAGCATGGCAACACCTGACCTCTAATCCAGTTTAAAAAAGCAATTTCCACCGATAAATGGCACAGAAGAGCTGACTGACAGACTTTGAGAAAGGCCAGGGCTGGCTGATGCAACCCCATAGGTATAAAAGACTGAGCATCCACCTTGAAGATGAACTGGGGACATGGTATCCATGAGGGGCAGTTCCCAGTGCTGTGAATTTTTCCTTATGTAGTCCCTTGTTGTATTTTTGTTAAGGTTTAATAAACCTCTTTAAATTGTCAAAGTGAGCAGTTGTCTCTCACATCCCTGTCCCAGCTGCTCCCCATATAATTGGAGAATCAGCCAGGCTGGAAAGGACCTCTGGAGTCATGGAGTCCAGCCATGCCAACCAGAGCATGGCACTATACATGGCAGAGCCAGTCATTCCTTAGCACCTCCATTCCTGCCCCTGAAATCCACTGGGAGCTGCAAACAGAGAGAGCACCGAGCCATTCTCCCTCCAGGTACATTTTGGCTGTCAGGGTGGAAACTCAGAGATTTCCTTTTCTCTGAGGTTCAGAGAATGCAAAACCCAGAAATATTCTTGGGAAGAATTTTGCTTTGCTTTTCTCTGTGAAGAGAAATGTGGAGCTACACAGGGGCATGTTCAGTCCATCAGGGACAGGTTCAGTCCATCAGGGGCATGTTCAGTCCATCAGGGACAGGTTCAGTCCATCAGGGCCAGGTTCAATCCATCAGGGACAGGTTTGGTCCATCAGGGACAGGTTCAGTCAATCAGGGACAGGTTCAGTCCATCAGGGACAGGTTCAGTCCGTCAGGGACAGGTTCAGTCCATCAGGGGCATGTTCAGTCCATCAGGGACAGGTTCGGTCCATCAGGGACAGGTTCAGTCCATCGGGGACAGGTTCAGTCAATCAGGGACAGGTTCAGTCCATCAGGGACAGGTTCAGTCCATCGGGGACAGGTTCAATCCATCAGGGACATGTTCAGTCCATCAGGGACAGGTTCAGTCCATCAGGGACAGGTTCAGTCAATCAGGGACAGGTTCAGTCCATCAGGGACAGGTTCAGTCCATCAGGGACAGGTTCAGTCAATCAGGGACAGGTTCAGTCCATCAGGGA
>JAWWMS010000120.1:2772156-2782340 GCA_035048045.1 Chlorospingus semifuscus | reverse complement strand
AAGCTCACTGTCTAACATAGGTGATAGGTATTGGGAAGTAATTGTAAATATTGTACACGTAGTTTTTAGTATAAAGATATAACACTGCCCTGGAGGCAGGCAGAGTGCCTGGAACTGTCCTGCTGAGCAGACCTTGGCAGGGCAGGAGAAAATTTTTTATAGATAAGATGCAATAAACAACCTTGAGACCGAGAAATGAAGAGCCCTGACTCCTTCTTCAACATCCAGGTTGGGAAAAGAGACTTTCTAACACATCTCAGGGTCACTCTGAGCAGCTAAAGATCCCGACATCTAGGGAGGGTTTTGCTCCTTCACATTGGCATGAGGGGAGGAACACACCCCATTTGTTGGGTGTGAACCCAAGGATGTCCCTGCCTGGGGTCACCACCTGTGTGAGTAACACATCCCCTCCTGCTGTATCTTTGTTCAGGAGTCCTGAGAGCTCAGCTTGGTGCTCACACACCTGGATACAGGTCCAGACAGCCCCTTAGGACCTCTCACAGCCTTCAAGGCATTGATTTATTGCTCCTGATCCACAGTGATGCTGCAAAATGTCCTCAGTGATGTTTCCCTTGGCTAGGTGGGCAGTGTGGGGATGTTCACATCTTTCAGACCATAACCCTTCCCAAGCAGGACCAATCCTTGCTGGATTGTGGGATGTTTGCTCTGCAAACAGCCACATCTGTGCCCTGCAGGGCAGCCACTGTGAGGCTCATGAGAGAGGCTTTTCCTGCTGAGCTCATCTCCTGCAGGAGGGCGGGATGGGGTCGGGGTGGATCAGGTTTTTCCCTCCCGTCACATCTGGATTTGGCTCTGGTGACCACTCTGCTCCACAAGCCCACGACAGGACACCCTAAAAGTGAAGGGGTTTCTTGCTCTTCAATGCCTCTCCCAATCTGAGTGACATTTATTTTTTTGTGGTTTGATTTGGAAGGATCTTTAAAGAGCATCTCATTCCAACCCCCATGGGCAGGGCCAGCTTCCACTGGACCAGTTTCCCTCAAAGCCCCCTCCAGCCTGCTTCCAGGGATGGGGCAATACATTCTCTCTCCTGTAAGGACACTGCCATCCTCCTGATGTCCCTGTTGGCCTCCTAAGGTTTTGGAAAGGGCTGCAGGCACAGAGGTGAGCAGGGAGGGGAGGATCCACATCTCTCATCCCATCCAGCCCTCCTTGAACCAGGCTGAGGAGGTACCAGCTCTGCACTCCCACTGGTCTGGGGGATTGTCTCCTTGATTCTCCCTTTCTTTTTGACTTACTTGTCACTTCCTTTGCCCCCAATGACGTAGACAAGATCTTTGTGTGATACCACTGCGTGGCCATAGACTGAGTAGGGAAGGGGATCAGCCTCACCCCACTTGAAGGACCTGGAAAAGATGAGAAAGAAAAAGATGGGAAATAAAAATATGGGTCAGAAAAAGGTGGGAAGCAAAAGGATTTGTAGCTTGCTGTATGGCACCTAGAGGACATGGCATTTCCCAGACCTAGAGGTGAGCACAGGGTTGGACTCAGTCTCAGAAACACAAGGTCTGCAATGGGGCAGGCTCAGAAAATAAATGTCTAATGATCCTAAAAATAATAAAACTGATCCTAAAAATAATAATAATAATGATCCTAAAAATAATAATAATGATCCTAAAATAATAATAGTAATTATGATCCTTAAAAGGGTGACAGTAAAATAATAAAATAAACATTATTTATGCTAATATCCATTATTTTCCTGAGGTGTTCAGGTAGGGATAGGGAGCAATAATGACCCCTTGAACCTCCTTTTCTCCAAGCTGAGCCCCCCAAGTTCTTTCAGCTGCTCCTGGTGCTCCAGACCCTTCCTCAGCTCTGTTCCCTTCTCAGGGCTCACTCCAGCCCCTCAATGTCCTTTTTGTCATGAGAGGCCCAAAACTGGATGCAGGATTTGAGGAGCAGCCTCACAGTGCCCAGAACAAAAGGAGAAACATTTCCCTGGTCCTGCTGATCCATCCAGGGTGGATGGATGGATGGATGGATGGATGGATGGATGGATGGATGGATGGACGGATGGATGGACACAATCCACTGTCCCTCTTGGCCAGCTGGGCGCATGTTCAATCAGAATAATATCAACCAAATAAAACCAGAAATAAAGTGGTGCTGATCACATCTCTACCAGTCTCAAACCGGTACTCAAACCACCCCCAAGAATTTAGTGGGGGCAGACAAATTCTTTCCCAGAGTCTGCAGGGGCAGATAAATGCCCTGCTCTGTGGGAATGGAACTGGTTTCAAATCTCTGCCTATAAAACAGACTTGGAAGCACACACATCTAAATATAGACCAAGCAAAGGCTTGTTGGTGCCTGCTGCTCTGTCTCTTTGGAAGTTTCTGTCTCCTGAGAGAAGAACAGGATGGTGCCTTTTAATAAAGCTCATGAGCTAGCATGGGTCAGAGCCCATTGTCCAAAAATAATTGGATATTAAGACTGATTTCAATCAGGATGAGCCGTTCTGTGACACATCTGAAAAATTTAAAAACAAGCTTTTCTGTTCAAACCTCTTTTTGTGAGGCCACAGTGAATGCCACTGATCCTTTAATCAATGGGCAAGAGCAGGAGATTTAGCAGAAGAAAAAACCACCTCTGTACATGTCTCATGAGAACATCTACTAACACCAATCCCAGAAAACAAAATATCCCCATAAAGGCTTCCCTCTCCAGGAGGGTCAATAAAGGGAGCAGATGGAAGGAGACAGCTCAGACCCCCAGGGCACAGCTCGAGGGCATTCCCAGCATCCTCATACAGAGTTCAAGCCCTTCTCCCAAATATTTTGACCCATGGCAGCTGCTCCATTTCCCCTCCAAGCCCCTCCACCCCACGCTCACACTGGACACTCACAGGCGGTCGTAGCACAGCACTGAATCCAAGGTCTTCTCTCCCTCCTTCAGCTCCTTCCCTCCAACCACAAAAATTGAGTTTTCTGCCTCCCCCAGGCCAAAGAGGCAGCGAGGGGAGGGCAGGGGGGGCATCCCCAGCCAGTCTGCATCCAGGTGGTCATACTGGAAAGGAACAAATGGTCATTAGTGTGTGTCCTTTTGATTAGCAAAAGCAGGGTCCAGAGGTGGAGGACAAAGTGTGTTCCCATGTGCAGCCTGGTCACCCCAGCAGCACTGCTCCTGTGGCTGTGCCTTTGTCAGCCTGAGCAGGATGGGAGATCTGAGAGCAAACCCAAGGCACAAATTGTATGATAAACCTTTTATGACAAGGCATAAGAGCAGAAATGGGTCTGCAGCAACATTTTCTGCTCTATTCATCAAAGCCTGGACCTTACAGAATCACATTAAAGTTGGAAAATGCCTCTGGGATCACTGGGTCCAACCTTTGACCAATCATCTCCTTGTCAATTCCATGGCACTGAGTGCCACATCAAGCCATTTCTTGAACACCTCCAGGGATGGTGACTCCACCACTTCCCTGGGCAGCCCATCTCATTGCCTTACCACCCTTTTCAGTAAAATATTCTCCATGATGTCCAACCTGAACCTCCCTTGGTGCAGTCTGAGGCCTTGCCTCTCATCCTGTCCCTGGCTGCCTGGGAGAAGAGGCCAACCCCACCTGCTCCAGCCTCCTTTTAGGGAGCTGTGGAGTGATAAACTCTCTCCTAAATTTCCTTTTCTAATTTGGAACAAGCTTGGTCATCTTTGGGTGAAAGGCTTCTTGCTGCACTTACAATGGATGGTTCCTGGGACTGGAGGAATGGAAGCATTTCAATCCTAGAAATTTTCCTGAACCTTTTTATGCATGGAACACCTCACAGTATTTCATGCTGGCATTTTCCATCTCTGCCAGGTAAAAGGGTGCTGCCAGCAATGGCTACACAGATAAAGTGTGCCAGACCCATGTGTGAGGTGAGCAAGCTGCTGGATCAGATCACCAAATCCTTGGACATCTGTAGATCAAGGCATTGCCTTGTCTCCCATCCATTAAAAAAAAAAAAAAAAAAAAAAAGAAAAAACAAATTAAAAAAAAAGAAAAATTCCTATAATGAAGACTCTGAGCACTGTGGCTTAATGGGAACTGGGGAAAAAAATTAATATATCTTGATAGAGGAGGGAGGGATGTCTTGCAGCCAGTTTTGTGGGGCTGCAGGATGGAGCTGTGACGCAGCACTGCCCGGAGCATTGTTTGCCATGGGCTCAGGCCAAGGAGCTCCAGCCTGATGGGTTGGCTCCAAAGGCTCGCCCTCAGCTGGGTGCCTGTGGTTTTTGTCCCTTTGTAAGCTGTGCTCCACACATGTGTTATTTATAGTGCAACCCTGAGCAGCTCAGTCATCGGGGTAGTTCCTGCTTCTTGATGGATTCAGCATTGTTTTCGAGTCATAAATCTTGCAAGTGACAAAGAAAGGATACCCTTTCCCATCTGAAATGTCAATGGAATCATTTTTGCTCCTGCCAAAATCTGCAAGGCCCCTGGGATTTATCAGCGTTTTTATATTTTGGTGCCTGTCCTTAAATCTAAATTATCCCTGACCTAATGCACCTGGCTCCAGCAGGGGGAATGTGAAATTTGGGGGGATAGAAAGAGTCAGAAGGTGTAGGGAGGTGTGGACTGTCATAGTGCTGCATGTGTAAATGTGTCATTTGAGCTGAAAAAAAGGGCTCAAACCCTCTCTAGCTCATACAGCAACTGTGAGCTACATAATGACACTGATGTAATAAATTAAACATTTGCAAACTGATGGCACTGTCCAGTCCCAGGGTTTGTCTGATTCTCCCAAGCATGATTGATATGGTGATGTGTGAAGAGACCCTTGTGGGAAAGAGCTGAAACTGGCCCCACGATGCTCAGGACATTTGCCACTGCATTAGTGGCAAACAGAGAAATGTTGCTGTTTGGAGCTCAGAACCACAGAGTACTTTGGGGGGAAGGACCACCAAAGGCTTTTCATCCAACCCACATGTTCAAAGGGGCACAGGTTTGGAGTTAGAGCTGCTTCCCAGGGCTTTGTGCAGTCAAATATTGAATGTTTCCAAGGGTGCTGCCCCACCCCTGGAAGTGTTCAAGGCCAAGTTGGATGGAGCTCTGAGCAGCCTGGTCTGGTGGACGGTGTCCCTGCTCATGGCAGGGGCTTGGAGCTGGGAGATCTTCAAGGTCCCTCTCAAGATTCCATAGAATGGCCTCCCAGGCCATTCCATGATTCTGTGGAGGTTCTGTGAGGTCTCCTGGACCCTGCTCCTCCTCTGGGTGGAAGATTGATCCCTAGGCACAAGTTTGGCTGAATGCATGGCCCTGCTCTTCACTGATGGGGCTGCCTACACTTCTGTCATCATGGACTCTGTGAAAGGCTGTATCTCAAACAGGACACCCCCAGCACTTCCTCAGCTTTCCCACTCCTTCCTGCTCTGTAGGGCTGGGGTTTCTTCCTCCTGGTTCCTCATTCCCTGGACTTCACCTGGCCTGCACAACCCTCTGCACCTTGGCAGGGGTTTGGAGGTAGGACATCTTGAAGGTCCCTCTCAAGATTCCATAGAATGGCCTCCCCTATGATTCTGTGGAGGTTCTGTGACCTCTCTGGACCCTGCTCCTCCTCTGTTGGGAAGATTGATCCTTAGGCACAGGTTTGGCTGAATGCATTGCCCTGCTCTTCACGGGTAACTGATGGGGCTGCCCACACCTCTGTCAGCGTGGACTGTCTTGCTCTATAGGGCTGGAGTTTCTTCCTTCTGGCTTCTCATTCTCTGGGCTTCACCTGACCTGCACAACCGCCTGCCCCTTTCCAGGTGAGGACAAGCCTGGTCCCTGCAGGATGTGCAGCCCCACTGATGAGGGCAATGAGTCAAGGCAGGGATCAGGGCTCTGTGTCTCAGCTTGGCAGCCACCCTCATTTTATCCTTTCTGCCTGGAGATGTTATTGTTTTTCCCAGAAGATGAGAGCCTTAGACATGTTATTGTTTCTCCCCAGAAGATTTGAGCCATGGAGAGGAACAAAAAAAGGAATTTCTGGGTATGGGAGGAAGAATAGAGGATTTACTGGATTCCTTGGGGTCAGGAGGAAGGGCAGGCGCCTTGTGTTAGCTGTCTGCAGGGAAAGAAATCTGGGCTGCAGCCCAGGCTGGGGCTCAGATTGCCTGCACAGCTCAATCCAGCCGCAGTTGGGTCACTGCTGAGTTAGAGCAGCCCCTTTCCCTGGGGGGTATCCCCGAAGACAGCTCGTGGTGGTGTCCCCCTCTCAGGATGGAAATGGCTGAGGCTCTGAGCAGGACCAAGCCCATCTCCAGGGGCAGGGCAGCACTGGGAATGGGGCAGTGTTGGGAGGCAGGGACATGCCCTGTGTCCTTGGGGTGTTTGCTCTGTGGCTGCAGCTGCTGCTGCTCCTTTTTCAGCACCTGGCAGCGTCACCCTTGGGTTTTCCTGGGGTTCACAACCAGGGAAGGCAGGGGATGCAAAGCAGAACCTGGGTCTGATGCCACGAACCTCCCAGTTTGTGAACCCTGTGGCAGCCAGGGCTGGGCCAAATTCACTGTTCTAAACAATCCTCTCCGCAGCATTTGGATCAGGAAGGTTCATTCCTATTTCCTACTCCTTCAAACCTTCCTCAACTACCACAACCACCCCTCAGTGGCATCATCCTTAAAAATAAAGGGAGAAGAACCTCCTGTAAAGCAACCCAGATCATTCTCCTTTGTTTACAACTTTCACATCACATGACAACAAATATTATGGGAGTTAAAGCTTGGTGATGTTCTCAAGTGGTCAAAGAAACAAAAGAAAGACAAAGGTAGTACCTGTAGGAAGTAGGAGCTCATGGGATCCTCTTTGTTGTCCTCGTTGTAGTACAGTCCTCCGACAATGAAGATCTGATTCTCTTTGGTCACCAGACTGACGTGGTTCTTTGGGATTTGAGTAGACAGGGAGGCAAAATAGCACTCGTTGGCATTGGGGTCATATGCCACTGCTCCACTGTCGCTCACCATGAAGATAAGGTCCTGGAGGAACATCCCAAAGCGCATGGTGTCGTTCAAGATCCCAGGGAGAGCATCCTCCTCCGTGGCCTCCCCTTCATCCACCGCTCCATTGACAACATCCTCCTTTGCCTGATTCTCACTGCTCTTCTTCACTTTCTTCTTCTTCACCACAGTGAACTTGCCTTTCTGGGCATCCTTCACCATCTGCAGCTTCTTGAGCAGCTCGGGGCTGGACTTGACCAAGGCGTGCTTCTCCACGTGCTCCCTGATGAAGTCGCCGGGCATGAGTCGGAAGCGGATGCTCTCGAAGATGACAGGCAGGGCCTTCTGCCGGCTCTCGCGCTCCTTGGCCCCCGCCCACTTCATCACCACCTCGAAGACGCTCTCCTCCTTCTCCACGTTGAGGGAGTCGCTGGAGATGACGGCGATCAGCTCGTCGGGGGAGAGCTGGTAGAACTCCTCGTCGCGGGAGACCAGCGCGAAGCGGTCGCAGATGAAGTCGCGGGCGGCTACGGCCAGCCGGGCGCAGTCCAGCATCAACCCCAGACGGAAAATGGCCAGGCAGTTGCTGAGGCACAGCCTCTTCTGCAGGAAGGACACGCACACGGTGAAGATGGAGGGGATCTGGAACATGTTGGCCACGGAGAAGATGTCCTGCACGTTCTGCTCGGTGATCTCCAGCTCGGAGGTGTAGATGTAGTGCAGGATCTTGCCCGTGACGTCTGGATCCACATCTTCCAGGCTGACCTCCCTCTTCTTGCTCTCTTCCATGTCTGAGAGGAACATGGCCCGGAAATAGGGGCTGCAGGCTGCCAGCACCAGCCGGTGGCAGGGAAACTCCTTCCCTTTCACTTTTAAAACACAGTCCAGAAACTTATTGTGGTCCAACATGTCTTTGAGCCCATCCTGGAGAAGAGTTTGCTGGTAGAGACGCAATTCCTCCACTTGATCAAGAGGCAAACCCATGGTGGTGAGAACCCGCTCGTTCTTTGCCCCAATCCTTCTTTTATGGATAAATATTGGTGGCTGTACCTAAACCTGAATAAAGAAAGCAGAGCTCACAGCCTCACGGGCTTCCAGACCGCTGGCACACCGGGAATGTGAAACCTTGCTACGCTCCCAGCTGTCTGTGCACTTCAGCTTCCAGCTTTATATATAGACACAGCCCTGCAGGGCTTAGGGAATCCATAGTGCAGCATGTGTAAGCCGATCACCCTTTAATATGACACATTGGACAAGGAGGAAGGGAGGGGGGCCGGGGGAACAGCTGTAATTCCAGCCCCAGGAATTCAGGAAGGGTCTGGCAGCTTGTGAGTCACCACGGGGAGAGCAGCAGGTTTGGCTGCTGTGACACCACGGGTTTGGGAAGAGGGCTCTGGGTGAATCTCACAGCCCAGTTTGCTGTTTGGGTCATGGGTGGCAAGGCTGGGGCTTCCTCCTGATGATGCTCTGAAAGTACTGGACCTTTAGCCATGCTAAGAATAGGCCATGAAGTCAAGGCTGGAAGGATGGATGTGCTAAGGGAAGGTCTTGTGTGGGCTTTGTGGCATCCCCAGCTCCAGCCAGCTCCCACCCAGGGCTGCTTTGTACAGGTTTGTCCTTTATTCTCCTCTGGAGTCACTTTTCAGGGGTCTGGAAATGGAGATAGAGGTGTTTATTTACAGCCCAGTGTGGGATACGAGATTTGTGCTGGAATTTCCTTTAAAATCCTCACTAAAGCAGGATATTTGAGGGCTGTGGGAGAGGAATGGCTCTTTTTCCCTGCAGTAGGTGGTGGAGTCTCCATCCCTGGAGGCATTAAGGAAAGACTGGATGCAGCACTCAGGGCCATGGTCTGGTTCAACCATAGGCTGGAATCAACCCCAGAGCTCTTTTCCAGCCTCACTGATTCTGTGAATCTGTCAAACATGCACATGGGCCCCAGTGGCACAGTCTGTGGGCACCTGGGCACCAATAAATCCATCCTTCCCAGATCCGGGTGACAGAGAGACTGTCTGAGGCACAATAGAAATAAAGGAAATGCCATGGTGGGCTTCAACTCACAGATTGAGACATCTAAACACAAATACCTTCTAGTAAACTGAGGGTCTCCTGCTCAGGCCTTCTGGTTCATCACTCCCCTCTGGATGAAGTCTAGAGGCACAGCAGGACAACCTGCCTGGCCTGGAGCTGATGCTGAGCTCTCCAGCAGCTCTTGTGTCCTGCTTGCCTACCCATGGATGTCTAGGAAGTCCCCTGGGCCCTGAAATGGCCAGTCCAGGCCCAGCTGCCCCCACAGAGCTCACAAAGAAGCAAATTAGTTTTGACAGACATGGGCGAGCAGAGTAGCTCTAATTATTTATAGCCATAGTAAAACTTGCACATGAATCTGTTTTATCTCTTGCTGTGGACCCTCTAGGCTGTCTGACACTCAGTGATGGCACAGATTTAATTAACGATTTAATTAAGCCTATGAAAAAATATCAGCCAATTTTCTTGGTGTGTTTAAAGCCGCACAACCCCTTACCCTGGCAGGGATGTGTTCATAAAAATTGCCATGATGGTCATCTCTAGAAGAGGGAGGGAGCTGTACCAGTATGAAGCCCTTCTGTACTGGTGTGGGTCCAGCACCAGCTGGGAGGTATCAACAGAGCAGAGAAATAATCTCAAGCTGTTTTCAGAGCTCACATCATCCTGTGCTGCTCATCTGTGCCAGGACCAAGCTCCCAGTGCTGATCTTTGAACTGGGTCGAACTTCAGGAATTTTTGCTCCCTGACATCTGGGGCTGGACACCCCCTCCCTCCCCTCTCTGCATCAGCTCTGTGCCATCCCAGGTTTAATCCTGCACTGTTGTGCCACCAGCTGGGATCTCCCCCCCTCCCTCTGCCTTTAATCTCCCTTGAGCCCTGCCTTGTTTTCCTTTTCGCTGTGCTGCCGGCTGAGTTTTGCTTCCTTATCCCCCACCCAACGGGGGGGCCACTGCTAAAATTCAGCTGCAGCCCTTCCCAGAGGAGCTGGGTGCACTGTGCCCCAGGTCTGACAGGGCCACAGCCAGGGATTTCCAATCACCAATGGATTCCCACAGTCATGAAAGGTGTCCCCAAGTGGGCAACAGCTCCCCAGGACATGGGAGTGGGTGGAGGTCCTGGTTTCATCTGGGAGAGGGAATTTTCTGTCGCAGACATCTTTTAGAAAAAATCCTTTCCTTAGGATTTTTCCTCCTGAGAAGCTGAGAGGCCTCAGGAACAAAATGTAAACAATGATTATC
>JAWWMS010000120.1:2713342-2737286 GCA_035048045.1 Chlorospingus semifuscus | reverse complement strand
GAGTCAGGAGTTTTCATTATTATCTTTTTAGCCTTCTGTAAGTATCTTTTCTGTATTCTTTAGTATAGTTTAGTATAACATTCTTTAATAGAATATAGTATCATAAAATAATAAATTAGCCCTTAATATAATATAGTATCATAAAATAATAAATGAGCCTTCTGAGAACATGGAGTCAGATCCATCATTCATTCCTGCCATGGGGCACCCTGAAAATAAAATAGCTGAGGCTCCCCTTTACCTTTTCTGCTCCTCAGGGCAGGCTCCTGGGCAGTTGTGTTGCCCTCTGGATCCACCTGCAGCTTTTCCAGCTGCTGTTCCAGGCTGTCACTCTGCCACTGCTCTTCCTGGAGCTTCTTCTCAGCTTCTGGGGCTTTGTTGCTGCTTTCCTTCACCCTGATAGGCAAAAAAAAAAATGATTAAAAAAAAAAAAAAAAGAGTTCAGCTCATTTGTGTCATGTCTATGTCAACTAAGCCTTGGTACTGGATCCTGCTTCTTCCAACAGAAGGGAAAGAACTTTCCATGCACCCAAAGGCAGAAATCCCAGTGAAATTGTATCAGGTGACATCTTCTAAATATGCAAAAGAGAATTAACTAATGGGTACAGCTGGAAACAAGGGGTTTGTTTGCTCAGATCCCTTGATTCTGGCTCCCTGTGTGAATTCACCCCTCAGATGAGCAGGGAAGCTGCAGATTGCTGAGGAGAGATCCTTTATTACAGGAATAATAAACTGAATTATTTAGCCACTCTGGGAAAGCTTGGAAGGCAAACAGTTTATAAAAACACAGTCTAACATTTGCGTCAGTTATCTGAGAGGAAGAAAAGAAACTTCTGCTTTTAATAAACTTGGCAATTAGACATGACCATGGATGGGAGAGGGTGGAAAAGAAACTGGTGGTTGCATCACAAAAAAGCAAATTGCCTCTCTCCATCCTGAGTAACATCTCAGAAAATTAACTGCAAAAATCTGATGTGCACCCACAGAGGCTGCCAGTGGGGCAGTGACTGACACCAAGTGATTCCAAGGAGTTTAGAGCTAAAAAGAAGCACAGATTGACTCTCTGGACTGGACTGAAAAAAGAGAATTTCCCTCCTGACCCCATGGGTGGAAGCTGGTTACTCTCTGAATCAAGAGACTTGATTAGTTTATTTCCCTCCTAGCTGGTATAATTAAAAAAAAATATTACAACTCTAATAAAATTATATCACTGGTTTAAAAATGTAGCTACAGGCAAGACTCGACCTCCTGTGGCAGTGAATTCCCAGGCTGGTGATGTGCTCTGAGACATTTTATTCCTCTCAGTGGTTCTGCATTCACTAAATTTTCATTTGACCCTGGTGTTCCTTTGGCATCCACTTTGCACAAAAACTGGAGGAAAAATGGCAAGATCTGTGGGAATTTTTAATGGAATCATCTGCCAATAGGAATAATTTAAATGAAAGTGCTGTAGAAAAATCCCACTTGTAACAATTCCCAGGGCTCTTCTCTTGATTTAAGCATTATCTGTGTTACCTGAACTTTGTTACACCCCAGCAGTGAAGAGGAGGAAAATCTGATTTTTAAAAATATATTCACATTGAAATCTGACTGGTGCTATATTACCCTGAGGTCCTCCAAGAGTTATTGCACACAGTCTCACAACATTTATGTTACCTGCTTGATAAATGTGTGATAACTGTGGAGCTGCTGAATCATCAGTTTATGGCACATTTTACAGGCAACTGTGCATTTCATTGACTCTGTTTTTCATTACCCCATACTGGTGGTGGCCACACTTCAGTTACCACTCACAGCCCCATCCTCATCTGACTGCACAGCTCTATTAAAGTCACTGGGCTTACAAACATGAAAAAGATTTTTTTCCCAGCATATATTTCCAGAATATAGCTTTAAAAGCACCTTTTCCAGAGTTCTAAAAGAAAAAAATCCATTTTTTTCTGATTGTGATTAATCATGCAGGACAAAAGTGATCCAAGTGAGAATGATCACTGTGGTAAATGAAAGCAAGTAAGCAAACAGTGCTTATTGTATTGACAAGCACACAGGCAGGAATATACTTCCAATATTGGAATACAGATTTGGGAATCAAATAACACATACTGGGAAAAAAACAGTAGCTGAAAGGTGTCAAAAAAAATTACTTTGCTTTCTCTTCTCTCCTAAAACATGGTTGGCTTTCATCATCTTACATTGAATTGAATCATAGAAAATAAAATTAAAAAAAAAATCACTGCTATGCCTCTGTTAAACCAGAATAAATTCATTTAGAAAAGGATACAATGGAACTTACAAAGAATGTGAAAATCTTTGGAAGAGAATATTATAACAATAATTACAGTATTTACTACTGATGAATAATATTGCTGCCTCAATAAAGCCATGCATACATAAATACAGCAATTCTGCTTTTATCTAGGTGCAGCAAGCTGGAAGATGGCTCCATTTTTTTTCTGCCCTTTGTTCTAAAAGAATAATAAAAAGAATGAATCATCAGGCAGGCAGGGAAATTGAGCAGAATAAAATTGAAAAGCCCCTATTTAAGGCAAGGATGGCAGCGTGTGATGCACTGTGGTGCACGTCCCAGACTCTGCAGTGCTCCCTGATCCCAGCAGCCCACAGAGGATGCTGCTGGCAGGGTGAGGCTGTACCTTCTCTGCAGCACAGCCAGCAGCTCCAGGAGCTTTTCCCTCTCCTTTTCAGCAGGCTGGCACAGAAGCCTCTGTGTTAGGAGCTCTCCCAGCAGCGTTTCCCAGCTCAGGCTGTCCGTGCCAGCAGACCTGAGGAAAGCACAAGCACAGAGAGACTGGTTCCCACCTCTGGAATGAAACAAAGGCAGGATTTGAGCACTCTCTCCTATACACTTGTCTGAAGGTGAAGGCAGAACGCAGAGCCAGGCTCACTACCTCCCCCCAGCACCCATCTCTAGACTGCAATAAACAGAACAGAAATATTTGGCTATAAAGTCACAGGGAGTGTCATTAAAAAGCTGTTTCCAGGATGCTTCCCCTCCCCATCACCCCTGAAAACAAACTTCCAGCTCTGATCAATTCATTATCCCTGACTCTCCTCTCACTGCTACTGCCAAAGTAAAAGGAGATTCTATCTCCCAAGTGCTACACTAAACTATTAAATGCCCTGCTATTGATTTTCTCCCTCTGAAAGGCTTCAGGCAGCACTTGCACAATGGCTGTTCTTGTGGCCAAAATGTGCTGAAAGGAAGGGGCAGTTTTCCCATGCATCCCATTATTATGTAGTTTATTACTTCTCTGACCTCTCTGCTTTCAGGAAGACCTTCTTTAGAACAAAAAAAAAGCAGGAGAAATCTTGGTGGTTGGGAGTAAAAATGGAAAAAAAATTGATGTCAAGCAAGCAGTCAATTACAGAATTAAGAGAGAAATCAGATGTTAGAGCTCTTGGACAGCTTCAGGCAGGAGGGATGGTGCAAGAAGCTTTCATTACAGAAACAAGGCAGGCAAGACAAGGATTTCCAGCAGCTTGCAGAGCATGGCAGAGCACTTTCCTTGCTGATAATGAAGTTTGTATACCCACCTTGCAGGTGGGATGAGGAAGAAAGGCTCTGTGGCTGCTGACTCCACGAGCACGTGGCCCATTGCAGACACTGTGCTGGGGGAGGAAAGCTGGGTTAGGGCTTCACACAGGGCAGTATTCCCAGAATTCCAGCCCTTCCCCAATGCCTGTGTTTTGTGGGGAAGAGCTCCCTCACCCCACACCTTCACCCAGCACTGGGAGAGGCAATCCCAGCTGAGTGCAGTTTGATGGGGTTTGCATGTCACAGATTTTCCTAACAAAGCAACCCCTGCTCTGAAACCCAGGGCACAACTTGGATTTCCTGGGTGCCCTTTAAAATATATTTCACACAGCTTTATGTATTTCACACAGCTTGATGAAACCTGCTTTGTGGAAACCCTCAGGAAGATCTGTCAGGCTCACTGTTGTAAGAGGAGCCAGCTGATAACACTGGAGTATCACTGCCAGCCTGGATGAGTTATGTATATAATGACGTGTGCCTGGGACATCCCATTCCAGTGGGTGCTTGTTTGGGACATCCCATTTAGGTGTGTGATTTTTTGGGACATCCCATTTCAATGGGTGTTTGTTTGGGACATCTCATTTAGGGTTGTGTGTGTGTTTGGGACACCAGATTTTAGTGTATGCTTGTTTGAGACATCCCATTTAGGTGTGTGTCTGTTTGGGACATCCCATTTCAGTGTGTGTGTGTTTGGGACATCCCATTTAGATGTGTGCTTGTTTAGGACATCCCATTTAGATGTGTGTGTGTTTGGCACACCAGATTTTGGTGTGTATTTGTTTGGGACATCCCATTTATGTGTGCTTGCTTGGGACATCCCATTTCAGTGTGTGTCTGTTTGGGACATCCCATTTAGGCGCTTGTTTGGGACATCCCAATTCAGTGGTTGTTTTCTGGGACATCCCATTTAGGTGTGTGGGTGTTTGGGACATCAGATTTTGGTGTGTCTTTGTTTGGGACATCCCATTTTAGTGTATGTGTGTTTGGGACATCCCATTTCAGTGGGTGTTTCTTCAGGACATCCCATTTCAATGGGTGTGTGTTTGTTTGGGACATCCCATTTAGGTGTGTGTTTGTGTTTGGGACATCCCATTTAGGTGTGTGTGTGTTTGTTTGGGACATCCCATTTAGGTGTGTGTGTGTTTGGGACATCCCATTTAGGTGTGTGTGTGTTTGTTTGGGACATCCCATTTAGGTGTGTGTGTGTGTTTGGGACATCCCATTTAGGTGTGTGTGTGTTTCAGACATCCCATTTAGGTGTGTGTGTGTTTGGGACATCCCATTTAGGTGTGTGTGTGTGTTTGGGACATCCCATTTAGGTGTGTGTGTGTTTGGGACATCCCATTTAGGTGTGTGTGTGTTTGGGACATCCCATTTAGGTGTGTGTGTGTTTCAGACATCCCATTTAGGTGTGTGTGTGTTTCAGACATCCCATTTAGATGTGTGTGTTTGGGACACCCCATTTCAGTGGGTATTTGTTTGGGACATCCCATTTAGGTGTATGTTGGACTGGGATGACCCATTTCAGTGTGTGCTTGTTTGGGACACCCCATTTAGGTGTGTGCTTGTGTTTGAGACATCCCATTTTGGTATAGGTTTGTATGGGACACCAGATTTTGGTGTGTGTTTGTTTGAGACATCCCACTTCAGTGTGTGTGTTTGGGACATCCCATTTCAGTGGGTATTTGCTTGGGACACCCCATTTCAGTGTGTGTTCTTTTCCTCAACACAAATTCAGCTGCCCAAAGCCAAGTCCCTGCAGACTTACTCCACATTTCCTTACTTCAGCTGTAGCTAAAAAAATGATAAAGCCTTAGAATTGCGGAAATGACAGATGTGCCTTCTGGGCTAGGAGTGGTTAATCCTAAAATCAAGTTAAGGTTCATACTGACAGCCTTGGCCCAGCCTAAAAATGCAGATTTTTACTCTGCCATCTCCAAAAGGTTTAGCATCTATTTATAGAGTTTTTCATTTCACCTTTTCTGATAGGAAGAGATGATTCACTACAGCCAAACAGAATTGAGAGTTGATCAGCATAATAAAGTTAATGGAAGGAATGAGCCTTGCTGACCAAGTTATTAACAGCTCTCAGAGTTTTTCAGGATCATTCATTGCCCACCTGACACGTCAGCTCTTTCCTTGGCCCTGTACACAAGCAATAATTTATGCATTGCACTTAGTGCTTTCCACAAAGCCATTACCCAGCTTTGGTTCCTGCTTACCATCAGCAGACATGTGAGGTAAAAAAGAAGGGGATAAAATATAGATTTGCTCCAGGAGATCACAACAACTTCTGCAGAGTTAGAAGGGGGGGAATTATAACAGCCAGAAGGGTGCAGAAACTTTCAAATCAAGGATGTTAACTCAAAACTACAGAATTCTTCTTAAATTTTATAGTAATGCTCTACTTAGGGATACTCAGCTGATTTTAAAGCCAAATTGGGTGTCTAAAGTAATGAGGTAGGAAATGACACAGAAGAGATCAGTTGTAACTTTATCTTGATGAAAAATTTCCCCCATCCCCATCAGACCAGTCTCAAATCCTCACTATCAATTAGACCATGAACTCTTTAGCAACAAACTGAGCAGCAATTTAACAGGAAAGGACGTAACTTGCTGTGGTACCACGGTCCCTTTACACAGCCAGAGTGACCCAGAGTGACATCAGTGTAAACACAAATCAGATTTATTGCTGCACTAAGATTAGTGTAATTTACACAGTCCTCAGTGAGGCTTTAAAGAGGGTGTTTGGTAAGAACCAATGATGTGGTGTGTTTTCAACATTTCTGCATGTAAATCCTTCTCAAAGAGCATTTATTGATTTAAATAATGCACCAGTGATTTAGTGCTTACCTAAAATGGCACTTTGCCTCCATTCCCCACCCTGCTCACAGAAATCTGCTCCTCAGAAGCCTCATGTCTCATAAGGGAAAAGACTCCCAGGCACTTAAGCTGACCACATAAACATTAGCTGAGCTGCAGGAGGAGAAATAGCTGCACCACCACCATGCCAAATCTAGTCATGTCTGCAAGTCTGTACATCCTTCCCAGTTCCAGGACAAAAGTCCAAGAGATAATGTGATTAGAGATTCCCATATATTGCAAACAGGCTGTTGGCACAAAGCACTTGTGGTTTGATGAAACTGCCTGGGAAAACCAAGCTCCTGCATTACTCAAACAATTTGAAATATTGACTTTCTGATCTTCTTACCGGGTAGATTCTGTCCTTGCAGCCTCAGGTGATGCTGAGTGCTCAGAGTGTGGTGGATGAGCAGCTCCTGACTTGTCCTATGGATGGGCAGAATTCTTCTGTTAATGGTGGAGCATTTACAAAAGCAATTACATAGTTCAGAGGAAAACAGCTGCACCAATGCCAAAGCAGCAGCTTTTGATTATTGCTACAAGCAAGCCAGAACTTTTGATTTACAGGGCCTCCTCAGAAGCTCTGCTTTAATTCCCATCCATTGCAGGATGAAAACAAAGCAGAAGTCAGTAAAAAGGGCAGTTTCATATGAAATCAGAGTGCATTAATAAACCAACTGTGCTAGCAGTGATGCTGCTGCACTGTGGGTTGTGTCCCTAACCCAGGTTTCATCCTGGGTTCAATTTTCCAGCCCCCATTCCTGATTTGGGAGATTCACAACCTCACCATAACCCCATAAGGAGGGTTTTGGATCAATGAGAATGGGATGCCTAAATATTGTTCACAAATCCTGCCTGTGAGACAGCAGCAGCTGCTGATGCTGGTGTGACACATTTGTTTGCTTCCTGCTTCCAGCAGCCAAGGGTGCTGAGCACTGAGGAGCCCCCAGTGCAGCCCCAAGTCCTGCTGTCAGTCAGTGACAGTCCTGACACGGCCCATGTGTGGCTGTGATTGGTATTTCTGTGTTTGCTGCTGCTGAAACTGCCTCGAGTTATGCACAAAGGAACTGAGGAGTTACAAAAGACAATTCCTGCTTTATCACTCCATCAGCAGGACAGGGATCCCTGTCTGGAGGCAGCAACCATCTCAGATACCAAGGGACAAGGATGTGGAAGAGCAGATCTGATTACCAAGTGCGCTCCTCTAATTAATTTGTTTGCCTACCTGATGTGTGAGCTGCCCAATCTCCTCCTCCAGAGTTTTAACCTTTGCTTCTCTGTCAGCCACCAACTGCCTGAGCTCATCTATCAGGGTGCTTTGTTTCTGAATCTCAGGCTCCATCATCTCCTTGTTCTCACCCTTCTTCTGGCTCAGGCCCTTTAAAATCTCCTGCATTTGCTTCTGCTGGCTCTGGTAAAAACAGAAACAGGTGAGATCTTTATTTGGTACAAAATTATTATTTTAAACCTCCCCAAGACAAATATCCATTTAGGAATGGCAGGACAAACCCCTGCCCTGCCAAGCCCATTCCTTGGTGGGAGCACACTGGTGTCACTGGTGCCACTTTGGCAATTTGATTTGTTATGTTGACCTGAGCAATGGTCAGATTCAATTTGCTGCCAGCTCTGCTGCTCAGTGTAGCAGAAAACAGAACAAGAAAGGCTGGCCTTTGATAAAGAAGTGACTTTTTTTCCATAAACTGAATGAAACTCAAGATTTCAATGTGCTTTTTGTGGAGTTAGAACATGATCAGATCTTGTGACAGTGATATTAAAAGCTGAGGGTACTGTGGGGTGACAGATATGAGGCCAGGCTGCTTCACCAGTAGTTTTGGAGGTTTTTTTCCACACTGACAAATCTAATACCTGTCAGGCAGTTTGTTCTGCCAGGCCAACAACCTGCAAGTAAAGTGCTTTTGTGATAGAAGGGATAAAAGAGATTTACCATCCCTTCCCTAATAAACTTGCATATTTCTGTACTAATTTTAATGGGAACACTCAGAAAAAGTGACAAGTGTTCTTTGGCACCCCGAATCTGCTGGTCAGCACCCACAGGGCCTGGGGAGAAGGGTGAATGGCAGCTGAGCTAAACCCTACCCACAGCAGCAGGGAAATCTGAGTGGTTTGAAACCAGCGAGGAGTTGGATCAGGAAACACAGAATTAACCCTGCTTGGAGGTGGTGTATAAATTTATTTTTATCTCTAAAAAATTTGCTATTTTAATTGAGGAAGGCTGTTTAAAACAATGGCAGGACAATGACAGGAGCCATTTATTTCTTTCTCAGCATCTTTGAGCCTTTGCTAAAATTCTTGGTTTAGAAGAGGCCAAATCCTCTCAGCTCCTGCATGTGAGTGTGCACATGGTTTAGTGCTCATGGTTCAGCTTGTGTGTTGTGGGCTGTGTAACAAAATCAAACAAAATAAATGGAAGTTTTGGTACAAACAAAAAAAGTCCTCCAGGACTGCAGGAATTCTAAGGAAAGAAAAAGTCTACCAGTGGAGCTGAAAGCAGAATAAAGAACACAGGCCTTGGGTCAGGACTGAAGCCCTTCCTCTACCTACTTCAACCCTTCTACAAAATGTTTCTGCCAGTCCCTGCAGCTCAGGGCCCCTTGGCTGTCACTGTCACACCTGGTGCTGTCTCACAGCCCTTACAGGACCTGATCCAAAATGCAGGAGGGCTTCAGCTGACAGGAAAACCTCTGGCTGTCACACTTGGATCCACCAGGCTCCTGTGCACCCTGAGGCTGTGTGTGCCATGAAAGGACATCCTGTTTTATCACCTATAGGACCAACACAGACTGTACCAGCAAGGCATCTATGAGCTCATCATCGTGTTTCCCTTTCTCCAGCAAGGTTCCAATCTGGCCCTTCAGCATCTTCACTTCTCCACACAGCACTTGGTTCCTGGCTCTTGTGGCATCAAGTTTTTTTTTCAATTCCTCATGGTTTTTTTGGAGAGTGTTGTGTTGCTCAGAGAGTTTCTGCAGTGATGTAAAAGGAAATAAAGTTATAACTTATCACCAAGGCCCAGGTGCTGTGGTGAGCAAAAAGAATCACACATTACCTGGTAGAATCTAAAAAATGGGACTGGAATACTGTATTATTCCTAAGGAAATAGAATTTATAAATGCTACTGGCTGTCTGCTTGCCAGCACCCAAAAAGGGTCTGTCTGCTCAGGAATCCAGGTGGTCTGGGTAGATTCTCCATTATTCTGGATTCTGATTCTCCATTATTCTGTTGAAATGGAGAAGCCCAGAGCCCTGCAGATCCAGGAGTGTGAGGGGATGTCTGTATTTGGGATGAAGAATGCACACCTGGCCAAGGGCTGAGAGGGCTGCTAAGGAGTTTGGGTGCAGCTGTATCAGGGCTTGGCTGTGAAGAGGGGCAGAGCTTCCTCCAGCAGACCAAGTGGGTTTATGAAATGGTTTTAGGTAGTGTGTAACACACCCTGAAGGCAGAACAAGCCATTACACACTGCTCCACACCCAAACAGAACTCTGTCAGCTCACAGGATTCTACCTCCAAAGATTCCTTCTTCTCTTTTTCCAAGCTGCGAATCTTCAGCAAGTTCTTCTCTTGGACTGACAATTTCCTTGCATCAGGAAATGCCAGCAGCCCCTCATCCATCTCCAGCAGTGAAGTTCTGATCTTCTGCTGATTCAGTTTATGCTCCAGCTCATGAACCTATGGCACAATAATGACAACTCAGCCAGAGCTTTACCAGGGGCACAGGGCAAAGAGGACACAGCCAAAGACAGCTCAGATTATTTCTTGATATTTTCATGGTTAACTAACACTAGCAGTGTCTGGCCTTTCAAACTGAAATTTAGCTGCTAATAAACATGCAGATTTTAGGGCATCAGTGCAGGATGGAGATCTGGGACACATGGGAGATCTGTGGAGCCACATTTGGAGGCCAGACAGGCACTCCAGAGCACTGGAATTGCTGCTGTGCGAATCCAAAGGAACTTTTGGTGATTCAGTTTATGCTCCAGCTCTTGAACCTATGGCACAATAATGACAATTCACCCAGAGCTTTACCAGGGGCACAGAGCAAAGAGAACACAGCCAAAGGCAGCTCAGATTATTTCTTGATATTTCATGGTTAACTAACACTAGCAGTGTCTGCTCTTTTATACTGAAATTTAGCTGCTAATAAACATGCGGATTTGAGGGCATCTGTGCAGGATGGAGATCTGGGACACATGGGAGGTTTGTGCCTTTGTGGATCCACATTTGGAGGCCAGACAGGCACTCCAGAGCACTGGAATTGCTGCTGGGTGAATCCAAGGGAACTCAGCTCTCAACTGCTCACTGCAGGCTGCTTTTGTAGTCAGTGGAAGGAACTGGGCACTTCCACAGCTCAGTTCCTCTGCCCTGCTTTGGAGGAACCTGCCTCACTTTTGATCCAGTGACTGGATTTACAAGATCCCCACTGACTACAGAAGGAGTCTGGATCAGAAAGAAATCTGCACATTAGAGCAGGGAACAGAAGGAACAGTGGTCAGATGAACCCCAGGCAGGGATAAAACAAAGAGAAATGGAATTTGCTCAAGGGAAAGCAGTGGTTAAAAATCTTAGTCAGAATGCAAAAAAAATCACAGTTTGATGGCATATAATTGAACAGCAGGAAAATAGGAAAATTACAAATCAAATTCCTGAGAGAAGTTTTATTTAGATGCAGATAAAACTGCCTCCCTGCCTCCTGCTGACATTTCAGCTAAACTCTGCCCTTCAGAAGGCTCAAGAGTTAAAAGATTTCACTGAAGCTCCTGAGGGAACAACTTGAAAACCTGATCTGGCCTCAATTCCTCCCACCTGACTCCAAGCACTGAACAAAGGTGTCTAAGTCAGAGCACAGGCACTGACAGGGCTCCTTCTGTTCTCAGTGGAGAGAGGCACCTTCAAAACACCCTGGGACCTGAACTGGGCTGCCACAGCTCTCCAAGGTCACTGAACTCCTTCCTTTGACACAGACGTGAAAGATTCCCAGCTGAAATACCAAAGCTTGCAGGGCTGCAGAGTCATTAACAGGGTGTGCACACAGCAACAGAGAGATGTGAAGAATTAATGAAGAACTAACAGCACTTTTACCTTAATTTGAGGTGATATCTGCACTTAGAAAGAGAATTCCAGCTGAAATAGCACCATGCAGGGCTGGAACTCACCTTGCTTTGGAGAAGGACAATTTGCTGAGCTCGCCCACGCCAGCTGCCAGAATTGGTCAAGAGACTTTGGATATTCACATCTTCCCCAACTTCCTTGGCTAAAATCTGGGAAAAGGGATTGACATCAACAATAAGGCTTAAAAGGATGTGTTGAGGAGAGGGAAGGAAAAGCAGCTCTCTCTAACAGGGAGCACAAGCAGTTTTCAATATAAACAATTATTTTTGATATGATGAATATTTACCCATAATTAACCATGAGCAGAGCAGAGGTATTGTCCTCACACACACCAGGAATTGAACCAATCTCCCTTGCAAAATTCTGACACAGCTAACTTAGTATGAAGAGCATTTAAATTATTTATAAAAAGGTCAGCAGAGTTCTATTTTTAGGACCATATTCTCTACTCTGATCTGCATTGCAGGTCTCCTACACAAAGTAGGGAAACCAAAGAGAATCAGAGTACATAATAACACTTAAATCCATCATGAATCAGAGGAAAAGGTTATTCTGGATGTCATTCCAACAAACTCTTTAAGCACATGCTTTAGTTCAAACAAGACCTTTAATCCCATTGATTCCCATGGCACTGGAGCCTACATTAAAGGTAAATACATAATTAAATGCATGGGAAAGGAGGAATGAACCTGGATGTATGTCACAAACACTTCTGCTGATCTGAGACTTTAAAACTCAGAAGGATTTGTGTCCAGTGGACAGTGGGAGGCAAAACATGAGATCCCTGTCCAGGAGCACAATTTCATTCCAACCCCCACCCTTGTGTCTTCATCACCTCCCTGCTCCATGGAACAGCTCATGGGGGCCAAGCAAGGGTCAAAAACCTCCCAGTTTCCCACAGCTGAACCTCCTGCAGGGGTCCCAGCCCCAGAGTGCTCCCTGCAGTGGTACCTTCTGGGTCAGCTTCAGTTCCTGTTTCAAATTCTGGAGCTGGTTTCGATATTCTGTCACTTTTATGTTGGCTGTGCTCAATTTTTCTTGCAGTACTTTCACCTCTGGATTGTCAGCCTTGGAGGAGAAGAATGTACTTGGTGAGAGCAGAACCCTCAGGGGAAAAACTGAAGTGATTAACATCCATGGATCCATCAGGATCACTGAATTATTTTTTCCAGACATAATTTTTGGGGCATAGAGGGGGTACAGGGGAATTTGGTCCCAAAACTGGTAACAAGGATACATCCTTATTCTAGAAAAGAGCAGAGTATCAGCTGCTGATTTCCTCATTTCAGTTAAAATTCCTACCAAGTTTCCTTCCAGCTTTTTCAGAGCTGATTCCTTGATTCCTGCAGCATCACCACCAAGGGAATGGATTTTTTCTGCAGCTGCCTGTAGCTGGAAAAGAACCCCATTGTTAGTGTGGAATGGATGCAGAGAACAGCATCACTCCATGGAGTATTAATCAGCAAAAAAGTATAACTTTCATGTTTATGTACTCTAAAAAACCTTAATTTTTCCCTTTTTTTAAACACAAGCAGTAGGAAAGCATAATTTTTTTTTCTGAAATGCTTCCCAAAGAATCATGTTACATTTTACTGTGGAAAACTTCAGAAGATGTCTCTGACTTGCTGAGATGGGATCAAATTTCAAGTATGGAGACTTCTGAGGTATTTTATCACCAAAAGTATCTCAAATTAATGTTTATGTACATAAATCCAAATCCTGTCCAGCCCAGAATATTTCATAAAAAGCAAATAGTACTCAACAGAGAAATATAAAAGGAGAAATCCACCTGACACCCTAGAACTGAGATTTAATGGTGTTAAGGTTCTTTTTCTTTAGCTGGGAGCTCTAAAGCAGCATTTTTAACTGCTTTAAAACACTTAATTTATTACTGAAGGATAAAGACTGCCTCCTCTTGCTTGCCACAGCAATGGAAAACTGACCACAACCCCTCCTGCTCTGAATCATGCCCTGTGCTGCTGTTGCAAAGATTTCTAAATGGATGAGAGTGCAGGAATTTGGGGCTGAAAGGCCAGGAAGTGTTGATTTAAAAGTTTGGGACTCCATTCTTTGAGGTGGGTGGAAAATCTTGATTATTTGCCTGAATTAAAGAAGGCTCTAAGGAAGAACTCCTTCATTAAAAAGGGACATCTGGGGAAAACTCACTCAGGGCCAGCTCTAATTTCACCCTTTTTCATGGTTAGGGCCATTCTTTCTGTCCAGTTCACAGAGTTTTGTATGAACTGATAATGAGGAATTTCAGCTGGAGATGGCAGCTGCTGGCTCCAGTTGTGAGGAAATTTTCTGCAAACATCCCTTTGCTTACATGGCCCACCCTCTGCCAAGTGATTGTTCAGGGTGGCCACACCTTCCATTCTGTTTAGGGGAAAATAATCATGGTAAAATACTTATGATTTACAGATTTTTCAGTGTTCAGGCAAGGAAAGAGCTAAAAATAGGTAAAATAACAGTGTTTTCTAGCTATCACTCTACATTTTTGATAGATACCTCCTAGTGTCAAACCTTGCTTTCATTTTACACATCATTTCCATCTTTATCTTCTTCCTGAAATGTTTGTGCTCCTTTCTTTTTGGGCCAAAATCTGAGAATATTTAATGTTTCTGTTTGAATAATGGTCATTCCACTTCTGCAGTAGGGGAGAGGAACCAAGTTGATCTTTCCTTAAATTATTCATTAATTTCTCCACTACTTGTGTGATTTTGTAGGTCCCAAACTACACCTGATACTTGTTTGCCAACCTGCCAACTGTTTGACAAGACCCCTGTGACCAGAACACTGTGGATTTATGCAGGAGTTCTCTAAAATTTAATTTAATCTATGACTTCTTGGTCTTTCAGGTAGCTGGGGTGCAATTCAGGTAGATGCATGAGTCATGATAATAAGTGATGGTGAAAGGCTGAGTCAAAATGCAGCTGTCAGCATTATTGATTCATTTAACTGATGTCTTCTAAGAAAGCAAAGTTCAGGAAAAAAATAAAAATCATTTTTAAAAAAATCACCAATACTGTGTAAGGAAGAGGAGCAGTAGCTAAAGGACAAAGCAAATATTGACATCAGGACATCTCATTTTCAATTCAGCAGCCACCTGAGCAAAATCACTTCTGTGAAAGGTTGGCAAAAAGTCACAGTAAAGTAGAAAATTTAATCTGCCTGAGTGAAGATTTGCTGTCTTATATGATATAGCTTGGTGTTGTCTCAGCTCTGTAAGTACTTATTCCAGAAAACAGCTTTCATTACAGGCATAACAAAAGCTTAACAGAATAAAGAACTAATTAGTGACTGGTCTTAACGAGGTGGGACTGTAACACACAAAGGTGTGAATTTCCTTCTCCTCACAAAAAAATAGATAATAAGAGAAATAGCATTGACAAACTGGTAGAAATGTCTCTGTGCTTCTACAAATGAACATTCCTAATTGCTGTTTAATAAATCCTTGGCTCATTATAACTTGGGGATATCCTTTCCTATAGGATATTCACCTGCAGAGGTGAAATCTGATTCCTCTGCAGAGGTGAAACAGGTGAGGGAACATCATGGACAGAAATGACCACAACCCAAAGCAAACACGGATTTAAGAGCAAATTCAACATGGGAACATGAACCAAACCCATTTTCTATCCCACAAGCTGGATTTCCATGCTGTATCATGCAAAAAGAACAAGAAAAATGCCTCACTTCTCTCTCCAGCTCCTTGACTCTGTGATTCAGCTGCTTCACTCTGGCTCTCTCACTCTCAAACTCAGCAGTCACCTCCCGGTTCTTTTTGGCCAACTCAACTATTTTGGTGGCAGCCACGTCTCCAGCTAAACCAGACACCCCTGAAAGGACACATCAAAGCAGAGGGCACATCTCACAGGCAGGATGCAGGTTCAGAACAGAGCAGGCTTTTGTTCTCTGTCACAATGAACTTGCATTGTCCCATCCCTTCCTCTCTGAGCTGTGCCAGGCACTCCAATGAACAAGTGAGGGAAGAGATGTCAGAGGTGCCAGCTGGATGGGTTGGTCCTTTGATTCAGCACCACAGCCACATTTCACACTGTGGCAATGTTTATATACATAAATCCAAATCATGTCCAGCCCAGAATATTTCATAAAAAGCAAATAGTACTCAATAGAGAAATATAAAAGGAGAAATCTACCTGACACCCTAGAACTGAGATTTAATGGTGGTTGTAGCCACATTTTTACCTAGAGAGGGCAGTGGTGGGAAGGACAGCTGGGAACAGGATTTTTTGGCATTATCACAGAAAAAGGCAACACTCTGCTTTGCCTGGTTGTTTACTACAGGAGGAGTTGCTGGAACAGAGGTGTGAACGTTTCTAGACATCAGTTCTCAAAGGTCAGGCACAATATTACAGCTGGGTGCTGGACAAGGTCCAGGAAATTTCATTGTGCCTGTTTATAACTCCCTTGGGATTACACAGGGAGCTTTACTGTCTGACTCTTTGAATTGCTGTTTTAATTAGCCACGTCACTGGCTCCCTCATCAGGGAGGGTTTGATTAGTGCCACAAACAAAGCAAACCCCAGGCCTGGCTCTTGTGTCACCTGGCTCTGGTTAACACCACACAGGTGAAGCAAAGCTCTGCTACAAGTGCAAAATCAATGTCATGGCAAACAATGTCCACAGAAACTTCCAGCTCAGCGAGGAACGTGAGCCTGCAACAACAAACCCTTGGTGGGGGTGTGCAGACTGAACTTGGCTGCTGTCACTGCTCTTAACTCTTTCATCCTTACAGTAATCACTTTTCTCTGATATTCATGGGCTGGGGTGGGATGAGAGGTGAGAGATCACTCCCAAGTGAATGCTGAGGCCCATAAAGCCCCAGGGACATTAAAGGGGCCACACAGAATACAGCTGGGAACAGAATTTGTTCCTATGCCACTGTTTACAAACCTTGTAAAGAACACAATTTATTGTTTTGAAGGAATTTATTTTAAAAGCACTTGAATTCAATTTATTATTTTCAAAAGCACTGTTCTCCCTCCTTTGTGTGATTTGTGTTACCCCTCCCACCTAGGAGCAACTTTTACCTCAGTTTTCAGGATAAATAATGGCTGCTGAGAATCACAGTAAATACTAAATTAGCCAAAGCCAGGTTGCTGCTTCCATGTTAAATTGCTGGTTTTCAAATGCATTGCACTGACCCAAGGCTTTTCACTCCCAAGCAATGTGGGGATTGCCACAATACAGAGAGGAAATCAGAAGCAAGGGCTTGGCATCAGCCAGAGAAGCTGCAACAGCACATCTGGCTCCTGCTCCTGACCAGGAAGGGATTATCACCTCTCCTAAACACAAACTACAGCTGCTTTTCAAGGATTAAGGTGGAATTTAATGTTATTTAGTTCTCTTCATTGCTGGTTTCCCCTTCTCTTCAAGCCTGGTCATCACTGCTGTCCTGACCAACAGTGGCACCCAGTGGAGGAGGTGCAGCCTGCACAGCTCACTTGTCAAAAAACACCAAAATCACTTTAGAAGCTGAATTTTGCATTCATCCAGCATCCCTCCTGTGCCCTGTTCAGGCAGAAAAAAAGGAGCCTGAATAAGAAATTTAACTCTACAGAGCAGAGAAAGCTGCAGCACAGCTCTTTGACACTAACAGCAAGTTTTCCAAAATAATATTTATAAGGAACATCATTATTTTTGTGCCAATAACAGCAAGCTTACAGTTTTATGAGGAACAGAAATCCCTGTGTACCCTAACAGAGCACCATTCTTTTCAGGAACATTTTTTTGTCATCAGCATCAAGCAAACCAACATGGGGAGAACACAAAGTTGCTGTGTTTACCTGACAGGGCCAACCTCTCCTCCTTTACTCTTTTCTGGAGCTCCTTTATTTCAAAATCTTTCTCTGCCATCAGCCTGTAGAGCCTGCAGTTCTCATCCCGGAGCTCTCGGAGCTGATCCTGCAGCTGCTCATTCTCTGCCTCAAAGAAACTGGGAAAAAATGAACCATAATGGGAAATAATGCACAAACAGAAATAAAATAGTGAAACAACTGCATGATAGATGGGCTGAGCTTATCAAGAGTGAGTTTATTGAATTAGGCAGAATGTCCTAAACCTCAGATAAGAACACAAGCTGATTATCTGATCTATTCAGATAACATCTTCTTTAAAAAAAATAAATTAAAAATTGTACTTTCTTGAGCTGTCTGGGGTAAAACATAACAGAACAGGTGCATTGAGGTTACCAAATAGTGTCATCTCAGTGTTACTTACCTGCTTCTTCAGAGGAAATCAGGCAGCATTCAGCATGTGGGACATTCAGGCTTTCTTTTCTATACTTGTCAAAGCCAAGAGAAGCCAACAGGGCATTGACTATAAAGCTGCCCCTGGGGTCTTTTCAAAAATCAGTGTTTTAGAGCAATTCATAAAAGACCAATTTCCCATGTCCTCAGCTGATTCTCCTGGAACCCTGTGAGCATCAGTTTGTATTGTTAATGGTGCCTTTTGGAATTCATTTAGAAACAGAGAATACCAAAATCCCCCTCTGAATGGAAAGAAACAGCCCTGCTTCTCTATTCTTCAGGACATTTAGCAACATTTAAAGGTTTCATCTCTCTAAGACATCCAGAGAATTAATAACTTTAATCTCTTTATGGCCCTGATGTGATGGGTCCTTCAAATATAAAATCCAGGAGCTGTGGCCTCAGGGGCTGCATTCAGTTGGGGGAGATCAGAATTATCTGAGCTCCCTGACACAGGGTCCTTGAGAAAACCTGGGATTTAATACAATTACCCACTCACAGGTGACATTTGGGCTGACCCCAGCTGCTGCTGGTGGGAGATGCAGGTCTCCAGTGCCCTGGGATTCCCACGTGGAAGTTCCTGATAATCTACAGCATCTCAGTTACCCATACACCTAAAATGTATTAACTCTAGATTCTCATTTAACCCTAAATATTTACACTTTGGAGATGTGGTTTGGACAAAGCCCAGTTGTTACAGTACGTACCTGTAAACACAACCAAGTCACATGCCTCAATAATCATCTCAATTTTTTTATTCCAAAGTTTTAGCAAGCTCTTAGCACCCATTGGACCTGACAGCTTTTAAATGCACCCTGCATCTGCCCATGGACCCCTTAAAGCACTGCCATAAACAGCACAGCCTGTTCAGGAGAGGATTCACAATGCATAATTAAGAAATGCACTTGTGTTTCAAAGCTGCAAATCAAAGGGAGATCAAAGGCAGCTGCTCACAAAGGAGAAGAAAGCAAGGAGCAATGTGAGCAAAGGCAGAACTGAATTATTCCCACATGAACCGCCCAGAGGAGTGAGCAACAAAACTCAGATCCAATTAGAGACACCTGAACCAAAAGATTCTGAACAGTTGGGGGATTAACATGGGAAAAAGGTTCTAAGCTCTTAACACACCTGAGCAGTGAAGTCTTCTGAGAGCTGGAGTCCAAGTCTTGAGGACAAGCACTTAGAGGAGGATGGACAGAAATCCCAAGTGCACAGAGCTGGAGTCTTCTCTGAGGAACTTCCCACCCCATCCCACAGTGACTCTCCCTGTTACAGAGACTATAAATGAACCAAAAAAAAAATTGGCTGCCAAAGGTGCCCTTTTCACTCTCCTTCAAGGAACCAAAGCCAGCAGGAGCTTATGAGCAGGGCTCTGCCTGGAATTCAGGTGGTTTCCCAAATTGCATGCCCTGTTCAGGCCAAAAAAAAAAACTACAAAAGAAGTAAGGAATTAATTTAACTTTGTCAAATTGTGTCTTTCCCAACTCGTTACACATTCTGCACGTGATGGGCAGAGTCACTTAGATACATTCAAGTACAACAAACAGAGAAGGGAGGATAAAGTTACAGAGAGAACATAACAGGCAGAAATATCAGCTAAACACTTGTCTAAACAAGACTGGGGAGTAGGATGGGAGGAAGGAAAAAAGAATTCCCAAGGCTCAGAGGAAGGGAGACTTCTGAGAGGAGAATGTTCTGATTGCTGCTATAAACAACAGTGACAAACTCAAATCACTGTCACTGCAGGCCATGTGCAGTCCTGTGATCCTGGAACAAGCTTCTGATGTGCTGTCATGGGAATATTGCAGAGAACATCCTGGTGAATCCCTTCCAAAAACAAATCCTGCCTGGATTTGATCACTCACAACCACTCTGCTGAATGCACACAAGCAAAGGACAGTCCAGATCTATCTGCCACACCTGCCATGTCAAATGGGGACTTTTGACAGTCAGTGCCACAGCAAGAGAGGTAAATAAAAAATCTGAGATTACTCAGGCCTAAAGTACTGAACTGTAAATAGCAGAGAACTTCTGGGCTTTCCTGTACTCTGCACACTGCCCAGGCTGTGTCATGGGAGCACCTAAATCCCTTTGCTCTGCCAAACATCTGAACTATGGGAATCAACATCACAGGAATTTTTTAAAAATCAAATTTCCATCATAATCTTCTACAGATTATCAGAAAATAATGTTGAAGGGAAGAGGACAGCTGGTAGAGGTTGGATTGGGGGCTTAATCTGGCAAATCAGACGGCTCTGGTGAGTGCATGAAAATTTTTTCACCTGGCTTCACCTCTGCCACAGAGCAAAGCCTGAACAGCTGGTGTTGCAGTAAGGTAGAAGAATCATAAAGAAAAGCTTCATAAAATCAGGCCTGCTCTGTTAAAATCAGTGGCTGGTCTGGTCAAAGCTAATACTTAGCAAGTTCCCATGTGAAATCAATCCTGGTGTGAGCAGTTCATTAACATAACAATCCATTCCTGGGTGAAAACCAACCAGCATCTGTATAAACTGTTTTTACATTGTTAGAAAAATGAAAACTGTCTCTCACAAACAACTTTTCCTGCAGTTACACCCCAGGGGTTTGAGTGACCAATGAATACAGAATAACAACTTGTTGCTTACCAATAAGTAATTGGCAAGAAAGCTACTGATCAATTGGAGTCCCACACAGAGTCTGAAAAACTGGATAAAAGGAGTTATGTGAATAAAGAGGGAGATTTTCCACCATGAAGAAATGGAGTCCATGTGATTTACTCCCACAGCCAGCAGTGCAGACACCTTTGGGTGTGTCCAGCCCCAGAGCTGCTCCAGTCAGGGGAAGCATTAATTGGGTCAGAGGGAAAGGCTGACTGTGTCCTGGGAGGAAGAGAAATGATCTGAGCTGGGGCTTTAAGTCTCTGCTCCAGCACTCAGCTCAAAAGAAAACATAAGATTAAGGGAGATCCATACCAAAATGCCCAGTGTGCTGGTAATCTTGTGATCCACCAAATCAGGATATACTGCAAAGAAATCCCAGGGAAAACTTCTGCACTGCAGGCCTGTGGCTTGCTCCCATCAGCTGCTTTGCCTGTGTCCATCTTTGGAAATGATTCCTGCAGAAAACCTATTAGTTTAAAGCTAGGCAGGAACTAACCAGCAGTTCAGAGGGTGCCAGTGACCCCAAAAGGCTGGATTGTGTCAGGTGGTACCTGGCTGCCCCTTCATTTGTAAAATACTGACATTAAAGAGCACAGCACAATGCCCTGAGGATAATTATGGACAAGGAGAATCTGCTCAGGATAATGAAAGCCCAGCGTGTGAAAACAGAAAGTGTCCTCTCAGCTTAATAATACTGAGTTTCATGAGATCATCAGCAAAACACACTCCAGTGACTTCCTGAAGGAATGGTGCTGCCAGACCTTTACCTTTTGCTGGCATCTTCCTTTACAGGAGGTCCTTTTTTAAACAGGTTTAGATCACTCAGGGCTCTTACAGTCTCCTTTGTGCTGCCAGTGCTCTTCTGCCTGTCCTGCTTCTCCTTCTTGGCCTCCATCAAACTTTTCAGCCGCCTTTGCTGTTGCTCCTGGTAAGCCTTGAACTGGCTTTTGAAATCTTCATTCACTTTTACCTCTGGCTCCATTGTTTACTAAAAGCATAAGGAGAGGAAAATAAGAAGTGACAGAGAGCAGAGATCAGCACTGCTCTGAAAAACATCCCCCTGTGGCAGCTGCTCTGCAGCTTCTCCTCCCTCACCTTGCCCAGTCTCCCACCTCTGTCACAGACATATTTTATGAAAAATTCTTTTTGCCAGGATCTTTTCTCCTAAGAAGCTTCAGCTTCTCCATGCTTTGCTGCTGTGGAATGCAAGAGGTGCATCTTTGATTGCTCTCATGTGGTTGTTTTTAATTAATGGCAAATCACAGTCCAGCTGGCTCAGACTCTGGTCAGTCACAAAATTTTATTATCATTCCTTTTCCTGTCTTTGTTAGCCTTCTTATGAAATCCTTTCTTCTATTATTTTAGTAGATTTTTAATATATAATTTTCTTTTAATAGAATATATATAAAAAAATAATAAATCAGCCTTCTGAAACATGGAGTCAAGATTCTCATCTCTTCCCTGCAAACACCACCACACACCTCCTCCTCCTCCTCTCCAGCCCTGCTTCAAGTGCCTTTTTCCATAAATGGCTTTTAAACAGCCCTTTAAAAAAAACCTTTTGGGTTTTTTTCACTCCAGAGTTCAAAAAGCAACGTTTCCAAATGTTCCTAAACAGACTTGTTTAAACAAACATTTTAACAGAGGAGCAGGTTGGGGCCAAATCCCAGCCAATGTGGCAGCCAGGTCACACTGGAGTGTTTGGGACCCTCCAGCCTCCCTGCCCACGTCCAGGAAAGGTGCAAATCCTCCCCTTTTTGGGTTCATGAGAGAGAAAGAAAAATATTTTTTTCCTTATGCTCCCTTTGGGCAAGACAAAAGTGTGGCTGACACCTTCCCTGCCATCGCTGAGTGATACCAATAAATAACTAAATAATAATATATTAATTATTAAGTATGTTTAATTATAACAATATATTATTAATACATATTTTTAAATATTAATATTACTACCCAAACATTTTATTAGGATGATTAAAGACAGTTTTCTGATAAACTGCAGCCCCTTCCTCCTTCTGTTTGACATTTATTGTGGGCAAAAAACCCCTATTGCACCTTTGGTGTAGAAAAACTAATACATAAATCCCTCCAAAGGCACGCCCTGCACTGAGTAATTATCACAGGCCTTTCCCACACTGAGGGAAATCCAATTATCCTGATTAATGCACCAAAAGGCAGAGTGTCCCTTTGTGTATTTTATGGGCAGAGTCACCTGGACAAGGTGCAAAGAGCAGAGTCTGCACAGCCCACGGGGCTCTGGGCATGAGGGATCAAAGAATTACTGAGTCAGTGAGGCTGGAAAATTAATTTTAATTGATTAAAGCCAGTTCTGAGATTTGGAAAAAGCCTACAGAGATAAGGAGCCCATTCCATTTACTTAAGCAAACTGGATATAAAATTTAGACAGCTTTTCTGGGTTCAGTAACCTTTGGGTTGATAATTAAATTTATAATTAGATTGGATCTCTTGATGGGTTTAGCTACTGACCTTAAAGATAGCAAAGATAAGCAAGAACATCTTCAAAGAACAGTTCTCTCTGTTCTGAAAATATCCTAGAATTCTTAGCAGAGTAACTATTTTAGGCTTCATGATTTTTCTAAGGATTTTCTTTACTTAGACTGCATTGCTGATTAATTTATTATTTCGTAACTTATTGAGTTATTTACTTATCTATAGGCCAGAAATGTGCACGGTACTCAAGGTGCAGCTCCAATCCCACAATGGAAAAACCCTCTCAGATCCTCCAGTCCAACCATTAACCCAATGCCACCACCAAACTTTGTCCCCAAGTGCCACATCCATGTGGATTTGAGCACTCTCAGGGATAAAGTGCTCCACACTGAAAGGTTTGTGAAAAACGCCAGTCACTTGTTTTTAAAATTTTAAAAGTTTAATAGTATTAAAATGGTTATAAAAATAGTAATGTAATTAGAGTAATAATAATTTGGACAATTTGAATTAGGACAATATGAGACAAAAGAAACAGAATTATAGACAGTCTGGGTACCTCTTTCTGGGCAACTTAAGCCTGAAAAAGGACACAGGTTAACAGAGGATTAACCCTTAAAAACAACACCCTGTTGCATATTCATGCACCTCATACATGATGCATAAATTCCATTCAAACAAGGATTCTGTCTGGGCAGTGTCAGCTTCTTCCTCTTAATCCTAACTGTGTCTTCATGGCTGGGCAAGGCAGGAAGAAGTTCATTTCTTCTGATAATGGAGCAATAAATTCTCTTCCTCTGTGTGAAAAATGTGTATTTTATGATTGGCTTTTCGCAAATATTCAAATGAATATTATCTGTGTTGTGTTAGAAAGTGATGCTGTATTAATTCTCTGAAGTACTGTGTAAAATATAGTTTTAGGTTATAACAAAATGTTAAAATAGAAACGATGCTACGTAGGATACTTTCTTTAAAGAAAGGACTTGCAGTGAGATAGCAGCCACAGGACACCTGAATCTTTCAGAGAAAGAGAATTTATTGC
>JAWWMS010000120.1:2691498-2704700 GCA_035048045.1 Chlorospingus semifuscus | reverse complement strand
CCAACCTGCCATTTTACCCCAAAGTTTAGAAACTCAGGGTTGTGCGGCCCCATTTGGCTGTTTCAGGAGTCAAACTGCCCGGGCTCTGTAACAAACCTTCGATTGAAGTTGGTAGAGACATTAAACCCCATATCAAAGCCATTAACAGCCATCCCCTCACCCTGGAATTGTTTGTAAAGACATCAGCACACATCTTCCCTATGAGATGGTCTTTAATGTCCCTTCCCACCTAAACACTGTGGGAATCCTTAAAATCAGAGGGTTTGGAGAAAGCTGCAAAAGGCAGACCTCAGAGACAGCAGAACTGTGATTAGAAACAGTAGCCATGAGATTGGTCAGCAGAAAAATTATACGAGAAGTAGAAAGTAAAGACAAATAGAACAATGGTCTGTGTATTAACACTTATCTAAAATAAGCTAAGGTTTTGTAACTCCCTAAGCTACAAAAAAGTATATCTAGTGATACTATTATACATCTAGAGATATATAGTATCTACTCCAATAGTATATCTAGAGATACTAAGAAGTTTGAAGCTTAATAATAGAGCTCTGTGCATTCTATCTCAGAGCTTACAAGCAAGTATTTTATTAGAAACAAGCAAGCATTGTTTTAACCAAAGGTACGTGTGCTTATAATAGTTAGAACTACTATCAATATGCTTTTACTTTGTGTAATTGGTCAAAAAACTTTTAAAGTGAGTTGTAACATTAAGCTCTTGAACTGCTGCCTGGGATGTGAGCTGCTGGCATCTTCCCATTGTCATGACCATGTAATGAGACTGATGCTAGAAAATAAAATAGCTTGAGACACATTCTTCAGCAGTCCTGTCCCATTTGTGATTTGTACATAAACCCCAATCAGCAACAAACATTTCTGAAATTATGTGAAATTTGGGCTCTTACTTGGTCCTTTGCTGAAGAGCCCCCACCTGATGTCAGAATCATGGAATGGTTTGGGTTGGAGAGGACCTTAAAGTTCACCCCATTCCACCCCCTACCACGGGCAGGGACACCTTCCACCAGATCAGGTTGCTCCAAGCCCCATGCAACTTGGAACTCTTTTCAGGAATGAGACAGCCACAGCTTCTCTGGCTTTCCCTCAGCCTGATTTTCTTGCTGCTGAATTATGTCATTGACTGTGTTTTCCCATATTTCAGCTTTCAAGCAGACCTCCTTTTACCCCCCCTCTGTGCCAGGATTTTGATGCCCAAAGACAGCCTAGAAATTGCTCCTGATCTAAACCATATTCTGGAAGAGGAAGAAGAATCCACTGGGATCCCAAAGATGCCTAAAACCTTCTCCTAAATCTGAGAACTTGTCAGAGCAAACCAGCAAAGTTAAATCCTTTTGTCCCTAAGCCCAGTGCTCCTGTGTGCTGTTTGTACCTCCCCATCTCCGAGCTGGGGAAGGCAGAGCTGCTGCTCCTGCAGGGTCACTCTGCCACCCACATGTGGCACTTTGGGCAGCACAAAATAAAGTGGCTCAGACAGGCCTGCATCTTTCTAAATGTGCTGCCCATCACCCCTAATCTGGTTACTTTAATTGCCAAAGCCATTAGGGCCCTGCAGTCTGGAAGGAAACAAAAAATCGATGCAATTACCAGCCCTGAAATTGAGTTAATATCTTGTAATAAATTACAGTGAAGGCCACTTTCTCCAGTGACTCTCAGAGGCGCGTTTAATTCTCTGCTTCAGGGCAGAAACTCAATTAAAAACAAAAACTTATTTCATTTTAATTGCTGGCCTAATAAAACCTCTGTCACCTGCAGCTTCCTTGTGTGTGTGTCCAGTGTCTCAGCTCTATGAGTGGCTTCTTGCTCTCTGTTAATGTGTGTGATGCACACATATTATAGTAATATATATTTGTATATTAATATATAGTATTATAGTAATATAGTAATATATATGTATTTTATTATAGTAATATATATGTATTACAGTGTATATTTTAAGTGCAGCAGCAGCTGATGGTGGCAAACATGGAACTGGGTAAAAATAACAAATTTCTCTCTGTGAATCCTTTGTGGATGTGGAGCTGTGGCCATCACTGCTGCTCTGCTCTCCTGTTTTTACCAGGCTGGTTTGGGGTGAATAAAATTCACTGGGATTGGCACAGGGGAAGCCTTGGCACAGCCAGTGTGTTCCCATGGCCCTGTTTGTTGGTGACATGAGGAAACAAGCAGGAGTGTGACACCTCACCCATACTGATGCCCAAAAACTCCTCCAATAAACCACTTCATCAGAAATGCCTTTGCCATTTCTGGTCTGCCAAGGATGAGGATCCTGCAGCATCAGATTTCCTGGAAAACACAAGGATTTTTAGAGCGGGGGCTCAGCCCTGGCAGCTGTTGTAGATGTTATGCTCAAGCAGGGTGGAGATCATTCTTCAGCTGCCAAGGAATGATAAAAAGCAGGAAAACAAAACCAAACCAGGGAGGTCATGCTGAGCTCACATTTCCTGACTATCCTCTTGCACGAACGAAAGAAGTTTCTAAAAGCCTGGTTCAAGCCTCTGGCAGGATGGAAAGAGGAGAAGAAGCTCCTGTAAGTGCTTTTTCTGCTTCTTGCTTGTAGACAAGGCCACACAAGAAACCTGGCAAGGCTCTCTTGTGTTTCTGAGGGGTAACCAGCTTGGGGCTGGGATTAATTACTGAGCTCAGCCCTCCCTTCCACTCTGAGGTACGGGGTGGGGATGTGGGCACCAGTGCTGGGCTGAGGTGGAGGGAGAAGGATGTGGTAGAGGGAGAAAAGGCATCTCAGTGGGCTGGGAGAAACCCCAAATGCAAATTTTGGGAGTGGTTTGTGCTGGTGTGGGCAGAGGGGGTGTGAGGGAGAAGGGGTTTATGAGTCTCGGGTGTTGCTGTGATCAGCAGAGTGTGCAGCCTTGGTTTCCTCTCAAAGGTCTGCAGTCACAGCTGAGGGTGAATTTCCTCCAAAATATGACACAGAAAAGAAATTTTTAAAAGCTCATTCCCAGACAAGTCTTTTTGTGGCTCCTTCCCATGGCAGATCCCTGCTCTCCCACTGCTCTGTCTGAAGTGTTCTGCAGCACTTGCCAAAGAACTTGTGAGACAGCCCAAAAACATTTCAATCCAGTTCAAACCCATTTTTCTTTTCTTTTCAGCTGCCTGCAACTGCCTGGAATGGGTATTTAAGCCTTTTCAGTCATGGGACTACAGCAGGTATGTCCAGAGCTTCACCCCTTAGAGCTGCACACCCACTCTGAGCCTGTGGGGTGCAGGGGCACCCCTTTCCCTGGGTGTGTGTGGGGAGGGAGCCATCCCTAAACCCTGCACATCTCTGCAGGGACAAACAGATCCTCGAGGAGAGACTGGAGCTACACAGCCAGGCCTCTTTGGGATTGCTGGAAAATGAGCTCCAGGGAAAAGATAGAGTAGCTTTGGCCATGGCTGAAAAAAAATATCTGCTTTAGGGGTAGAGGGGTGTTTACACAATTTTTTGCAAAACTGTTTTTTCTTTTGCTGCCAAAAGATTAACCTTGATTTATAAACTTCTCATTAACCTTCAAAGTGCCAACAGCACCAGGCAAGTCCCATCTCCTACTGTGTGAAATGGGCTCCTCAGTGACAGCTTTTTTGCTTGAAAATCCCAAAAATAGGAGGCTCCCAATCACTCACCATTTCCTGAAATCTGGGCTGCAGCCATCTGTGACGCCCACAGTTCCAGGGAGTGACCACTGCAGGGGTTGTCTCATGCCTTGTCTCATGCAGAAGTGATTCCAGCAATGTTCTTCCAGCTGAATCTCTCCCTCTCGCCATAATTCAGGACTGGATTCTGGTGCCTACATGTCCTCACCTTGGATGAGTCTTTGAGCAGCCTGGGACGATGGAAGGTGTCCCTGCCCAGGGCAGGAGGGCTGGAACAAGATGTTCTTCAAGGTTCCTTCCAACCCAAACCATTTTGGGATCCTATGAATTTTATATTTTCCACTTACAAATGCCTTTTACCAGAATCCATGTCTTGTTGTCCTAGAGTTGGCATGGAGAGGGGTCCATGTCCTCCCAGGAGCAGGGAGATGTTCAGCATTTCCCCTCTAGGAACAGCCCCACTGACATAAAGGTGCTGCTGGCAGGTTCTTCTTTACCAAGAACTGAGATATTGCTTTCTCAGCAGTGACCCAGGTGAATATAAGCAGCTCCCAGTGAGCTGTGGTGGTGGATTTCCTGTAATTTGGAGCAGAAACTTCACTAAAAGCTTGTGGTGGTGCCAGGAGGAAGTAGTGACTTATGTCAGAGGAAACCATGCTCATTCATTTTTAAGTTTTATGTGTCTGAGCAAGGAAAGCAGAATTAATTTTGGGTTTTGGCTTTTTTTTTTTTTTTTTTTTTTTTTTTTTTTTTTTTTTTTTTGTTTTTTTTTTTTTTTTTTTTTTTTTTTTTTTTTTTTTTTTTTTGTATGTACATGTAGACAGCTATCCCCATGCTGAGGCAAAGGCCAAATTGTTCAGGACACAAAATACTCACCAGACAGTGGCAGAAATTTAAACCCATAAAATTCCAGTACCTGAATGGAACCTACAAGAAAGACAAAGAGGGGCTTTTTACAGGAGCATGGAGTGACAGGACAAGGGGGAATGGCTTCCAACTGAAAGAGGGTTGGACCAGATATTTGCTGTGAGGCCCTGGCACAGGTTCTCAGAGAAGCTGTGGCTGTCCCTGCATCCCTGGAAGTGTCCAAGGCCAAGTTGGACAGAGCTAGGGGCAGCCTGGGATAGTGGAAGGTGTCTCTGCCCATGGCAGGGGGTGGAGCGAGCTGATCTTGAAGGTCCCTTCCAGCCCAAACCATTCTGTGATTCTATGAATTAAACATCTCTGTGTTTCAGAGATGTGTTTCACATTTCCTCTGTGATGTGCTGTTTCCTTCCTTGGAACAACATTTGATCCCTTTTCCTTGCTCTTTAGGCAGCCACTGGTCAAACACAAGCTCAGGTATGACAGCAACAACCACAGACTCGTGGCTGGATGCTGCCAATTCGGGTGAGTACCCGTATGAGTACCTGGATGAGGAGGATTATGGGCTCTATGGCCTCTGCACCAAAGAGGAGGTGCTCTCCTTCAGCAGGGTGTTCTTGCCATCATTTTACACCGTCATCTTCCTGGTTGGAATGGCTGGGAATGCTCTCCTGTTTGCTGTCCTCCTCATGTACATCAAGAAGAAAAAGAAGATGACTGAGCTGTATCTGCTGAACCTGGTGGTTTCAGACTTCTTCTTGCTACTGACCCTTCCTTTCTGGGCTCTGTACATTTCTCAGTGGGTCACCTGGGACATCTTGTGCCCATTCTTGAATGCCATGTACACTCTGAACTTCTACAGTGGCATCTTCTTTGTGAGCTGCATGAGCCTGGACATGTACCTGCAGATAGTTCATGCTTGGTCTCCTCACAACTCCACGGTGTGGAGGAATTCCATCCTCGTCTTGTTGGTGATGTGGGTCCTTTCCATAGCTCTCTCCATTCCTGATGGCCTTTTCACCAGCACAAGGCAAATTCACAACAAAACCATCATGTGCACCCAGGATTATGGCCAGGAACATTTATTTTGGAAAGTTGTCTTTCGGGTGATTCAAAACGTCCTGGGATTCCTTTTCCCCTTCCTCTTCATGACCTTCTGCTACTCCCGCATCGCCTGTGTGCTCAACACCTCCCAGATACCTGGCTCCAGGAGAGCTCTCTGCTTAGTCCTTGCTCTGGTGGGGGTCTTCTTTGTGCTGTGGTGTCCTTACAACGTTGTGCTCATCCTCCACTCCCTGCAAGATGTCGGTGTGATCAGGAGCTGTGAAAGCAGCAGGAAACTGGACTATGCCCTGCAGATCACAGAGAGCTTGTCCTTTGTCCACTGCTGTCTCAACCCCTTGCTCTATGCTTTTGTGAAGAAACGGTTCAGGGCATATTTGTGGAAGATCCCTCAGGCCATTTTCAGGAGAGGTACATTCTTCTCCATCCAGGACTCCCAGACGAGCCCATCTTGCAGCAGATATGCAGCTGAGATAGAAATGTTGAGCATCACAAATGCATCATAAATATTTACATTATTTACATCATGTCCTGCCCATGCTGGAGTTGGTGGGAGCCCACAGCACTGTGTAACCAGATACTTCATCCTAGCAACAGCCTTGAGATGAGGACTTTCCATACTGGGATTGGAAAAGTACATGTGGAATCTGTTTCTGTTGCAAGTGGAATTATTACGAAAGAATTGTCCTGGATTTACACTAGTGGAAGAAACCCAGTTCCCATCTGGAGTATGTGAGGCAGTAGCAAATAAAGGATCAGATTTCTCAATGTTGTACCTTAAAAAATGCAAACTAAAACTTGAGGAAAGATTCTCCCCCTCCCTGGCATGGGCTTTCCATGGATGGAATTCCATGCTCATCCATCAGGCCAGAAAGACAGCCAAGGGATGGCTTTGCTTCTCCTGGCTCTTACCATCTGCCAGATGATTTAAGCAGGACAATCTTGTTTCCTACCAGGAGATAAACAGGAAGGACTGGACACCTTTAAGCTGAGTTGTTCTCTGTCATGATGAGCTGTGCCACACGGACCTGCTGAGCAGGGAACTGTGGCTCTCCAAGGGGCAAGCCTTGGTTAGAGATCAGTTTGATCGTCAGCTGATTTGAGACAGTTTGAGCAGAACAGTCCAGACCAGTAACAATCAGAAAGAGATAAAAAGGGGGCTCAGCAGAACAGTGGTGGAGGTATTTGCCTTCCAAGATCCAGTTTGACAAGATAAAAAAGATCCATGGGTGCCACCTGCAACATAAATATTGGTTTTGAAACACAACAGAGTGAGAGCATGTCCTGAACAGAAGAGCACAGAGGGCTGATGGCCAGTCCTTATTACCCAGTGCAGCTTTGAAGTTCAAGGTTCTGAGTTTGCTGACTTTTATTTAAAGGCATTATTCACCCCAAATGCTCCTGAACCTTAAATGGTCCCTTTTCATCCTGAAAATCTATTAAGTCTGGAAGTTGCCTAGTGTTGTACAAATGAAGTGATTAATTTAAGAGAAAGCACTCATCACGTTTATTTTATTACTACATAAGGTTACAGGACTGAGAAGGGCTTTGAGTTGATCACTGCTGTTATTTTTCTTCCCAACATTTCTGCAGTGTTTTTCCAAAATGCTAAGGTTGGGAACTTTCCTTAAAAAAACAAAGCCAGAATAAATATTTAGCTGATGCTGTGATGTGGCCTTCACTCCTCGGGTCAGGTCACTGTAGGGAACGTGGAAAGGGACAGAAGGGACAGCAGCTGGGAAGCTAAAAAGATGAAGATTGTGATCCCAGACAGAGGAAGGCTCTTGGGACTGTGGAAGACTTATGATGGGATGCTCTAGGGAACAGCAAAGGTGAGGAATAGAGGGGAGTTAATGTCACTCTCCATCCTGCACAAGAAGAGGTCCAAGCACCAGGGGCTGGGACAGGCTGTGGTGGCAGTCTGGGTAGATCAGGGTGGCACCACCCAGGGGAGCAGTGACAGGGGACAAGGGGTCCCTGACATTGTCCCCAAACCCCATCTGGAGAGAGGTAACAAAAGGGAAAGAAGGGAAAGGGGGTAAAGCAGAAGTGCTGTGATCCCTATGGGCACTGCTCCCCAGCCAGGGGCTGGATGGAGCATCTGGAAGCTCTGGACTCCTCTGGTGCCAAGCAAATGCAGTGGCTCAAGCTCTCCTCACTCGTGGGGCAGCTCAGCTGCTTTGCTTGGCACTCAGACAGAGCAGTAGCCCTTGCACTGTTCATTGGCAAAGCACTCCTGGGACACCATGTGCTGTGGAGATCACCAAAATGTCAGACTTTTCCTTCTCTTGGCTTTTGAGACTAAATCAGCTCAGCTGTGACCCCCTTCCCTCGGTCCTGTGCTTATTTCCAGTAGCATTCCCAACATCCACTTTTGGTTTAATTTTTTTTCAGTGAGTGTCCATAGCCTGGTCTTAAAGGCAAAAATCACAGAGTGGTATTCTCTGAACATTTTCCTTATAAAATCTGGGCTCCATGCAGCCTAGAGAAGGGAATTTGCCTCATGCCAAAACCCATCCCCCTAATACAGCATGGATACTCCAACAGGATTCCAACATACCTTCCACCTTAAAAATCTCTGTTCATCCAGGGATGATTTCACCTTGAGCAGAGCACTGAGCAGGGGCAAGGCAAACACTCACAGCCAATGAGGACACAGGCTGTCAGCTCTGCATCTGCCTGTCAGCTGCTGGGTGGAGATAAAATGCACATTCCTGCCCCAACTGCCTCTAGTCCCAGCTCCTGGACGGCACAGAGCTCTCATGGTGCTCTGGGTGGTTCTCCTCTGCACCTTGGTGTCATCACTGCTCGGTGGGCTCTATGTCCTGGGTGTGTTTCGGAGACAGAGACCCAATGAGCCACCCCTGGATAAAGGTACCATTCCCTGGCTGGGCCACCTGCTGGAATTCAGAAAGGACAGCTCAGAGTTTCTCAAAAGGATGCAGAGCAAACACGGGGATGTTTTCACGGTGCTGATCGGTGGTTATTACTTTACCTTTGTGATGGATCCCTTCTCCTTTGGCACCATTGTGAAGGAATCGCGATCCAAGCTGGACTTTAGGACTAGTGCAACTCAGCTGGTTGTGCAGGTTTTTGGCTACAAACCGATCGAAGCCACTCATAGCATAGTTCATACATCAAGCATAAAGCACCTGATGGGAGATGGCCTCACTGTCCTCACACAAGCCACCATGGAGTGCTTTCGGAAGCTGCTGCTTTTCAACCTGAGCTCAGGAGAGAAGAGAGTGTGGCAGGAGGAAAACCTCTTCCACTACTGCTACAACATTGTCTTCAGAGCTGGGTATCTGGCTCTGTATGGCACTGAGCCACCCCGAGGGGCAGGGAGCCAGGAGAAAGCTGAAGAGCAGGATCGCCTCCACTCCAACCAGCTCTTCCAGGAGTTCCGTAAGTACGACCGCCTCTTCCCTCACCTGGCCTATGCTCTGCTGCCTCCCAAGGACAAAAGAGAGGCTGAGAGGCTGAAGAGACACTTCTGGAACGTGCTGTCTGTGAAGAATGTCTGGCAGAAGGACAATATCAGTGGCTGGATAAGTGATCAAGAGAAACTTCTGGCAGAAAACGGCGTCCCCGAGTACATGCGGGAGCGTTTCATGTTCATGCTCCTCTGGGCATCCCAAGGCAACACGGGCCCGACTGCCTTCTGGCTCCTCTTGTATCTGCTGAAGCACCCAGAGGCTCTGAAGGCTGTGAGAGATGAAGTGGATAAAGTCTTGAGGGAGAGTGGGCAGGAAGTAAAGGCAGGGAGCCCCCCAGTTGCTGTCACTAGGGACATGCTGAACCAGACCCCTCTGCTGGACAGTGCTCTGGAGGAGACCCTGAGGCTGGTGGCAGCCCCAATACTGGTCAGAGCTGTCCTCGAGGACACCTCCCTGAGGACAAGCACTGGGACAGAGTTCACCCTCCGCAGCGGGGACAGGGTGGCTCTGTTCCCACACATGTCCGTGCAGATGAACCCAGAAATCCACGAGGAGCCTCACAAATTTAAATACAACCGTTTTGTAAACCCAGATGGCACCAGGAAAGATTTCTACAGAAATGGGAAAAAGCTGAAATTCGTCAGCATGCCTTGGGGGGCAGGAGTTTCCACCTGTCCCGGGCGCTTCTTTGCTACTGCTGAAATGAAATTGTTTGTGTTCTTGATGCTGAGTCACTTTGACCTGGAGCTGGTCGATGAGGAGGAGGAGATCCCAGCCGTAGACATCAGCCGCTGGGGCTTCGGGACCATGCAGCCTGTCCGCGACGTTCGCTTCAGACACCGGCCACGCTTCTGACCTGGGCACTCCTGGTGGTGTTTGTTCTGGTGTCACCTGTGGAACAAATTGTCTGATCTCATGGTTATCAGATCTGTGCAGTGCCAACACTGATATGATCTTGTTTGCTTAATGTTTGTCATGGCTTTTGTTGCTACCTCCTCCTCCTCCTCGTGTTGGAGGAGGAGGAGGTAGCAACTGCTTGTTGTGTTGGTTATGGGACAGAAGAGAGTAATCTGCTGCTTGTTGTGTTGGTTGTGGGATAAAAGAGGGTAATCTGCACAGAGAGACAAAATGTTCCCTGCCAGGCTGCTCCCAGCCCCATCCTGGGGACCATCAGCCCATTGAAAGCCAGGAGGAGCACAGGCTGGGATTGGCAGGTGGGAACTTAAATTCAGGGCTTCCAAGGAATAAGGGTTTGCCTAGGTTCCTCCCAGGGCTGCCCCAGCAGAGCATCAGCCCCATGGTGCCAGCATGACTCCCATGGAGATGTGTTGTCAGGAACAGCTCTCTGGATCACCACCTGGGATAAGGGGGATTGTGTCAAGGCAGGGGAGACATCCTATGCTGTGTAGGAAAAGAGCATTTTGGGACTGCACAGGACTTTAAATAATAATGGATTTGGGAGAGGAACCAAAGGAATATAAAGAAGGGGTTTAGGTGATTTAGGGAGGAAAATTGAGATGTAAGTGGATGAAAAGGGCTGGTTGGGTGCAAATAGGGGACTGACTGGTCCCTAGACTTGTCTGGTCACACCCTGCACCTGATAATTTATTTTCCTCAGTAAGTATCATTGGCAGGATGGCATCAGCTTGTGGTGAACCCCTGAAAGGTCAGAGAGCAGCAGATATCCTCTCCAGAGATGTAAAAATTTCCTTGGGGAAATTTTGTCTTGTTTATGGCTCCCTTCTTGTATCTGATGTGGCCTCCAAAGAGAGAAACCTCAATCCCTTATGGGCTACAGCCACTGTGATTTTACAGCCTTCAAACATATTTTTAATCTGCTGAATCAGTGCAGGATAAAACTTTGCTCTATAAGCTCTGCTTTGCTTTATTACCTTTCAACAATTAGAACTTCCACCACTTTCTTACAGAAGTTAAACCCAAGCCTCTCCTGCATGGAGAGCAGTGGATTGATTTTAATGCTGACACTAACCTTGAACTGTGGAGATTATTTGTGGTCGAGGAATGAAACTCAAACATTTTCACACGTGTCCAAACATCAGATCCAGATTCTGCTTTGTCCTGCAAAGGTCATGATGTTACATGATGTTGTAACTGCATGTTAAGGGGAAACTGTCCCAGCCTGGCAGACTGGTCATTAGCCCTGACCTCATGGTGGTGGTGGAAATTCAGGCAGAAACTATCAAGCAGTTGTGGCAGGACCAAGGAAAAAAAACTACCTGTAAGGCTTGACTGAGACAGCTGATATTTCCATTAGCAATTCCAGCACCTTTTCACTCCTTCCATGCTCCAGCTACAGCTCTCACCTATATTTTTTCATCCATGGGTTCACTCCTCTGAAGCCCTTCTCACATTCTGGTCAATGCAAGCTCCAAACCATGCCCAGGAATGACTTGGAGTAGCTGGGCGGCTCAGAGCCATCATCACATCCTGCCCATGTGATGTCCTCCTTCCAAAGCTCTAGGAAAAGGATTTTTCATGTGGATGTCCTGCATGGAAGTGGTTCCCAGCTAGTAGACAGTGTATACAGGTTATCACAAAGAGCCCAGGTCAGAGTTGAGAGGTGAGGGATGAGTGCTGCACAAATGTGGACTGGGATTGGGGAAGGAATGTAAAAGTAATAACAATGATTCAGCAGAAAAATGTGGCTTTATTTGCTTGTCAGAATGGTTTATTTAACCAAACAGTGTTGAGTCTATAAAAGAGCTCAGACATGCTCAAATGCATGCAATTGTGAGAAGCAAGAAAGAAAATAATTCATATATGGAAGAGCATGAAAGCTCCAAATGAGTTAATCTATAATTATGTTTTTTATGTTTAGATAGGCTTTTCCCTGGCACTGACCTTTCCATCCCAAAGTGCACCAGCAAGAGCAAAGAACCAGCCTGTGCCAACAAAAACCTGACTGGATTTGTGAGAGAAGTTAAATTGGACAGGATCCAGAGTCCTGAAAGGTTTCTTGGGGGCAGCCCTCATTGCAGTGTCTATCTTGTGTAACTCTGCTCTCCTCCCAGAGAACTGAGCACAGAGTCTGGCCCTAAGCCCTTGGGGTTCTCTCCTCTAGCACAATTCAGCATTCCAAATTTTACAATCTATTGAGTTGGTGCCTGCTCTCCACAGCACAGGGAAAGCTCCTCTGCTCTCAGTCACAATTCCTGCTCTGCATGCTCAGCAAGGGAAGGAGTCATGATGCTCCATCTTTCAGGTTTGGAATAATATGGGTTAAACTTGCTGGGAAAGAGCATCCCTGGATAAACAGCCTCACTTTTAGTATTGAACTTTAAGGCATTAGGAACTGTTTTCCTGTTCATCTTCCTCTAAACACAGCCAGACACAGCTCTGAGAAAGCCTCTTACTGCTGCTCATATGGGAAATTGAGGGATACATCAATCACTGCAGAGAAACTCAAAGGAACACTGAAGTTATGAGTACAAAGCAATGACACAGCCAACACCATCCTTTGCAGAGGAAAGCAGGGTGTGAAGGTCAAAGAGGAACGTGACATTTCAGGATTCTTAAAAAGAATTAAAACACTCAGCCTTTGCCAGGGACACTGCTGCCACATCTGCAGGTAGATGTGTCCCTGCTCCCCAGGGAAGGGCAGCTCAGCTTCAAAGTGGCAAAGTCTCTTAGTGGTACAAAATCTGCACGATGCAAGGTCACTGTTGGGTTTGCTGTCTTCACTGTCCAATGCTGCCTTCACTGTCCAGTTCCCCCCATGAGTCACGCATAGACAGAAACAGCCCATGGCAGGAAGGACACACGGACAGAACACAGTGGGGTTGGTGGGAGGGTTTGGTACCAAACACCCGGTGCAAGAGGGCACAGGGAGGTGATTCCCATCTGTCACCACATCCACGTCACTGTGCAATCATGAGGCCATACTTGGAGCACAGCAGGCCTCTCTTCTTTTCCCGTTCCATGAGGAAATTCCTCAGTTTGGTGGTGGGGAAGGTGACCAGTGCCTGCTGCCTGTTGTCCAGACCTGTCTCCTGCAGCCAGGGGCTCTGGAGGCACTCGGAGGCTGAGGGCCTTCCCCTAGGACAGACAGAGGTGAGGGGTCAGTCAGGGCTCTGTGCTGCATGGGGAGGCTGTCATGGACATATTTTATGAAAAATTATTTTGAGAGGATTTTTCACCTGAGAAGCTGAGAGGCCTCAGAAACGAAATGTAAACAATGATTATCTGCTGCTGTGGAATGCAACAGGTGCATCT
>JAWWMS010000120.1:2670298-2687642 GCA_035048045.1 Chlorospingus semifuscus | reverse complement strand
GTTTTAATATAATATATATCATAAAATAATAAATCAAACCTTCTGAAACATGGAGTCAACATTCTCATCTCTTCCCTCATCCTAAGACCCCTGCGAACACCACCACACACAGGCAAGAATTTTTTTCCTAATATCTAATCTAAACCAACTCTTGTTCACTTTGAAGCCATCCCCTTGTCCTGTCCCTAAATCCCCTTATGGAAAGTCCCTTTCCATCTTTCTGGTAGGCTCCCTTCAGGTACTGGAAGGTGCAGTTAGGTCACCCTGAAGTTTCTCTTCTCCAGGCTGAACATCCCTGATTTTCTCAGCCTTTCTTTGTAGGAGAGCTGCTCCATCACATGTGGGATTTCCCTCTGGATTATTAAGAACTCAGCTGGGTTCTCTACCTTTTGATTTCAGTTTGGAAGGCGTAGGTCTGGTAGGTTGGGAAGGGCTCAGGAGGTGAGATCACTTCACTCTCTTCTTCAGGGGCAGCTGATGGGGACTCCTGTGTGGCAGCACGAGGCTCTGCAGGGAGAAAGGGAAAACAGCTTTACATGGGAAAACAGCTCTGTGTGGAAACTGGAGCCTCTCTGAGTCTCCCCTGTTATCTCTGAACAACAACAAGCAAAACTTTCTCCAGAGGACTCTATGTTCCAGCTGCTACTGGAACATATATTGGAATATAGCACCCACTGCTATTGGAATGCAGCAGATCCTGCTCTGTCCACCCCAGAATTCCCTGATCTGGCCACTGCAGACAGAATGAGATGGATTCTTTGTTGTGTGCTGTGGTATCAAACCTCTTAGCCACTGATTCTTATTTTCTCACACAGCAAATCCTCAGGATATGATAAAAACTGTCAAGAAATTAGATGCTCTAATTAGAAATTAGAAACAATTAGAAAAATTGTGGTTGGACATTTCAGAGCAGCAGCTGGAACTTGTTGCTCTGGTTCTGGTGTTTGGTTGTATCCAAGCACTCCCTGAAATGCTAAAGCATCCCTTTAAAGCATCTGGTTGGGAAAGCTGAGATATGATAAGAAATCCTGAGAAAAAGGAAAGCAGAGGACTTGGGGTGAGTTAAAAATATCTCTGTGAACCGATTTTTACAGAGCAATCCTCTCCATTGGGAGGAAATTCCAGCTAGAGCATCCTTCTGTCTCTTTACAGAAGGGACATTTCCTCTGCCATGAGGATCTGTTTGCTGTGGGGCCATGGATCTCTTAATTTTAAAAACATGTGTGCAGTACCAAGTAGTCAAATGGGTGACAAAAATAGTAAATCAAGATTTCTATACTTCAGAGACAAAACACAGCTGGAAAATTCACCACAGAAGGACAATAATTCCCAATGGAAGACTCCAGAATAGACAAGTTAACTACTGAATTTAGGATTTAGTCTGTAATATAATCAAGTCCAGAGTTTTCACCAGTGCAAGAACTGTATCAGTAGATAAATGCCTCCAGTGAAACATTTTTTGTACAAGACCAATTTCCTCATAATCTCAAATCAAAGCTGTGTCTTCAACAGGTAATCTACAGCTCCTAAGTTGTTATTTTATTATTAAATTTAATATAGATTATTTTATTAAATAATATATATTTATTTTTATATTAAATTTTATATTTTATCATATTAAATAGTATATAGTTACAGATTGTTTATATTTACATGATGTTATGTTATTGAGCTTTTTAATATGTTTATACCTATTCCCCTGTGTCCAGAACTAGAAAATCATTAGAAAATAATTTAATTTTAGATGCAAAAGCCCTGAACAACCCTGAGCCAAGTGGAATTGGCCTTGATTCACTTGCTCTTGGCTTCTGGGTCAACAACTAAACAGATGCAGCGGGTTTGATGCAGGAAAATCCCAAAGTTTTCTGGGTGTTTGGTCTTACCCATCTGATCCTTGGCAGTGATTGTCACTTTGGCAGAGGGGTCACTGTAGGGGCCCATCCCTGCCTTGCTGCTGCAGGCTGTCCTGAAGCTGTAGATGAAGCCCTGGGGGAGATTTCTGGCATAGTAGCAGCAGTCAGTGATGTCAGAAGCAAGAGTTGTCCACTCCCCATCTGAACCAGGGGAAGAGAGAAAAGAAATCAGGATTCATTTTAAGGTGGTTACAATGGTTTGGAGGTTTTTTGAGATTTTGGGTTTTATTGTGGTTTTTTGGGGTTTTGGTTTTTTTTCTGTTTTTTTGCTTTTTTTTTTCTTTTTTCACCAGCTTTATCTATGTGCTGGGAATGTGGAGAAACCAACTTACCATGGCCAACTTTGGGGCTCTACCTTCTCTAAAACCAGCTGGTTCATATCTGATAATTCCAAATTGTGCCAATATTGTTCCAGAGGAATGGTGACATTTTCCTGTGTTTTTTCCCTTTATCTAATTCATGCCACCAAACTCTACTGGAAATATACATCAAGAACTCCAAACAAAACATAATTAATTTTATTTTTTTTCCTGTTGGCTCTGTCTTGAATCCAGTTGAGACCATGAGGTGCAGGATTCCTGGACAGAACCATCCACTAACACCATCCCAGCAAACCCAGTGTTTGAAACATGGGGGTTTTTACTCAGTTTTTATGAAACTCAGATGATTTCTCATGGAACTGGAATTCTAAGTGCTTTCTGGACTCATTATTCATGGGACTAAGTTAGGAAGGAGAAAATGCCCAGCAAACATTTTATCAGCATTCCTCCCACATGATGCTGTGCCCTCTGTGCTCAAGGCTGAACCCAACTCGCTGCAACTGCCTGAGATTAAACCCATCCTTCCATTCAAGTAAAATCTGGCAAAGAGCCTCAAACCAGCAATTTCCCACCCAAACCCAAGGTATCAATGATTTTACAGGGTAATGGTTGAATTGGGGGCTGTTTGTGCAAGAAGGAGCAGATAGAGCTTAGAAATAGAGAAAAATATGTGCAGAAGCAGCATAGAAAAGCCTGTTTTCAAATAATGGATGAAAAAAAGGAATTTATTCCTGACTATCTTAATCCTCCTGTGTTCAGGAGAGCAGGATTTTGCAAGTTCCTGCCAAATACACAGAACACAGTGGAAAATTGTAGATGCTGTTTCTCATTTCTTTTCCTAACTGGAAGAACTTGTGTTTGTATCCTCCCCAAAATCTCTCCTACAGTTGTGTTAAAAGGAATAAGAGTAAAGAAAGTGGTGTTGGAGGGAAAGTGACTCACACCAGCTCCAGAGGGAAAGGGCAGAAAGCTGCTGCCCATGCTAATCCAGAAGGGAAGGTTTGTGTGTTTGTTTGTTTGGAGAATTAAATGAAGGAACATGGAGCAGCAGAATCCAGGCTGTGTTTGTGTGGCTGCAGCAGGAATTGCTATCAGACATCACACTCATAATAACAACAGCAAATCCACCCCAGGAGAGACAGAACAGCCTTGGGGATTTGATACAAAGCTTTTGTAACTAAACAGGAAAACATCCACTTTTGACAAGGGCAGATAGTGACAGGATGAGTGGGAAGGGCTTTAAATTGTGAGAGACTTAGATTAAATGTCAGGAAGAATTTATTATTCAGAGGGTTGTGAGGCCCTGGCACAGGTACCCAGAGAAGCTGTGGCTGCCCCTGGATCCCTGGAAGTGCCCAAGGCCAGGTTGGATGGGCTTGGAGCAGCCTGGGATGGTGGAAGGTGTCCCTGCCATGGCAGGAGGGCTGGAATTTGGTGGTTTTTAAGGTGCCTTCTAACCCAAACCATTCCATGATTAAATGATCCACTGACTTTCCTGAGCCTCTGGACCAAGCCTCAAAAGAGAATATCAAAGGGATGATGCAGTTTTGTCAAATTCTGGTTATTTTGTCCTGGCTCTTTGCCCTAAGCTTCCTCCATACTCAATGGAAAAAGAAAGCACAGCTGTTTAGCAGAGGATAAATTGCCTGTTTGAGAAATCATTTTTCTCCAAGACTGTACAGAAAACCTGAGCCTGGGATGATGTTGTTTCATTAGTGTCTCATTTTGTCAGATTACTCAGAGTTTATATCTGATGATATCAGACCAGGCATTTTCTCCTGTAGCTGCTCACTTTTTGCTTGTAGCTTCCACACAGCCTCGCTTGATTCACACTTTAGCAAAGCCTTGGTATGAATATGCAAATTCCAGGTTGATTTAACCAGCACAACCCCTAACTTATAGATTGTTAAATGATAGCTATATGAATCCCATTCCTAACTCTAAACTGGGGAGTTAAATCAAGCTGTTTCTGAATCACAATAAAATATCCAGCTGGTGAAGAGATCATACAAACCAAGATGTTCCTTGCAAAGCATAAGGACAGCACTTTACCTTCAGTCTTGCACTGGACAGTGTAGTGGACAGGGGTGTTGGTTTCCACAGGTTTCCAAACCACCTGCACTCCATCCTTGTAGACCTCCACGATGTCAGGGGGTGGAGGGCTGGGGGGAACCTCTGTGGAGAGGAGGCACAAACCCCATGAGTGTTAACAGCAGCACTGCTGTGATACAAAACTCCACACCCAGCATGTCTCAGCTACAGATATTATTTATATATATAAAAAAACCATGTATATGTTTTTTTATGTGTATACATATATATACACACAGCTAGTGGAACAGCAATTTTGCCATCCCTGATTTAAACTCAGTATTAAGATTTTATCTTGGAGTTGCTCTTAATCCAGGAGAGAAAATAAAGAGTGAAGAAGAGGGAATGAATCCTGCACAGTCTGTGAATCCCAGCAAGGGAGAGATCTTCCTCTGCACCCATGTGCAGAAATTTCACCTCAAAGGTATTGATAGGTTACATTTTTGGGGACAAAATTACTTAAATACCTATTTCTGTAGCTACTCCTTCTCTCACCTGCTTTTCTTATGACACAAGAGGTGGATGCTGAGCCCAGAGAGTTTGTGGCCACACAGGTGTAAATACCAAAATCCTCAGCATTAACAGAGAGAATTGTTAACAGCTGGAAGTGTTTGAGCGTGGAGGAGATGAGGATCCGGCTGCTGCTCTGGACAGGTATCCCATCTGGAAAGCAGGAGATGGGAGACATAAGTACCCTGCAAATTATACAGGGGTAATTTGTAGGCCCTGTCCTGAGGGTCAGGGGCTCTCTGGAGGGATGGCAGTGTCACCTCTGAACCAGCTGATGTGCAGGGAGGAGAGAGGTGCAGTCCGGCACGAGAGCGTCACGCACTGTCCGGCGGCCGCAGCCTGGTCCGTGAGCTCCTCAGTGAACGACGGGGCTGCAGAGAGGAGGGAAAGGGGGATTCAGGATGGCCTGGAGAGCTTGGTGGTAAACAAATCCCTGCAGGACATCAGCATTTTTAATGGGCTCAGAAACCTTTGTGGTTCACGGTGTCCCATTGCTTTCAGCACCATTTGGAGAATGCCCTGAGCGCACAGGTGAAGGAACCCTGTTCACCCATGGGTGTGACAGACCAGATGGATCTTGGAAAACCCATGGGGAATATCTGCATTGCCCAGCCCTGGTACAAAAATAAGTCTCTCCAGGACATCAGAGAGTGTTCTTAATGGGGTCAAGAGCCTTTCTGGTTCATGGTGTCCCATTCATTTGACCACCACCATTTGGAGAATGCCCCAGGCACAGAGCACACAGGTGAAGGAACCCTGTTCACCCATGGGTGTGACAGACCAGATGGAACTTGGAAAATCCATGGGGAATATTTGCATTGCCCAGCCCTGGTACAAAAACAAATCCCTGCAGGAAATCAGAAAGCTTTTTTAATGGGATGAAGAACCTTTCTTGTTTATGGTGTTCCATTCCTTTGACCACCACCATTTGGAGAATCTCCCAGTCACAGAGCAGACAGGTGAAGGAACCCTGTTCACCCATGGGTGTAGTGTGACAGATCAGATGGAACTTGGAAAATCCATGGGGAATATCTGCATTGCCCAGCCCTGGTACAGCTAAAGCAGCAGAACAGCTCAGAGCAGAGAGAGATCCTGTCACAGCAAGGGTTTTCCTCTGGTCAAACCTAAATGTGGGGGCAAAACTGAATTATGGAATTTTGAGGATGAGGGGATCAAACAGGACAAGAGGAAATGGCCTCCGGTTGCCACAAGGGAGGTTTAGTTTGGATATTAGGGAAAATATCTTTATGGAAAGTGTTGTCAAGGATTGGAGAAAGATGCCCAGGGAGTCACCATCCCTGGAGGGATTTAACAGATGTGTGACACTTGGGGACATGGTTTAGTGGTGGCCTTGGCAATGCTGGGGTAATGGTTGGACTCAGTGAACTTAGAGGTCTTTGCCAACTAAATGATTCTCTGATTGAGACAACACAAGAGGAGAGAAGGAGACATGAAAGATGGATATTGAAGAAGAAAAAACCCTGTAGAGCATTAAATCTGCTCCTATCTCTATGGAAAAGGGGGAACTCAGGTTTTCTTGTGTTTCTCCACAGTGGCCAGGGGCTGCCAGCCTCCCATAGCTGCTCTTCCCAGTGTTTGTCTGGGCTCTGCTGAATGCGGGGACAGTAACATGACCTCAGAAAATGCTCCTGATGGAGCCAAGGGGAAACTTTTCAGGGATAAAGCAATTATTTCCTGAATCACCCTCTGGGGGTAAAACAAACCAATGACTCCTGCCGCAGCCTTACCTTTCTCCTTTGGGATGAGGCTTGGTAGCTTGAATGAAGGGAGTGCTGATTTCCTCTTCAGAGATCCTTCAGCCCCTATTAACAGCTCCTTTTCTGCTGCCTCACTTCCCAGCTCACCAAACTCTGCTATGAGAAAGGATGAGAAGTCATTCAAGGCCACCCTTCTCCCCATGGCATCTATTTGCAGTGACAGTTCTGCCTTCACACATAAACAGTCACAGGTTCCCTTATTAACCAGCCTTTGATTAACAGGGAAGTCTGTGACAGCTGCTGCAAACAGAACAGTGTCCTGGAAGAGCAGGGACTATCCAGGGATGGCAGAGAAGAAAGGACAGATCCCCATGTCCAGTAACCAGGGTGACTTCAGCTTCTCCCAGTCACTTTAACCTGAGAGATCTACCATGGTCGGATGACAACTGCAGCAAGGAAAGCATCACCCAGCCCTGCTCTGCTTCTGTGCAACCTCAAACAGGGAATTTGAGCCCCTTCCATCAGTGGATTAACCCAGCTGACTGCACTGAAGCCAGCCAGTAAGAGAGACCTGAGGGTGGAGACTGCTGAATTCAGAACCTGCCACGGCCAGATTTGTAATTCCGGTCTAACCATTGCTTCAAACATGCTGGGGAAAAAAAGGGCAGCTGTAGCAGAGCCTAGTTATGGCAGCAAATCTGTGAAGGAACAGAGGGAAATAATTACCTTCCTCTGGCTCAGGAGATGTCTTTCCTTTTAGGATTCTTGAAATGTGGGCAACAGAAGCTTTTACTTTCTTCTTCAGACTCTGCTCCACCGACTGCTCCACTGAATGAGACCTTGCATATGGCTTAAAGAGTCCAGGCTTGCTGTGGAAGGAGCTTTTCTGCTTCCCACTCGAGTCCTTTTGGGAGCTGTACATTTCTTTATGGCTCTCTGCCCCTTTCCCCATGGCTAATAAGTTAGCTGCCTTTGAATCCTCAGATATTTCCAAACGGTTCTTCCTGTTCTTATCTTCCTGTTCCCTGATGCAAAGTCTTTTATCCTTATGGAGATGTCCTGCAGGAGGGGACCTTGCCCTTTCACCAAGGAACATGAACCGTCTAGGAACTGGTTTGGGTGAAGGCTTCTTATAGCTCAGAAACTCAAATGGGAAATAGACAATGTCATATAAATCTGAGAAATTCAAATAGGCAGGCTCCACTTCTGAGATGTCAAATTTCTGGGGGCCGCTGCCAACACTGGGCATTTCATCTGACAGGTCCTTGATCTTCACCAAAGAAACTTCTGGGTGTTTGCCAGTGTCCTTGATCACTGGGATGTGTCTTCTTGCAGTGTCCAAGCTCTCTGTGGAGGAAAGGCTCTCTGGGCTGGAAGGGGAGGTCTCAAATGCCAAGTCCTCCAGGTGCTCACATTCATGAGGAACTGTCTGTGCTCCCTGCTCTTCCAGGACTCCTGGCTCCTCACTCACAGCAAGGCAGGGTTCTGCAAGGTCATCCTGCTCAGCGACTTCTCCTCTTCCACCCTGCTGGACAGAGGGGAAGGAGCTGTCCATGTGTGCCTGGCTGCCTTTGTAGGACATCTCTCTGGGAGGAGAAATGTGCCTCCTGCTTCCCTTCTCTCCAGAAACTGACTCTGCCCAAACATCCATCTCCTCAGAGAGGGAAACCATCTCATCCACCAAGCCTTCCAGCACAGCAGACTCCTCATCACTGTAAAAAGAAGATCTGTGGTGTGACAGCTCCTGGCCACGATGATCCGTGCGAAGCAGTGGTGGGGCAGCCTCTCCAGCATCACATCTTCCACTTTCTAAGGCAATGCCTCCATCCTCACCATAACCCTCTGGATATTCCTCATATACCAGTTCATAGGCTGCAGCTGGAGCAATTTCTGGTTGTGAAGCAGTTAATGCACCTGAACTGCCACTCTCCAGACCATCTGAAATCCCAGCCCTGTGCTTCTCAAGCACCCCATGTCCAGCCTTGGGGAAAGGAGCAGCCACAGCTTGTCCAGCTGCTCGCCTTCCACTTGCTGTCACAACAGATCTCATCTCCCTGTGAACTGACACCTCTGTGGGTTCTTGATTTTCACCCTCCCAGACCTGAGGGACCACAGTGCTTTGGGAGGAGGCAGCTCTGGCTGGGTGTCTGCTCTCCAGAGCAGCAGGCTCTGAGCCATGGCCTTCAGGAACCTTCTGGGGTTCAGCTCCTTCATGGGCCAAACTGGAAACAACCCCTGTGACAGCTGAGCTTTTACTCCTGAGAGCAGCAAGTTCCTCCTTGCTGAGAGCCTGCTGTCCTCCATCAGAGACCAGAGCTGATCCTGGTGCTGGGATTTTGGGAGCAGTGAGCTGCTCTCCCTTCAGCACAGCTGCTGCTGTGTCTAAGTGAACAGGAGCCTTCTTGTGTGCTTGGCTTTCATAACCATGGGTTGATGGTGGAGTGATTCCTGTAACAGCTGCTTCTGCATTGCCCAGGGCAGCAGATCTCACATCTTTATGGCTCCTCAGCTTCTGAGGAACACCTTCACCAGCTGTGAGGGTACCTGGCTGTTTGCCCAGCGTGACAGTAGCTGCTGGAACACTTTTCCCAGGAATTTCCTCACTTTTGTCTTTACATACTGGAAGTGATTCAGTTTCTGTTTGTTCTGTTGGAGCAGCAGAGCTTTCATGCTCCATGAGTTCAGATTCAGTAGTGCCATGAGCAGAAGTCTTTTCATCTGAATGTTTCTGCCTTTTGTCTTTCCAAGGTGGGGCTGGGGCTGTCCTTTTGACAAGCAAGCTTCCTCCTGTTAGATCTGGGTGGGTGTGGGTGTGAGCAGATTCCTGAGGCAGACACACACCTCCCTCACTTGGAGGAGATGACTTTGGAGTGGACTCTGACTGTGTGAGGGTTGAAATGGACTCTTTGCCCTCCTGAAAAGCAGAGTCAGAGGCATGGCCAGGGGCAGATTTACCCTCTGTGCTCTCATGTTTTGGAGCTGATAGTGCTGTTACATCTGAGCACTGGGCAGCTGGAATGGGGCTTTTCTCTTCCAAACATTCAACGTCCTCCTCAATCTCAGTGGCTTTTGACTTCTTCAGTAAACGTTTCTTATTTTCACTCCTGTGAGGTGACACTGGAAGTCCCTCTACGTGTTGTATGAGAGCTGGTGGGCACCCATTCCCCTCACAGTGTGTGGAGGGAGAGGGTTTCTCTCCTGAGCAATCCTTGCTGTCTCTCCTGATGTCCCCTTGCTCTGCCATGCCTGCAGAACATCCCTTGCTGGGCCCTGCGGAAACATCGCAGTGATCACTGCCTTCAGGGCAGCTTTCCTGGGACAACACATCACAGTCCTCCTCCAAAATCTCTTGTTCCCTCAGGGATCTGGAGGGTCTCAGCCTGTAGTCATCCAGGGAGCGGCTGCGGCTGCCACCAGCAATGGCAGGGTGTGGGGGCTTCCTGGCCGTGTCAAACGACGCGGATTTGGTCAAGGATCCCAGCAGAGCTTCTCTGCGATCATCTCCTCCTTCTTCTTCTTCTTCCAGCTCAAACTGCTCAAGGAGGGGTTCACGGAGGCCACTGAGGGGCACCTTTGAATAGCCAGCCTTCCGGAAAGTCCTCCTGGCTCTGTCCAGGTGCCTTCTGAACTCCCGGCCTGGTGACAAAGGCGGCCTCGCAGGCAGCTCCGTTGCTTGGCTGTAGAAGGTGCTTTTAATGACACTCTGCCTGGGAACAAAGGCAGATGGCTTCTCTGCCCCATCCCCTGCCTCTTCACCTCTGTCCTTTTCAGATGAAGGTGTGTCTGGTTTTTCTTTCTGATGCACAAGTGATGTGCTTTCTGTGGAAGCCCTCAGGGATGAAGGCTCAGCTGCGGCAGTTTTTTGGGATGGCTCTCCCCGAAGGCTGGGAAGGAGCCTCTCCTCTTTCTCCTGTAAGATACTTGTCATGAGCTCTTTGCTTTCTGTGGGTGATTTATCCCTCACCTCAGCTTTCATTGAGGTATATTTCCTCCTCATGGGTTTTACTGGAGGGATGGAGCTTTTGGAGTGCTCCCATTCACTTGCATGTTTCAGAGGCTCGGGATGGCTCGGGGCATCAAATACGGGCAAGTGCAGTTCAGGAGTGGAGCCAAAGTGCTTCTTTTGGGGGAAATTTGAGTTCTCATTGTCTGAGGAGGAGCCACTGGTGCTGGATGAAGTGCTTTCCTCAATGAGGTGTCGGGAGATGGCCAGGGAGCTGTTGTCATGGGTCCTTTCCAGGATTTCTGGGATGGACCTCATCACCAGGATGGATTTGTAGCACATCAGGGAGCGCTGAGAAGGAAAACAACACACAGCACAAGGAGATGGGAATGTGGTCAGAGTATGGAAAGCAAACACAGCAAAATGAACTCCTGCACCCATGAGTCTAATTAGACACTGCCACCCTCTGCACATGTCACCAATTCAGACCTCATTTTCTCTCCAAATCTTCCTCTTCACTGACATGAAATTAAATTGATTTTAGGGAACACACTTGCTTTGGTGACTGAGAGGAAACAGGACTCTGTTTGAGATTTCCAAAGTCAATCTGGCCACTCAAAACAGATGGAAAGGAGTTTTTGATGGAAAACATCAGATGAGAGACTCGCTGGTGTAAATAGCTTTAAATCCTTAGACTGCAATACAACCTACAGTGACTTACGCCAGCAGAAGACCTACCAAGTGTAGGAGATGGGATTCCTCTGCTCTAAATTCTGTCATGTAGGGCATCTCAGTTGAAGCTGGACCTTTCCTTCCAGCCAGCAGAGAGAAACTGGCATGTTCAGAAGGCAATCAATCCAATTATTTGAGAGAACTTCAGGAAAAGAGGCATTTTCTTGGCACCTGTCTGTAATTCAGCTCCAATTGCAAAGGCAGCTGAGGGCACCTAACTTGTGTCTTACAGGCTCCTGCATGGGTTTCCAGGCAGTAAAAGCCTAGATAATTAATTCCTGACACATCCATCTCTCCTGGGCTTTTTCCCAACTCCCAGCCACGCTCAGATCTCTGCTGAGCTAGCTGCTCTAGCCCAAAAGATTTTCGAAGATTCAGATATTAAATTATCAGTTATAATATTAAATTATTCAGCAATTAAAAATAGATACAACTAAACAGAATCAACACAGATTAGGGGCAACTCACCTGCCACTTGCTCCGAGCCACAATGAATTTGAGCTGTTTGGTGTTAATGAAATGAGCTGCTTCAAGAGGGACGTTGTGCTGCCAGGTGGGATGAGAGGAAAACCACTGGTTAAAAAATACTGATTTCATTTCTTGAGGTGTCTTTGTGGGTTTTTTTTTTAGAATTCTCTCTTTACACAATTGTTTAATTTAGGAAAGTTACAGTAGATCAAATGCTGCAGTTCTTTCATAGTTAAATTGCAGACAAAATGAGCTTTTCAGTGATTAAATCAGAACCTGTTCAATATCTGTCATTAAATTATTTTTGCTGTTAGCAACTTTTGACTCTTTTCCTTAGTGATTTAAGGCTTTGGAATATAAACTTTGGTCTGCAAGGCCAGTTTCCTTTCTGTACTGATGTGACAGAACAAGAGGGAATGGCCTCAGGTTGCACCAGGGAGGTTTAGATTGGATCTTAGGGAAAATTGACAAATAAAGGACCAGGACAAACTTACCATGAACCATTTGTGGGAAAGACAATCCAAAGCACTTGGCCTGGATCTGGTAAGAGAACAGATGGACATTTTAGTAGGAAATCCCTTCCAACATCAATCACTGATCTTCCTGAAGGTGCTGCTGCATGCAGACACCCATGTGCACTCAGAGCTGTGTCCTTGGGATGCTGATTTGGAGCAGAGAAGCCAAAAAGACACACAGCAACTCAAGGTTTTCTTCCCCTGAGGGGAAAACATCCTCCTTTTTCAGCCTGACACTCCCCACAGATGCTCAGGAAGAGCTCCTGGCTCTTTGCAGGAACCCAAAGGTGTGCAGAGCAGCTCTGAGTGCCTTTGCCTCTTTAGGTGACCAGAGTGAAAATAGCTTTGGCAGCAGGCAGAAAGAGTAGGAATGAAATTAAAACCAAATGCCTGTAAATATGCCTTCAAGCCAACTTTTGTACTTGAAATTGCTTAATGAATGTGGTCAATGTTATTTAATTCCCTCCATACCAGTCAGTGCTCTTCCCACTCATCTGTGTCATTCCAGAAACTCCTCAGCCTGGGGGAGGCAGGGAGCAAAGACATCACCACGCCAGGGAGAGGCCAATTTGGCAAATATCCGAGTTGTGGGTTGGGTAATGGGGAATAATGAGGAAGAATTAGGGAAAAATGCAGCTCATCTCACTCAGCTTTCTGTTTTTCAAACCAAACGATGAGCTGGGATGTGGCTGCTGAGGCACCAACAGAGGGAGGCACAGGAGGGCACTCACTTGGGGTGCTGCTGCAGGATCCCTTTCATGAAGTCCTTTGCATCTTCACTCAAGTGAACAACATCAGGAATGGTCCATGAAATTTCCCCATTCTGGATGTTTAGGAGAGTTTTCCTGTCGTTCTCCCCAGCAAATGGAGACTTGCACGTGAGGCTTATTTATTGAACACCACAAAATGAAAGGAGACAGGTTTTAGGTTTCTGTTTTCTGTTCAAATTACAGAAGCACAAATGCTTACATGGGGTTTTTAAATACTTGAGGGGCTCCATGCCTGGGACTTGCAATGTTCGTGAGGAGCAACCAGGAAATGAGGAAACCACAAAATAAATTCTCCTTATTGTGGAAGGACTGAATGCTCCACTAAAGTCCCTCATTTGAAAGTGCTGGAGGGCTCTGATGGGCAAAGAGTTATTGAGGGAGTGTTTCCAAGATTTATTTACCTTAAATATGTGATGACTCCAACAGCCCTGAGGAGAGAAGGAACACAAATGTTATTTTTGTCACTAATTTTCCATCCTTCTCAAGCCCCTCTTCCTGCCACTAGACACCCTGGAACAGCAAGATCACCTTCTCCTCACCTTTCAAGAATAATAAATCCCAAAAGCTATTTATTGATTTTTTCCATTTCCATTCATTTTTCCCCTTCAATATTTTTTAAATTGCTCTCAAGCAATCCTTCATTTTTAAATCACAGATAGAGGAAAGGACTCCAAATAATTTTTTTTTTAATTTCTTTTGCCTTTTCTAGAAAGATCTTTAGGATTATTTCTTCTAGTTGCTGCCTGGAATAGAGATCATCTCCTCCAAGATGCTCCTTTGCATTAATTAGCAGTCAGAGTTCAATTATGGCTGAAAAAAATTAGACAGAAGGAGCTTAAAAGAGCCTTGATGGCTTTTGGATTGTCAATGTTCACTTTCAGTTTCCTGTGTTATAATCACTACTCCATTTACTAATTAACAGCTAATGGAAATTCAGGCCATTGAGGGCCTGGAAAAGCTTTTTGGGAAGATGACAGATTACCAGATATCAGTTGCTTTTGACACTGGTGACTGGGAAACAATTTCTGGGGCAACAAACTCCGGAGAGCCGTATTTGCTGTACTGGGGCTGCACGGGCGTGATCCTCTGGGCAAACCCAAAGTCACAGATCTTCAGGTCTTCCCTCTCAGGATAAACCATGAGGATATTCAGTGGCTGTTGAATGAAAAAGAAAATAAATAAATGGTGAATTTTTTCTGGAGAGCAGGAAGTATTTTCAGTTATAAGAATAATTCAGAGAACACCCAGTCCTTGGCCAACATGTCATTGCTCATTACCTTGATGTCCAAATGAAGGATGTTGTGGTCATGAAGATATTTGATTCCTTCCAAAATTTGCTTGATGTACAGTTTGACCTGAGAATTGAGCCCATTATTAAACAATTAATTAATAAACAATTATTAAACAGAGAGAGTAAATAGGAGACTCCCTGATTTCACCAAGATTTGATCTTGAAAGGTCCCTCTCAGCCCAAACCATTCTATGATAGTTCCTTCTGAGAATTTCTCCAAAAAATAAATTATTTTACCATTAAATATTGGGCACCTAGCTACTAGATGGGAGATGTGAAACATTTTGAACTTTTAGCACCAAGGATGTAAAAAAAATCCCTTAGAAACCATAACTTCAGTTTTTCTTTTAAAGACAGAAAGGGAGTAGATAGAATACAGTTACAGGGGGATAAAGTGATAAAGTGGTACTAAATAAGGGGAGATAGGAGCTCCAGATGACAGATAGCAAGGAAATTATGACAAGAGAGCAAATATAATAATTTTTATTTTGGCTGAATGCAATGCTGGTCATCAAACCCCCCGGCTGTTTGTAGCTATTCCCCAAAAAAGCCCAACTAACAATGAAAGTTGCCAGGAACACATTGCAAAGGCTGATTCTGCTTTGATGGATTATCACTGGTTCAAAGACATTTTTCATATTCCAAAAGGAAAATGCAGAAAGAACTGACTGTGCTTTCAAATGAGAAATTACCTCAGCTTCAGTGACCACGCTCTTCTTGAATAAACGGTCCAGGAGCTCCTCATTGGAGCATCTGACAGTGGCATTAAGGGACAACAGAACCACGTGGAAAAGCTTATTTTGACTCTGGAGCCTCCTCCATCCAGCCAACAGCAGAATTCACGAGGTGATCTCAGGCTGTGGGATCATCATGGGCTATGGGATCGTCATGGGCTTCTCTAAACCTGGTGCCACTTCTGCTAAAATCTGCCTGTTGATTTTGGGTTTTCTGTTCTGCATTTCCCTCATGCTCACCTGGACTGGATCTCATGGAAACAGAGCTTATAACTTCCAGATGTTTCAAAATTATTTTGGTGTTTAATGTCTCATTCACGCTTGTATATACAAGTCTGATTTTTCTCACCCAGCAGAAGCTGAGGATTGCAGTGGAGCTCTCACAGAGCTGTGCTGCCCTGCAGTGCAGAGAAGAATTGTGTGTACCCTTTTCTCTCAGGCAAAACAAAAAAAAATATTAATTACTTAGATATTTCATAAATGAGCTCTGCCCAGTACTTCCCAGCCTCTTCCACAGACAACTGCACAGAAAAGGATACAACTCCAGAATCAAAATCAGTGTTTTTCGTGTTTCAAACTCATCCAGGAGCCTGGTAATTCTGTCATGGGACAGAGAGGCAAGAATATCCCTCTCCTGATGAGCTCTGGACTTGGTTTTGCTCCTCAGAGGGATGAATTTGGCAGCACAGGACACCCTGTTCCCTTTGTGCACCACCCGTTTCACGAAGCTGAAGCAGCCCCTGTGCAGGAATGAAAGGACAAGCCCTGATTAGCCCCGATCAGACCCGGGCAGAGATTTTCCCCCAGCCTGGCCTCTGACAGCTCCTTGCTGCTCTGTGCTTCAGTTCTCCAGCATGAGAAGCTCGTTTTGCTGTGTGTGAGGTGCTGTTGCCCTCTCCTGGCTGTATCCAAAGGGAAGCAAGGTGCTCCCATCAAGGGAAAAGCTGCTGCAGTTGATGCAGCCTCGTGCTGGTGCTCCTGCATCCCTTGGACAGACTGATGTGACAGGCTTGGGATGCTACCATTGTCAAGAAGCCACATCCAGGTACTAATCTGTGAGCCTTTGGATGTTTTTTCTGCTTGGAGGTGCCCCAGCACACCTTGGAGTGACATCCCACTTCTGCCTTTATTTCCAACTTCTCAGGACCCACCTCTGCCTCAGCAGCTCAGATGGGCAATGAGAAATTCCCTGGCTGTAGAGTTGGAAAATTCATTTACCTTCCAATCTCCTGCTTAACCTCATAATGGGAGTGGAGCTTTCTCCTTGTGGCCACTTTCTTTCCTTCTTGGTCTTTCTTAGCTGTGGAAATGAAGAAAAACAAAAGGGTGAATATTCAGACAACAATGCCTTGCTAATAGTGTGCAGTTATTATTACAGGACAATTTAAGGCAGGAAAAATTGGAGGGGTCTTCTAAACTTTGAAGGAGAATTAAGTGGAGTTGTTTGATAAGAAGAATGTGTTAAAATTAACTTTGGGGTTGCCCAGAGATGTGGCTGCCCATCCCTGAAAGTGTTCAGGTTGGATGGGGTTTGGAGGAACCTGGGAGAGCAGAAGGTGTCCCTGCCCATGGCAGGGGGTTGGGATTAGAGCATCTTTAAGGTTCTTTCCAACCCAAACCATTTTGGGATTTTGTGATTTGATTTTATCCTGGATCCTGCCATACTGGCCATATGTAAATACTACACAGGAACACAAAACAGATTCCATACAGGCACCAGAACATGACAGCAACAAATTACACACTGCCATGGCAGTGGAGGCAACTCCTGCAGCTGAGAGGGTGTCATTGCCCTCAAAGGTGACAGGGTGGATTTGCTCTCACAGGTGAGAGGGTGGCATTGCCCTTACAGGTGACAGGATGGCATTGCCATCACAGGTGAGAGGGTGGCATTGCCCTCAGAGGAGAGAGGGTGGCACTGCTCTCACAGGTGACAGGGTGGCATTGCCTGCACAGGTGACAGGGTGACATTACCTTCACGTACGACGAGCTCTGCTTTGCACAAAACCTCCCCTCCTGCATTTTTGGCAACACAGGTATAAACACCACCATCTTCCAGGGCAGCATTGTCCACGACTAAGAAATAAGTTGTTCCTTCTCTCCCCTGATGGATCCTGTCACTGTCTGTCAGCAGTGAAGTGCCCTGAGGGAAGGAAATGACATTTTGGTACTGGGAAAGCCAAGGTGGAAACAGATGTTTCTGCTCTTCTGATGCCTCAGGTTTAGCTTTTATGTTTTTCAAATTCTGTGCTGCTTTAGTGCGTGGGTCTGAGCTTCATATCAGGGCATGGTGAGCTCTGTGCACAGAGCAGGGAGACAAAACAATTCCTGCTCCAGCT
>JAWWMS010000120.1:2642400-2666401 GCA_035048045.1 Chlorospingus semifuscus | reverse complement strand
TCCAGGCTTTGTTAAACACACCCAGGGATGGGGACTGCACCACCTCCCCAGGCAGCCATTCCAGAACTTTATCACTCTTTCCATGAAAAACTTTTTCCTAATATCCAACCTGTATTTCCCTTGGTGAGCTTGAGGCTGTGTGCTCTGGTTGTGTCAGTGGTGCTGGAGAAGGAGCCCAATATCAATATGATTGATATGGAGGTAACATGGACTCTTACAGAGGACCTGGTGGTGTTTTAGCATTAGCATTGCTGCATCTCCACTTGAAAATGTCCTTGTACAGCTCTGAGTTACAGCAGAACAAGGTCTGGCATGTGGGGCTTGATGAAACGAAAAAATGGTGCACCTTGATGGCCATTTCAGTTGTTTTTCTTCTTTTATTATTAATTATTTTATCAGATATAGAGTCAAAACCTGGTTCAATCTCATGTTCCAGAAGTACCTGATTGTCTTTTGATATTGACCATTGGAATTACACCATAGGATAAAGTGCACCATCTCCTTTTTCATTTAAGGAGAAAAGGTTAAATCCAGAGGAGTCTTCAACCCAGCAGCTAGGAATATTTTAGGGAGCACTCTAGGGGGTCTTTGGTGCTGGCTGGTTTTGGAAAAGAACAGCTGTTTCTAGAAATCACATAAAACAGCTCCACTGGGGTGGAAAACGTGGTTATTCAAGGAATTACTGGATCAGAGATCCCAGGTTGTGGGATTGTGCTGTCCTATCACCACCACTATTAAAATATTCACCTCCTTTTTATTTAAGGCATGTGATCATAGAGAGAGGTGTCAAGTCTCCATCTGATTAAAATAATTCCCATAACAAGATGAAAGACCTGCCAAACCATCTCATTCACTATTGTATTTTCTCTTTAGCTGTGACTGAGGAAATAATCTGCTAGGTGACATTTTACTTAGGATTTTTGAGTCATCCCACTCCACCAGAGGATTATTCCCAAAGATGATTTGTGACTAGAAAGGAAAAAAGGTTTTAATGCCCTGACACTTTTTTTATGCTGTTATTTTGGGTCGGATTTCATGAACAGCTTTTACTCTTGCTAAGTTTTAAGTAAGAATATTTATTTTTTAAGGAATTATCTGGAGTTTGAGGGCTGAAGGTTACTTGGCATTGTTCTTTCAGTAAATAGTGGTGGAGAAGAGTTATTCTGAATTGACACAGAGACAGCTTAAACAAGTTGTTATGGCAGAAGCAGAGGAAGAGTGGAAGGGTTGTCGCTCATCCATGATTTTTTAAAAACAACAGAAAGACAAAGGAATTGTTCTCCTGGCAAGACACAGCCACATACACAGTCGGTTTTAGTCACACAGAAGCTGCAAGGAGTCTGTCCAGGCTCCAGGCTCAGTGAAATGCAGGTGTACTTGAGGCACCCAACCCTCTGGAAGTCTCTGGAAGTTGGTTTGGGATATTAAAGACATTTCCAGCTTGTTTACAGCGTACAATAAAATAACCTCCCCTACCCACCCCACCAAATCAAAACCCAAATGATTCTCTGAATGTAAAGGAGGGATCTTACCCCACTTTCTCCCCAAAAGCACTTGAAGCAAGACCAGGGAAAAAGCCCAAAGGTGGAAAATATCCCCTATTCCTTCATTTTGGGCAGATGATGAACCAAAATCTATTTCAGCCATGGTTTTCAAACACCTCCTGCTTCCAGAAAGATCTGCCCCAAACTTATACCCAACCTAACCCCAACCCACCCTCATGGTCTGAATGCCCTCTCTTAAATCTTCACCTGCTCAAAACACAACGACACAGAAAAATGAGCTTAAAAACATCATTACTGGCATGCTCAATATTTTTCTGTCTCTCAACTCCCAGGGAACATCTCCCAGCGTCACACCAAACCTACCATGGCCTCCAGCAGTCTGGGTTTGGGTGCTGGCTTCATGAAGAACCACAGAGGGCCCGGCTGCTGCCCCTGAGGGCTCTGAGGGAGCAGAGCCAGCAGGGACAAGGCCAAGGCCAAGGCCAAGGAATTATGTAAAGGAGGGATCTCACCCCACCTTCTCCCCAAAAGTACTTGAAGTAAGACCAGGGAAAAAGCCCAAAGGTGGAAAAAATCCCCTATTCCTTAATTTTGGGCAGGTGATGAACCAAACTGTATTTCAGCCATGGTTTTCAAACATCTCCTGCTTCCAGAAAGATCTGCCCCAAACTTACATCCAACCTAACCCCAACCCACCCTCCATGGTCTGAATGCCCTCTCTCTTAATCTTCATCTCCTCAAAACACGACACAGAAAAATGAGCTTAAAAACATCATTACTGCCATGCTCAATATTTTTCTGTCTCTCAACTCCCAGGGAACATCTCTCACCTTCACACCAAACCTACCATGGCCTCCAGCAGTCTGGGTTTGGGTGCTGGCTTCATGAAGCACCACAGAGGGCCCGGCTGTTGCCCCTGAGGGCTCTGAGGGAGCAGAGCCAGCAGGGACAAGGCCAAGGCCACCATCGTCCCTCATGCCAGGGGGAAGTGTCACCAGCAGGGACGCTGAGTCCAGCAGCTTTTTCAGGGCTGTCTTGATCTCCTTGTCAGCGCGCTGCAGCGAGGCCTGCACAGAAGTCTCTGTCTCTGACGGCGGGGAAGTCATTCCTACAGACAAGAACAACAACTTTTCTCCCTTCAGGGCAAAAAGGAAAACAGCAGCACCATCCAGCCCGTGGATATATCTGCCATCGTGGCATTTTCCCCTCCTAGAGAACGGAGTTGATGGAGAAATTCCAGCAAGAGGGAGTGTAGGTGAGAGTTGAAATAAGAAGGCTGGCAGAAAATGCTTTGGAAAGTTGTACCTATGTGAACACGTGGCCTGTTCCAGAGAGTGGAACAAAGGATTCATCTCCCAGCTCAACCTGGCATTGGCTGGTCTGTCAACAATACCTTTATTAATCATAGAATCACAGAATATCCTCAATGGGAAGGGATCCACAGGGATCATCCAGTCCAGCTCCCAGTCATGCACAGCCACCCCAGCAATCCCACCCTGTTCCTGGGAGTGTTATCCAAACACTCTTGGCAGCTTTGGGGCTGTGCCCATTCCCTGGGGAGCCTGGGCAGTGCTCAACCACCCCGTGGGGCAAAAATCAACCCAAAGATTGGATAAGACCAATGAAATGAACCAATTGCACTGATACAGACCCTACATGAAGGAAGGTGTTATCTCACAGGGAAGGAAAAGGAGTGAACAGGAATCAGCCTCATCAGTGACTCTGGAGAAGGGCAGGGGGATGAAGGGAAGGCTGTTCTTTCTCATCAAAGTCTGGCAGAAAAGCCACTCCTTGCTATAAGGTAATGTGTTTGTCCTGCCTCACAATATCTGAATATTTCTGATGGGTTAGGATGTAGAAGGCTGGGATGGGATCACAAACTGCAGGAGCTCTTCTCACCCAATCTCCTGCCTGATAAATCTCCCACAAATCCTGAAAAGGCACAACAAAGGGATGGATGTACCTAGGGAAGCCCCCACGTAATCATGAAGACAGAGAAAATGCAGGTCAGGTTAAGACAATGATCACATTCATGATGCAGATGCTCACCAATCAAGAGAGAAAACTCAAATCATCACATGTTTTGAGAGGGAAAAAAAAAAGAGCATTTGGAATAAACAGCTCTGACTTGTTTACTGTCATTGACATTAATGAGCATGCCCCATAGGAGTTTTGATTCTGCTCCTTTCCTGACGTCAAGAAAGTCAATTCCCATTACAGACCTGAGAAAATAAAGTTAAAGGCTATGTGTGGATGAAGACATCTCACTTGATTTCTGTTTTCAATGATCATGATGGTGACAAAATATTTATTTCCTGAATCTGTTGATGGAAAAAAGCAAGATTTGCTCACATGATGTCCCAGACTGCCCATCAGTGCTCATCAGCACTGGGCTGGCAGGAAGACATTAAATATTTTCCCTGAGAAATACCTGGATTCTCTGGTGTTTCTGCTGTGAATTCTGCCAACTGGTGCTGTCCTGTGAACTGGGCAGCTGCCAATGAGTGATAAGGCATTAAACATTCAATTAGGAAATAGATTCACAGGTATATAGATATAGATCTAGAGGTTATATATAATCACTGGTCTCTCCCATGCTCTACCACCATCATTTCCCTCCCTGCCCAAGGGACATTACACCACTTCTTCTTTTGGATACTGATTCAGGCTGAGGAACTTTAATATCCCCCAAGATACACAGACCTAACAAACACCACAGTGATGACACCCTGTGATGGACAACCTCTTTCCCAGCTCTAAAATCTCAGCCTTGAGCCTTTCCACCCCACAACTGCAGCCCATCCCCAGGAACTCAAGACTGACACATCTTTTGGAGCTCCAGTTTGGTCTCAGAGAAGGACCCAAGAGAATGTGAATCATTCAAGATTCCTGAGTTGGAAATATCCCTAAAACTGGGTTTTTTCACTTCAACACTCCTGAAACTGTCCATGAAAAAGGAGCAAGAGCCCAACTGCATTAATATTCTTGGACTGCAACCCAGTTGCTGCTGAAGTCAGTGGGAGAAGAGGATGAACTGATGGAATATCAAGTGCTGTAACAAAGAACACAGAAACCCAACAAGTCCAGTGACAGCTGATGCAAGACATTTATTGATTTAAACTCACCATCTAACAGCATATCTTGCACTTGACTTTTTTTTGTGGGTTTTTTTTTTTTCTTTTTTGTATCTCAAGCAAACTGAAGTTTCCACTTTATTAATACCCATTTACCTGCAGGAATTTCAGTAAAACATCCACTGTATTAAAATCTTTCATACAGCTGTATCTTTTCATCTACAGGAAATAAATCCCCACACATCTCATTAGTTATCTACACAGTTTAATCACTTACAAGCAGAATTTTTAACCTCTAGGAAAATATTTTGAAAATATATGTAATGAACGTCTCATAAACCTTTCACTTTGTGAACAGAGCCTTGCATAGGATTTTAAAAATTCCCTTCAATTGATTCTCTTTTGCTTAAATATCAAAAGAAAATGTAAACAGATGTTAATTGCTTTGAGCTAATGAATCAAAGTATAATTATTTGTTGTATGACCATTTGAAGTGCAGCCTTAGAGATTCTTTAGAAAAACCTGAGTGTCAACAACAACAGGAGGAAACCTCCATGTTCCTTTATACATCCTCATTATCTTTAGTTTGAATATTACATTTTTTGAAGACAATCACAGGGCAAATTCTTTTCTCAGCAGTATCTTCATAAATCTGAATAAAATCCACTTCCTTCTGTGGAATTATTCAAGATTGATACTGGAATAACTGTGATCAGAATCAGGCTCAAAATAAAAGAAACATTTTTAGCTTTGAAAGCATTTCCCTGTTGTGTTCCTGTTACTTTCCAATGTACAGTGCAATATATGAAAAAAGCACTAATATATATATCCATCTTATTGCTTCATTACAAAACAAACAGTATAAACCAAGGAGATGTTATAAAAAATGGGATAGTACCATAAAGGAAGCTTGATTTCCTTCACCGCTGGAAAAGCATCCTATATCATAAAGGTAGTGCACACAACATCCAGAGGGGATGTTGAAAGTGAAAGGTTGTGAAATCAATATGTTCATTTTAGTCAGCACAAGGTGCAGCTGCAGAAGGAAAAAAAATAACTTTTCTACAAGCACCTTTTGTGAATTCATTCCCTGTTGGCAGGAATATTGCCTCCAAAACAAGCTCCTGAATATCAGCTGGCTGGGAAACACTGAGCCAACACCATCCATTCCTTCCCAAGGCAGAAACTCACTCCACCCTCTCTCCTCATGCTGCTTAGAAACTCAGCTGTGCCTGAGCATTTCTGGGTTCCCTAAACCACAAATGAACACTTCTACAGAGCTCATCTGGGAGAGGGTGTGGGGACCTTTCACCCCACATCTCTGTCACCAGAGAGGGCCAGTGCAGGGTCCTGCTGAGATCAGTGAGCTCCACCTGACTCCAGCTGGCACCAATATTTGTGCCTGGGAGTTCATCTCTTTTCAGAGCAGCTTGTTGGAGGTCTGGGCTACATCCATTTTTGGTGAAGCCAACAGGGATGGGCTGTGCTCAGGGCACCTCAGCCTCCCCCTCGTGCAGCGTTCCTGCTGGAAAGCTCCAGAGGAACCCCACAGTCAGTCCCTCTCTGAGGCATCTCGACCTTCCTGGTTACAGTAAAATGATGCAATTGCAACTGGCAGCCCAAGACATTTGGAACAGATCTATGTTTCAACTGAATATTTATGGTAAAGCTCTTTTTTCTCTCTTTATTTTTTTTTTAATCTGTCTTTGTGCTCCTGCTACTTTGCCATAGCTCAGTGGTAAATTCCTCTTATCACATATAGGGGACATCATGGATCAATCTGTTAGCAGGAATGTTTCACCACTGGCACATTCAGGAGAACAAATCCTCATCCAGTCATATTTATTGGCAAAGACTACATTTGTGATGTCCTTTGAAGACCACTTTGTGGTTCTTTGTCCTTGTTAATGTTTGATTGCAGATGCAGAAATTATTTTGTGCAGCACATTAATCTTTCAGTGTATGTTAACTGAATTATATTTCAAAAGATATGGTTTATAAATCCACCCCTCTAGAATGCAGGATAATGAAACCTACATTAACAGACAACCAGGAAGTGGATTTGAAAGTATCAGTCATTTAGAAAAGATAGTCTTTTTCACTTAAAGCAGAAGAGAACAACAAAACTCTTGCTTCCTCATGACAGTGGGACTCTCTCCACTGACTAGAGTCAAACTGGGATTTCAACTAAAAAATGCCTGAGCAGCCCTTTGAATCCCTATAATATCTACTATATATCTCATTATTTGGCAGAAGGTTAAAAAAATGCAACCAGACTGTGCATCTTGAAAGGTTTATGAAGAAATTTTGGTAGAGCTAATAGGTGTCACAAGTGTAGAGCAGAGTCAAAGCACAGTGAAGCTTCATGACCTTTGGGCCCACACGGTGACAGGAGACACCCCCTGTCCTGGGCTACTGAAGGATGCTGAAAAGCTGAGGTACTTTCACCTCCTTGCCACACCAAAAACTGGCACATGAAAAAATCATTAAGTTCATGGACAAAAAAAAACACACTTCTTCATCTATATTTCTGTCATAGGTAGAAGAATCAGGCTTTTCCTAAACCTCCCATCACTGCTCCACTATGGAATGATACATGTTCACCTAGATCAAAGCTTTTAAAGCTACAAACTGTTTGGACAGACTGTTCCCTTTAAGACTGGAAAAGCTTGACACATCATATTTAAATACATTTCCCTCTAAGGCATTCCCTTGTAATCTTTGCCACCAATTCTCCTCGCCTACAACAATTCTGATATTTATATTTTTTACATAAAGCTGCTCTTTTTGGTGTTAAAAACCACACTGGCGTCCTCTCAGCTCTGGGAGAGGTCTTCTGTGCTGATGTGCAAAGTGACAGGCTCGCCAACAGTCCCGTAGCTGAGGGTTCTGGTGGAAACTTCAGTTTTGAAGCTGGACTGCCCGTTGTCGGCGGAGCGCTGGACCTCGGTGCAGAACGACGGCTTCACCGTGAAGGAGGCGCTGGGAGGTGCCGCGCGGGCATCGCTCACGCGGAAAGAGATGTTGGAGGGGCCTGAAGACTGCACACCAGCCACCCTAGAGGCTGACAGGAACACGGCCCCGGGGACGTGCTCCTCGTACTGGCTGAAGAACCTCTGCCTGGGCTCGGGCACCACAGGCCTGACCACGCTCAGCAGCACCGGCTTGCCGATGGTGGGCTCGTTGATCTCCGTCTGGAGCACTGAGATCTCACAGGGCTTCTCCGCCGTGGGCTTCTGATCCTCACACCTGTAGGTCTCGCCTTCCTGAGGGACGTAGTCCTCCAGGTCCTCCAGAGTTAAGAGTTTGCCATTGTGGGTTAAAATCTTGCGGTCCCGGGTGCTGATGTCGTCGGTGTGTGGCTCCTCTGGCTCGTCCACTATGACGTTGTCCTCTTCGGGTAGGATGTCCTGTATTACTTCAGGCACCTCCTCTCCAACAGGCCAAGACATATCCACTTCATCGAGCCCTTCCTTATCCTCTAGACTCACTGGGGAGAACAGAACTTGGTGTTGGTCTCCAGCAGCTGTCCCAAAACTGAAGACCAAAGGCTCGCCCCCACAAGCAAGCAGAGGGGAGGCAGCGCCTGACCCACAGTCAGCACGGGGTTCCTGAGGGCAGCTCTTTCCTTCAGTCCCATAATCCATGAATGAATCACTTCCTAATTGCTCAGACCCACACGGGGAGTTTCTCTCTTCGCTGCTGACTTGAGGTCCTTCCTGCTCAGTGGTATACACCAGAGGCTGGATGTCACCTTCAGAGAGACCCTCGTTCGGCAGAGACTTTGACTGTTCCACCAATTTATTGTTGGAGTTGTTTGTGTTGGGATCATCTTCTGGGGAGCGCTTCGGCCTTGAGCTGGGAAAAGTGAACGTTAACACCCCTGACTCATCTTTTTCTTGTTTTACTGGGGAAGAACCTCTTTTCCTTGTGGGCTTTGGTGACTTTTTCACCTTGAATTCAATGATTTCTTCCACTTCGACCCACTTGGGCTTTTTCTCTTCCACTGTGCTCTCCACAACGACGTCTCTCGCCGCTGCTCCTTGCATGTCCTCGTGTTCTGTGACATACAGCCTGGGAACAGCAGCGGCCTTTGCTGCTGCCTCCTGCTCGTGTCTGTGGACAGGCTGCCTGATCTTGGAGACATAAACCGGCTCCGGAGCCGGCTCGGCCCGCGGGGAGCGGGAAGGAGAATGACCTGAAGGAGAACGTGCAGGAGAAACCCTTCCCCTTTGTCTTGGGCTCTTCACCACCGTGGTTATGGTCTCCTCTCTGGTGGCAGAAAGGGGTGGAGTTGGCGGGAAGATGAGACTTTTTGGGGAGCCCCACTCCACCAGCACATGCCGTGGCGCCGCGTGGGGTTAGTTTTGGGTGAGCATTGCAGCTTTTGGGAAAGTAGTCATTTTGGGAGGGGCACACACGCAGAGCACACACCCACATGCCCATCTCCACTTCCTGATCCAAGGAAAACCCCTGATCCAGGGAAAACCCCTGATCCAGTGCCCTTTTCCCCAGGGAAAACCCCAGTTCCATGAACCTCCTCTGTTGGTTGTGAGCCCACAAAAGCACGTCCAGCTGAGAGATGCTCTGCTGGGTGCTGCTGTATTTCATGTGCTTGTGTTGATCACCTACTCTGCTACTTTGGACTCCCCCCAGAATTTTAAACATTCAAACACTTTAACCTTTTCCTGAGCATCCTTGGCTAAAATTCTAATTCTGTCCACCTCAATGGCTAAATGCCTTTTATTGCAGTAGGGTCAGTGTCTTCTTAATAATAGTTAATAATGCAGCACATCTCTCTTTTTTTTTATTACAGCCTCTTTTGAGACCAGAGATCTGCATTTCCACATGCAGAGCAGTTACATTGAAAGGGATTAACCCTTAAAATGTGGAGATGACTGGGAAAAGAAAGTTAGAACAGCTCCTGCCCAAGTCATCTATGCCAAAATGAATTTTCTTTTACTCTTCACAATACCATTAATGTAGACACAGCCTGATCCTACTGACTCCAATAGACACAGGAATAGCAAGCCAAATTGGGATACATAATTATGATTTTTCAGTATATTTCTGCTGGCTTTACTTTAGATTTTTTTGACTGAAGTTGGGCCGGTGGTAGATGCCTCATCCCTGGAAATATTCAAGGTCAGGCTGGATGGGGCTCTGAGTAGCCTGATCAAGGTGGAATTGTCCCTGCTCACAGCAAGGGGTTGGACTAGATTATCTTTAAAAGTCCCTTCTAATCCAAGGCCTAAACCCAGGCTCCAGTGCTCTTGAATTATATACTTAGCATGCAGTTTTTCCTGCAGGTTTTTCCTGTGGCGTTTCTTACCTTTATTTTAGGTAAATACATTTCTGCCAGTGTTTTCCTGGCAAGCACAAGGAAGCCAATGCTCCACATCTGCTCCAGTGGAAATCACAGCAAAACTCATTTTGTTTCTGTGTTGAGATTCTGTCCCTACCTCCAAGGAATGGGGCTAAAAACAAAGAATTAACTGAAGGGTGAAACAGTGGCCTGAACTGAAATTAGGAATAGAGACCGCAGCTTTTTAATTCTTCTCTTCCTCCTCACCATCCTCCAGTCACAGCCACATGGAGCTGAAGGTCACTCCCTCTGCTTCTCAGACATCTCTGCTCTGACTTTTGCCCCTTGAGAATGGAGAATCTCTTCATAGCCATCATGGAAGACTAATCCTCTTGGCTTTATTGTAGCCTTTCTCATCTTCTGGTCTTATTTTTGAAAACTTGTACTTCCTTCTCCTCCGGAGATCAGGTTTGTTTCCACCATCAATATTTCCCTTTGAGGACATGGTGGAGTCCAGGACTGGATCAGTTACAGAGAGATTTATTTCCTCGCAGAGCACCCTCTTTTCTGCTCATTTCAACTGCTTTATTCTTTTCTCTAAAGTTTTCTGCAGTTTTTCCATAGACCTGTAAGGTCTGTGCAGAGCCTTCCTACTGGCCATGGTGCCTTTCTGAATTATACAGAATTCAAGAATCATTTTAGATGAGAATGAATCCTTGGGTGCTTGCAGCAAACCATGATCTATGTTGCAAAGTTAAAATGTTTTTTTTGGGGGTCTAAGATTTGCATATATGGACATTGTTCAATCCCATCTCTCAATTATCTATTATTTTCTGACAGAAGTTTTAAAGATGCTTCTGTTCATCAGCTTCCTATAGATTAAGAGTTGGAATCTTCCCTTACAGAATTATTCCCAAACTTTCCCCCATCACTATCCCAATTTCAGGTCCACTCTTATTTAAAGTTCATTACCACAAAAGGAGGGGAATTTCTGCCTGAGATTCCATTCCTAATTTTATCAAACTCCTTTGAGGCTGCAGCCCTTGATTTAGGAATCCCTCTTGGAGCTGTCCTGAAGAACAGCCTATGGAATTGAGATCTCAGAAATTTAGAAATCAGCTTAACTGATGGTATTTTGTATTAATGAATATTATTTGATCCACCAGTATTAACGCTGCTGCTCCAGATACAGGCACAGAGATTTGGTTAAATAAGATTTACTAAATTTTAGGTGTGGACTGGCTCTGAGATTCCCTCCTGCTCACAACTTTCTCACAATATTTCTGAATGTGATATAAAAAAAAAACAACTCTCTGTTCAGTTGCCCCAGTCTGAATCCTGAGGTAATACAGGGAAAAACACTTTATTTTCTGTTTTTTGCGGGGCATAAAAGATCTAATGGCTGGAAATTTAACTGAGCTTATCTGCAAATTCTGGGAGGGGAGACAACTTTTAAACCACTGCCTCCAAAAGGGCCAAGTGCACAGGTCGAAAGGAATAATCCTCACAGAAAACAATGAAAAGGATAATGGGTAAGCAACCCCTAACTGTCCTTCAGTTGCAATTTTACGCCTAACAAAAATAAAATACATCCAGTAAGCCTCTTGTCCAAGTCAAGGGCTGATTTTAGCAATAGTGCAGCAGTTGAGGGAAGGCATTTCCCCAAAATATCCATTGCACAACTCCTTCCTGCCCTCAGGACATGGTTGGAATGGCTTGGAGCTCTTCTGAATCCTGTCCCAGGTCAGGGCCTCCCTTCCAGCACATGAAATTATTTTGTTATGTATTTCTCTACAGAGCTTAAGAAGATGAATTAAGATTTTAATTGCTGCTTGGCTTCGAGGCTATGAATGACTGAGAAAATACTGCTTTTTGCAGTAACTAATCTTTGTATTTTATAGGCATCCACTATAAACCAGGCTCAAAGTATCTAAAAAGACCAAGTCATCAGGACAATTATTTATATTAGAAATACAGAGATAGAAGGGGATAAAAGCATTCATCTTCCTTCTGCTTCATCATACAAGCCTTTCCTGAAAAGTTTAAAATAAAGCCAGAAGAAATCACTCCAACCTCTGAGATATTTGTTAAATTGGTAGATATTTTCAGGTGAACCATTTTCAGTTTGTTTTTTTTGTTCTCATTCAACACTGAAAGTCAGACTCCACCTTCCCAAGCTCCTGTGAAACTCTACCAGCATTAGGAGGAATGTTTTTTTTTGTCTAATATCCTAAAATAACTGTCCCAGGCTGTGTCTAACACCAGTGCTGCTATTTTTGGAAAAGAACAAAAGGACTTTTTTTGAGGTGGTCACTTGGCATGGCACAGAATTCTGTGGGATCTGGGAATGAACACACATGGCCAATGAGCACAAGCTTGTTATTGGATCATGCAGAGGCAGCAAGGCAAAAAAACCACAAATGTTACCCAAAAAAAAAAAAATCAGCACTTACATGATGATGGTTTTCTTGGGCACTTTAGTCTCTTGCTCAGTGACTACAAAGAGAACAGTATGAACAGCATGGGGTTAAAGAAAGGCAAAAGCTGAAATGATTAAATTATCTTTGCTCAGTTCATCAACATAAACTGGAGTGAAAAATAACCAACTGTACCATCCCATCCATGCTTTCTGTGGTTATTTCCAGCATCATCTTTAGTGTTTCTGACCAGGAATGAGAATCCAGAATGCTCTCTGAACATTTGGCTTTGAAATTAAATATTTTGTGAAGAACGATTTGGCAAAAAACTTTTTATTCTACCATTTTTGTTTGGTAGGTCAAAGCTAGAAAAGGTTCTTATTTAAATTTTCTTTATCCTATAATAAGGTAGTGATGGTGTCAGAAACCTGAAAATGCCTCAACCTGGAAAATCCTGGAGAGCTGAAATTCTTTAAACTGTGATTGCATTTCCTAGAAAAAAAGAGTTCCCCAAACACTGGATTGTGGCCAAACTTTTGTGGACTAATATCATCATCATCAGTAGAGAAAATCAGCATAAAAAAACCCCAACCCCCAAATCCTAGGAAATCCAGGAGAGCCCTGTGTCTGCTCCATCTCTTTTTTTACCTGCTCTAATTTGCAATTTTTCCTGACCCTTCTCCCATAACCAACTGGAAGCTATTGATGAATATCAAGATCAAAAGTTAAGATTTCATGGTGTTGCAAATATTCCTTAAAACTGACATTTTTAAAAACTAAAAAGATCCTGTTTGAAGAACTAACTGATATTTTCAGCAGGTTTCCCATCTCCTCCATTGGAATAAAATTAAGAAACTCTTTGAAAAACACTGCTTTGAGCCCATCTGAACTGCTGAACCTATTTCAGATCTAGAAAAAAAAAACATCAGCAAGTCTTACTCCTTATTTAATAAACTAGCAAAATATCTAAAAAACCCCATAATTTAATCTCCAGCAATTGGTTTTCAGTTTTCCAGCCAGCCTATAATAAATAAGCTCTGGTAATTTTCAGTCAGTGCAATTTAAGTGAGCTGCTACTTAGAAATATCTATAAAATCACAAACAGTTCTTGCCCAGGGAATTTGGAGTGTCTGTATTATTTGTTTAATAACTGGTGATTAGTGCTAATGTTTTCAATGGTGCCCCCAAACCTGCATTGACTGAAAATTAAAAATACATTTACAATATTAAATGGAATACTTTAACCTAATTTTCCTTCCACTTCACTTCCAAGGGCTCTTCCCTGCCTCAGGTAAAACCACAAATTTGACCATAATGAAAAAGAATTTTGTGCAAATATTGATGTTAATTTCTGACCTAGAGCTCATGGGTTTTTTTGCAGAGCCTTGTATTGTTTATGTCTGTAAAAATCTGGAATCATTTCCCAGAGATTCAAAGGAGTTACTGCAGAACTGGGTGAGTTTAAACAAAATCTGTTTGGAAATCTGAGTTTACACTAACTAAGTAAAGAGCAAAATTATTTTCAGATATTTATCCCTGGACACAATTACAATAAACTCATTTACCTATCCTTAATTAATGTTTTTTTAAAATAACTCAAACCTTGTTTTAAATGGTGGAATTATAATAATACAGAGATGGCAGAAGAACTGAGTGCTCTTAACAATTTACCACACTCAGGTTAGAGATTTTCACTGAAGTTTTAAATCACTATTCTGCAAATTTTAAATAACTTTTAGAAATCTCATTAAATAATATTATGAGATTAATCCATATGCACTGAGTATATGAGTAAAAATACTGAAGTTCTGATGGAAATGTTTTAATTAATTGGATTATACACCTGGTAATGGGTATTTTCCACAATTATTTTAGCAGCAATATATTTAGATGAGAATTAAGTAATATAAACTGAATAGTTGAATAAATTAAATGAAATTTCACAATGTCTGGAAGAAAAAGTCTCTTTAATGGTTGCTCCATTAATGTCTGTTCTTGAAGTCCTCCCAAATGACACCAACTGTGATATTTCTATTTGTAGTGGATGTCAAAGAGATTCAATATCCAAAAATTCAGCAGGCCTGGGATGAGAAAGCTGAAAATGGCATTTAATAAATTGTATATGTGCTGTCCAAGGTGTGAGGGAGGATTTGAGCAATCCTACATTGAAGGATAGAACCACACGAAAGTAGGATGAGAGAATTTGGGTTTCTTTTCTTTCTTTTCGGTTTTCTTTTTTTGTTTGTTTGGTTGGTTGGTTTTGGTGTTTTTTTAAATTTTTTTCCTGTTGTTTTTCCCCGAGAGGAAAATATTCTGCATCCATTTTTAGCATTTTTTTAGGATTTATCATTTCAACTTTTCGAGAGCATTTTAGGCAAACAGCTTTGCAAAGCAGGAGCCCCTGATAAGCAGGTTAAAAGCTGTAAGCATTAGGGACAGCCCAGACATCTCTTTGGTTAATGGATTAAAACATTGGCTTACAAGTGATGGAACACTGAGGATAAGTGAGTTCTCCTTGCGATGGATGGATGGATGGATGGATGGATGGATGGATGGATGGATGGATGGATGGATATTTGTGGCCTTTATTACAATTTTTAAGTCTCTTTTCTCCACTCACAGAAGCTTAAACCTATTTTTGCTGCTCAGTTCATGCTGTTGGCATGAACCAGAGGAGCACTGCTCTGTTTTCATCTCCTTCTGCTACACTTGGAGGCTAATCTGCAAAACGTGACAAGAACTGCTAAAATTAATCCTAAAATGAGCAATTCTTGCAATCATTGAGGTTGGAAAAGACCCTTAAGATCATTGAATCCAACTGCTAAACCAGTACTACCACATTAAACCCTGTCCCAAGTTACACATCCACATGTCTCCAAAATTCCTACAGGGCTGGTGGCTCAACTCATGAATATAAGAGTTTTTTATGTTATATAAATGGGATCTCTATCAAAAATATCCCACCAAAACCTAAACAAACAAACAAGCATAACCCCCAAACCCAACCAACCAAAAAGCTCCACTCCTGCAGTGACTGACATGGCTGCAAAGGCAGATGGGGCTCTCCTGAATTTGAAACCCTGTGGCCTGGCCAAAAATGAGACTGAACCATGGTGATAAGAGAAAATAAATAACGAGGTAAATACCCTAATCATCACCCTAATCAGGGAACATCCCACAGGGCGCAAACTCCTGTGCCCTAACGCTTCAGTAACACTGAGAGATCTGATGCTCCTCTGTGTTTTAAATCTTCTTTGTGAGAACTTCAAAAGTATTTTGGTGATTTTTCAACAAGGTGGCTGCTACAAGGGAACTGAATAACCTGCCCAAGGCTCTACATGAAATCTAAAAGTTGTGAAGGAATTATTGCTACCTGGCTGTAGCTGCTTTGGGAATTTTATTTATGGCTTTGTTTCCACTCCTGTACCTAACTCCTCCCCTTGTATTCATTCTAGGTCCTGACCTGCCCATCCATATGGAAATGGAGCACCTTTCCAAGGCCCTGGGCTTTGCTTTTCTTGACAAACAATCAAGTTAGTGAGCCTGGATGGATAAATCACACCAGAACATGCCAGAGCACATCAGCCCAGGTGTGCCGTGTGCAGGTTAAGCAGTGAGGTGCAAAGCAGACACAGTCAACTGGAAGTCAAAGAGAAGGATCTTCTTTCAGCTACACTTTTTTAAAGTGTCTCAAACTCTTCCAATATCCACAGAAAGAGAATTTTTTTAAGCAACCCTCCATTGACTTCAGTGCAGCGACCAGGTGTGGCTGAAGGCAGATCTCAGCTCACAAGGGATCCCTTAGTCCAGTGGTTTCCATCCTTTTTGGATTTGGTCCATCCAAGGGACCTGCAAACTCCCATAATGTGAATTTAAACCAGAGAATTTTGGTTTTGATACCCATGGTCTTGGACTGTGGTCCATCACCAGCTGCTGGTCAGGGGCTCATAAACCACTGGACTAATGGTATCCCAATCCATGGGTTTGGTTCAGCAGAATAAACAGTACAGAAAGGCAGGAGGATAAAAACTAAAATAGTTGCCCCTTGGGTGCCTCATGAGACCCAGACAGTGGTGATTTCACAGGAACAGAGATAAATCAGGTAAAACTCAGACCCAGGGTGCAGTGAGCCAGGAAGCAGACACGGGACCTATTTCCTGATGTGAGAGCAGTAATGTTGTCCTCTTGGTGAAGCTACAAGTAATCCCATGTTCACAAATAGGAAGGATTGTGAGGATGGAAAGAGCCTTCATGAGATCCACCTGTCCTCCAGGTCTTTGCCAGATGAACCTGATTTTTCCCCAGGCAGATCAAGGCTGATTACTGATTCTCAAGAAAGCAATGAGTTCCCTCCTCGGTCAAGTGCATTATGCCAAATTCATCCCTGGTGCCATTCTGCTCACAACAATCCTCTTGCTCCATGGATGAGCCTATTTTCTCCACTGGCCTGAAGCAGATCTCCCTCTGTTTCACCCTGGAGATGACTCAGGGATCTATTTTCTTCCCTATTACTGAGTTCAAGCAATTGCACACATCACAGAACAAATTTATTTCATGACATTTCTGAAGCTTCCAGGCAAACTCCAATTATATTTCTGTAACCAAGTTCACAATGATTTTTGTTTATGATTATAGAAAAACAGCAGATGAGAAATTTGGGGCTGAACACACACATTAGCAACCCCCAGAGCTGAAAATGCTCCTAAAATTTTATACAACCCTTGTTTGCTTTATAACATCTGCCTGAAGTGAACTTCATCAACATACACCACCCTGACAGAGATTTATTTGTGTTCCTCTACATCCTGCACACAACTTATTTTTCTCTCTTTGGGGTATAGAAAAGACAAAGAATTCAAGTACTTGAAGGTTTATTTGGCTGAAAAAATTCTAGTGTTTCTACACTTACACCATCCTCCCTGTAATGCTTTTTGATGGGACTCTGGGAAAGAACTAAAAGGAAAACATGTTTAAAGTGAAGCCAAGAATGTTCAAAGATCAGGATGCTAATCTAAATAATTTATTGTGGATGAATCCTCTTAATGTAATAGCACAACATTTGTGTCTACAGAGGGCTCGCCCAAAGGTCCAGCCTGACCAGGGTCCTGTGTCAAACAGGGCCAACAGCAGAGGACTGTAGAAAATGATGAAAAAATATGAGTAGAGAATCATTTATCCATTAATATTATTCCAGACTCCAGCATTTTCTGCCCAGCAGCTTCATGAGTCAGAATGTTGCCTCTTAATGGAAGTTGATAATGTCAATTATGCCCTTGAGCTGGGTTCAACACACTTGAACTCCTGTTATTATCACAAGACAGTGTGGGAACACCGAAGTTGAGGACAGAAGGTCCTAGAGCTGTTGGTAAAACTCTGGTTTTTATTGACCATGCCTCCACAGAAGCCTGTGAAACCAAGGTTTGCTGGCTTGGAAAGGCCTGTGCCTATCCCAATCCTCTCTCTTGCCCTCCAAATCTGTCTCTTATCTATCAAAGCTGGTCCCTTGGCTGTATCAGCTCCTGAGCTGTCCAAGACATACAGGACTGGCTGGTTCACACTCGGTCACATAAGAACATTTATAAAATGCACAAAGAACCAATTCCCTATGCCAGGAAATGCTCCCTATGGAGATGCAGCCATGGATTTAAACTGGGCTGTGATTGGTTTGCAGCAAGCACTGACAGACTCTGTGTGGAAATCCCTGGGATAGGCAATAATCCCTGGAACTTTAGGCAGTAATGAATAAAAGTTGTGAAGAAAGATGCATTTTTGGATGGGTGTAAAATCAATTCATATTTACCTACCAATCCTGGTGAAACTGGCAGAAAGAAAAAGAACAGGCTCTATGGCTATCCCTGGACAGTCCTAAATAATGGATGAACTAATCATTGCTCAGGACACACTGCTGTCAGTTCTGCTTTCGCAGTCACTCCCCAAGTCCTTCATTTCAGGAACAATCCCAACACACCTCCACCTCTACTCAGTGACCCCTGTAACATTTCTGCCAGGCTGACACACATTTCCAAGTTTTCCAACAACATACAACTTTTCTTTTTGCACTATTGGTGGCGTGACAAACCCTTCATCTGCTCCTCCTTTTCCATATAATGCATCCACATTATATGAAGTTGATTTGCCAGGCTTGGAAATCAACAGATGATGATGGGCACAGAGCTGAGATGCCCTGTGCCCATGCACATCTCCAGAAGACGTACAGATACATGGACACCAACAACCAACATGGGTAAGATGGCAAAAAAATACTGGAATCTTGTTGCTTTTAGGGCTGGTGTACGTACAGAGCTGGGCAAGGGTCGTACCTTCAATGGTGATGGCTTGGTCTCCTCTCCTCTCCTGGGTCAGGGCTGCGGCGCTGTGGTGGTAAAGCTCTGCTCCACTCTTGGCAGCCCCTAACCTGTTCATCAGCTGGAGAGAATGGTGCAGTGCCAAATGAAACACAGCATGGCTTGTTTTTTTGGTCATGATAAAACCCTGCCTGTGCTGCCCTTGGAAATTCAGTGCTGGCAGGAATGGGTGAAGGTGTGAGAACAGTGCCAGGCTGGAGTTTGAAGGGACACTTTGGTGCTCGATGGAGTTCATTTTAACAAAATTTTAACAAAAATTTTAACAAATTTTAACAAATTTTTAACAAAAATTATTCACTGAGACAAGTTACAGCACATCTGCAAACTTAATTACTGGATGTTACTCTGCAGCTGGGACTTGCTTCTGGGGTAACTCTGTCTTTACCTACAGGCCCAGATTCCTGCTGCACACACACTTAGGTGGCCATAAAGAGGATTTTTTTTTGGTTTATCATCCAATAGTTACTGAGTTTTACTCAGCCAAGGGAATACTGGACCTTAGGATCTTGGTCAATGGCAAATGCAAGGTAGTTTGGTTTTGCTAAAATTCCAGTAGAATTCTTTAAAGTGTATCAAACTTCCTAAATATTTCTGTGAGCTGAACCATTTACCATGGAGCAATTTCCTAAACCAACACCATTTTTTTTTTATTGGCAAGCCCTCAGAATTTATTACTGTTTTATTACAATGAACACATAGATTATGACTAATTTTCATAAAATATCTTCCATTTTTAAAAATTTATCAGCTACTTTCATGTATGCTTGCTACGCAAAACAGGAATTTCAGTGCTTTATCCTCCTATTTAGACTTGATTTCTTTCTTTTGGATCTGGAGGGTTTCTTAGTCATAATTTAAAGACAATCCCAAAACAAAATATCACATCAGAATGGTCCCAAATTTTGTAAGAAGCGTTTTCCCTAGAGATCTAGATCTGAGTTTAAGCTTCAGAACAAGCTCCATAAATTCTTACTTGTAGCAACAAACTGGCAGATCAGAATATTCTGGAGCTTTTGGACATTCACAATCCAGATCTAGCTCAAGACTATCTATAACATTCTTACGAGCAATTCCTCAGCCATGGGTCTCTGCCAGTAAGATGAATTCTCCTGCCTGTACCATTTCAGATGACAGATATTTAAATCTCTCCAAACTTACCTCACATTCATAGTGCCCCATGTCTTCATTGGAAGGGTTCTTCACCACGAGGACTGCGATGCCACTCCGTGGTTCACTGAAAGTCTGGTATTTACTGGTGTCCTTCAGCAGCACCCCATCCTTGTACCACCTGAGTGGGAAAACATGGAACATAAGCCAGGACAAATTATGCAGCATCAAGAGGTCCCCAAGATCACTGATCCATCCATCCAACAACTCTGGAGTTGATCCTTAGACAAACATTTGGATCCTGGAAGGGAGGGCTGCAGGTGGGTAGATCACACCTGGGTATGAACCTGGACACCTTTATGAGGTTCTTCCCAAGAGATCTCCTCAGTCAGTGCTGGAAAAGAGCTTTCAATGATGACAAGACAGGATTTGCTGAGCTCTTTGCCTGAATACCAGATAAAATCAAGTCAGGTCCAAGGCAGGGAGGATGAACAGTGATTAAATGCTTTCCAAGGCTTTAGAATGGACAGAGTCCTCCTCAGGGTCTGTCTGCAGATATTTCTTTTTAAATTCTAGCTAGAATTAATTGCTGAGAATCTCAGGAATGTCTGGATAATGAAAAGCCAGCATTGGGATGGGGTTTAGGTGGAAGGCACAGTAAAGAAAGGGTCATAAACTCAAAATGACTTTTCTGACTATGCAAATGGGAAACAAGGATTTGTTCCCATGTGAGCTGTAGGACTGACCTGATCTGAGGCCTGGGTGCTCCTTCCACAGTGCAGGTGAACTGGACATCCTCACCCTCGACAAGATAAGCATTTCTGACCTTGTTCACAAACCGTGGCGGCACTGCAAAAACCAAAGGTAAGTGTGACTGCTGGCTGGTAATATGAACAGTTGGAAGGGCATATCCCTGACCAGATAATTTTCACAGGGCCTAAAGGATACTAAAGACCAAATTTTTTTACCTAAAACCAGCTGCCTGCACCTGTATATAATTTTTTTTTTAAAAAATATTATCCAGTATATGTTGTATAGAACCTCTGGAATGGCTGAATATTTGTAACATCATAGAAACATAGAATCATTTAGGTTGAAAAAGACCTCTGAGGTCATGGAGTCCAACCATTAACACTGCTAAGAACAACAGTCAACCACATCCCCAGGTGCCACATCTAAATGTTTTCTGAGCTCTTCCAGGGATGGTGACTCCACCAGTTCCTTGAGAAGATTGTTCTGGTGGTTGACAACACTTTTGGTGAGGAAATTTTCCCTGATCTCCAACCCAAACCTCCCCTGGCCCAGCCTGAGGCCGTTCCCTCTCCTTCTGCCCCTGTTCCCTGGGATAAGATCCCAATTCCTCCCTGGCTGTCCCCTCCTGTCAGGAGCTGTGCAGAGCCACAAGGTCCCTCCTGAGCCTTCTTTGCTCCAGGCTGAGCCCCTTCCAGCTCCCTTTTTGTCCTCCAGCCCCTTCCCCAGCTCCATTCCCTCCCCTGGACACACTCCAGCCCCTCAATGTCCTTCTGCTCATGGCAATCTCAAAACTGACCCCAAGCCAGCACAGGGGACAGTCACTGCCCTGCTCCTGCTGGTCACACCATGGCTGGTACAAGTTTAAGGTATTTCATATCAGACTCCTTTAAAATACTGCACCTGGGCAGGACTTTACCTTGCACAAGGATCTTTCCCAAGGTGCTGGCATTCCCAGCAGGACTGGAAGCAAAGCACATGTACTGTCCTGTGTCAGCCCCTGTCAGGTTGTCCAAGATCAGCGTGCAGGAGCCATCAGGATCTTCTATGATAATGTGGTGGGGATCCACCTCCACGGGCTTTCCATCTGAAAGGGAAATTATTTATTTTAAAATAGCTTGCTCAGAGTTTCCTCCTTAGGAATTTCATCCAGCTTTTCGTCCTGAGAGGGCTGAGAGCTGTATTATTGCAGCTGGTGTTGGTAGTTGAGCAATCAGCTCTTCATCTTCATCCAGCTCACTATAAAACATCATCCAGGGCAAAGTACTTTTGGAGGACCTCATACATCACCACTCCTCATTTAAAAGTGTAATTATCCCATAGTACATTCTGTGCAGTCATAATTCTGCTTTCCCAGCCAAAGGAGCACACCAAAAATGCCCCAAAACACAATCTCTATACTTGAGCATCTCTAGAGGATCAATCAGCTCTTGGATTACCTGATACCTTGGGTTTTAAGTTTTTCTGTTCTGTGTTGGTGTGCAGCTTTTAGCTTTATATTAAGTGTTACTAGGATCTTTTCACAGGGTAGCGGAGACAAAACAATCCCACTCTAGCTGGAGACTCAAGGACAATCTCTTCAAACTTCAGGCCCAAAGCATGAACAACGTGATAAGCGGAGGGTGGGCAATCAAGCAAGGAGGATGAAACTTCAAAATTTAAAGCCATTAATTGGATAGTTAACTCCAATATGCAAATGGACTAAAACTTATAAAAATGTGAGATGTCATGACCAAGACCTCTTTGGCTTCCATCTTGGAGCCATCTCTAGGTACTGCCAGGGTGTGGCCTTTGAAGACACTTCAATAAATCTCCACTTTATTCCCCTTAACTCTGTCTAGCCTCTGTTCCAGCTCCTTAAGGCATCAATCCACTGCCCAGCTATGGACAGGAAGCACATTTGGAGGGTGCATTTAATGTCCTGCTGTCATACCTTTGTACCAGCTGACGGATGGCTTGGGAGCTCCTGTCACCTTGCAGGCCAGCTTGACCGTCTCTCCCAGCTCAGCTGTGCAGTCTGCCAGCTCTTCCTCAAAGTCTGGAGGGACTGAAATATCAGAGGAAGCATGTTATTCTGGAGGAAGGGGCTCTGTCCATGGCATGGCTGTTGCTAAGTGAGATAAGAATAATTTTTGCAAATCTGTGAGGTTCAGAATGGAAAAAGTGAACAGGAAATTTTAGCAGCTCAAGACTTAATAGGTGACATGCTCTCCTTGCTTGTCTGAGACTAAATTTGGTCTGTAACATGTCTGTTGTTGGTTATAAAGTTAGACCATATGAAAAAAAAGGGAATTTGTTGTTGATTTGGAATTATTTTAGACCATAATTTTAATAAGCACATCCATTATTCAGGCACTACACATCTGTCACTGTTAAGGCAATTCCTCAAATAAAATGCAGCCTGGGTATCCAAACCAGCATTCTGCTGGTGTCCTTACAATAAAATCTATGCTTTCATTGAATCATAGAATCATGGTGGTTTGGGTTGGAAGAGACCTTAAAGATCATTGCATTCCCACACCTGCTATGGGCAGGGACACCTTCTACTGTCCCAGGCTGCTCCAAGCCCCATCCAGCCTAGCCTTGGACACTTCCAGGGAGGGGGCAGCCACATCTATGGGCAACCTGTTCCCTTATTAAGTGACTTTTCTTTTAACCCATTACTACCATATGAAACCATACAAAATTGTCTGATAGTCTTCACACTAAAACACTTAAGTAAGGGCACAGAAATGAAGTGCCGAGACTTGTTTTCAGTGTATATGGACTAAATCCAATGCTGTTCTGGTATTTTAAGATGCAAAATATCCTTACACTATAGTGGAAACCATTTGTAGCTGATGCCTGAAAAATAAAAATCTAATATCCTTACTGATAGATTTTGTGGATTAAAAAGTCGTGGAATCTCAAATGACACTGAGACTGATGATGCCTTAATGACCAGACAAAACTTCAAAGCAAAACCAGGTGCAAAATTAGAGCAGTGTAAGCCAGGAGTCAAGTAAAGGGTCTGGAACCCAGCAAAGTCTCAGGGTCTTTTGTACTGGGGTGTGTAAGACTCTGGATCAGGGTACAACCCCAACTCTCCCTGCCTTTCCTCTGGCAGAGGTGTTGCAACCCTCAGATTATCTTCTAGGCCTCTTCTGGACTCACTGCAGCAGCTCCATGTCCATCTTATTTTGGAGACCCCCCAGCTCGACAGAGCACTGCAGGTGGGATCCCACAAGAGCAGAGCAGAGCGACAAAATCCCCTCCCTGGACCTGTTCCCACATTTAATGATCATAAACAGCTTCCCTCCCTCTTTTATAACTTCCTGAACCTGATCCCTCAGATTTTAGCTTTAATATTTTTCAGATTCTGTGCTGCTTTAGTGTGTGGGTCTGAGCTTCATATCAGGGCTTGGTGAGCTCTGTGCACAGAGCAGGGAGACAAAACAATTCCTGCTCCAGCTGGGCACCAAGGACAAATGATCCAAAT
>JAWWMS010000120.1:2619679-2632411 GCA_035048045.1 Chlorospingus semifuscus | reverse complement strand
ACCAAAGGTACGTGTGCTTATAGTGGTTGGATGGAACTACTGTCAATGTGCTTTTGCTTTGTGTGATTGGTCAAAAACTTTTAAAGTAAGTTGTAACATTAAGTTCTTAGTCTGTTGCCTGGGATGTGAGCTGGTGGCATCTTCCCATTGTCATAACCATGTCATGAGACGGATGCTGGAAAATAAAACAGCTCAAGGCACGTTCCACAGCAGTCCTGTCCTGTTCATGATCTGTACATAGCCCCCAGCTGGTGATACCCACCAAGATTCCTCTGGCCAACTTTATCCAAGGCCACAGAAAATCAAGTTCTGACTTCCTGAAGTTCAGCCGTGAGAGCAAGAGGTGCCAAGTCATGTTTCGACCATTTTGACTCGAACCACTTGTTCAGCATCACAGGGTGAGCATCAGAATTTGATTCTCTGTGCTCTGTGTCACAGACACAACATTTAAATACTAAATACACCTACAAAACTGAATTACATCACCAAAGAGGATGGAGATCCCTACACCATAATAGATTGGTCATTCTAAGTTTAGTTTTCTCCTTGTGTCCAACTTGCCCTTAGAGATGTCATACCTCCCCTCTGGAATCCCCATCTTCAGATTCAGAGGAGGATTCCTGAGCAATGGATGAAGGTCTGGACCGTCCATGGCGAGGAGATGCAGAGGGAGTTCTTGACTCATCATCACTTTCTGCACCTGGTACTCGAAGTTTAGCTGAAAAACAGAGCAACAGCAAAGTGTTTAATGAGTATCCCCAATTTAAACATCAACCAAATCTATAATAATTTTTCTTCTTTCTAGGAAGAGCATTCGTGGTAATATTTTGTGTGATTTCCTATTGATATTTAGGATTAAATAAATAATTTGAATGTTTTAATACATGGTGTTGCAGGTCTACTGCATGTATTGCTGCTGCACTGCAAGAATATTTGTTGGTGAGTTAATGCCTCTATTTTTGCTCCAAGTTAAACTTTTTCTACAAGATAACCAGGACAGACACAAACCAGAAATTTTCATCCAGCTCAGCAAATCATTGGATTACTGTACAGCTGTGCACAGTTTTCAGTCTTAATTTGATTTTAAAATTCCACCGTGAGCTAAAACTTGAAGATGTGGGAAGTACAGAAAACAAGATTGCTTTCTGATTTAGGAATGATGAATATCTGAGGAACTCAAAATAACTAAAATATGCAAAATACACTTACATTTTTACAATTTACTGTAATGGCTTTTTTCCTAGTTCAAAATTCTAGACTGAGATGTGCAGGTTGGATGGACTACTATTTAAATTTCTTACCCCTAAGCATTGACAAATGTTCATTTGTTTATATAGAATGACTGTCTCAAAAAACCTGCTGCGTAAATCTCACTTATAATTAAACAACACCTAAAAAAAGATATTTTTTTCCTGCTGTAATTAAGTTGTGTTTTCCAGATTCCTTACCCTGAGTTATTTTTGCAGATACCATTTCTGAGATACGTGAGGTGAGTTTCTGGAAGAACTCTTCTGAGCCAACATCAGCTAATGAAATGGGGGTTTTGGGCACACCTTCTCTGCCAGCTTCAAGGTCTCCTGGAAAAAAAGAGAATTTGTTATTAGGCTGGCAGTGTCATTGAAAATTCGTATCTTTTTGAGTAATGAAAGCTTCTGTGGAAGGAAGGTTTAACTTTCTTCCCTTCTCCTGATTTTGAAGCTGTGCTTGCTCTTAGTTCATCCAAATAATTCACTCTTGAACAGCAAGCAGCCCTGAAAGTTCCAACATTTCAGACAATTTCAAGAAAAGTGGACAAAAATGAGTGGATACATGAAATACATTAACAGCTGTAAATATGGAGGACGGGAAGAATAGAGAGAAAACAGCTTCTCTTACCTTCAGAGGACTGAATAGTTCTGAAAAAGAAAATAAAGCAGAGTTAAATATTACAATAAAATGGGCAGTAAGGGGAGCTAAATGAAGAACACATCCCCCTTCTCCCACACACCCAGCTTACCCCAGTGTGGTCATGATGGCTTCTGACACCATCACACGCTCCTGGGTCAGGACTTCAGCCTCTTTCACTGCAAGATTGGGGTTGGTCATTAGAGGACAGAAGGCACAGAATGTCCTTTTTTACCTATTTAGTGCAGGCACATTTTCTAGACGTGGAGCACTGCAGCAGCTCCTGACCTGGGTTATATATTCCCAGTCCCGTGATAGCAGTGATTTCTCCCTCCTCTCTCTGTTCATGGAAAATATGTAATTGCCCCATTTCTCCACACTGCTCAGGTTATGCTCCTGCAGCTCTTGGTACAATAAAAATGTGGAATGCAAGGCAGGATAGCAGAAAAATTGAATCCTTCACAGCTCTGCCCCAGTTCCCAGTATATATTTGTTTTTACCCCATTTTATTGTGTTAAAAGAGGCCTTGGAAAGCCCTACAAAAATCAAATAACTCTAATATAAAATACCTCAGCAGAGCAGAGCACTCAAAATAATTTTTCAAAAGGTGACTTTTCCCAGTTACTTTACATTGCCTTTCTCATTTTTTAAAATTTGTGCTTAATTTGGTTGTTCCTTAGACTTGCCTTCTGTTTATACAGAAAAGGTGCTGCTGTTGCTACAAGACAGAGTCAGAAATCTAAAATATTATAGAAGTAAAGAGTGTAACCATTTGCAAGACAAGTAAAATCATGGCTACTCTTGAGAAAATGCTCTTTTTTTGGGTGTGATTAGATAATTTCCTTAACAGTCACACTTGTTTGGTTTTTTTTCCCTTAGGCATTGCATAGAAGGGAAATACAGAGAAATTGTTTGTGTTGCAGCAAAGATTTACCATCTGCAACTTCCAGGTTGGCTGTGCAGATGGACTGGCCAGCCTTGTTGGTGGCAATGCAGGTGTAAGCTCCACTGTACTTCTTCTTGACATCCAGCAGGATCAGGCTGTGGTGCATGTTGGAACTGGCCAGTTTGTACCCAGGAGTGTCTGGTTTGATCCACAGGATGTCCTCCCGAGACTCTTCCTTCATCCAAGTGATTGTTGGTGGTGGATGCCCTAAAGGGAAATTGGTGCAATAAGCTTTTATCTTCCTGTTTGTGTTCTTCCCTTAAAATGATGAGCCTTGCTGTGAAATAATGCTGTTTTGATCCATTTTCTGATACTTTCCCAACAATAACAGGCATAATATGCAATAAAGGAGGATAAACCATTTTACGGCATGCTCATAAAGACATCAAATCTTTTTGAAAAATCAAAATTGTCAATCACCATACAATTCATGGTCAATGGGCATCATACTACAGTGTCATTATCCCCATTTTTTCACACAAAAAATTGGAGGTGAAGAAATATAAGATGCTTTACTGTGAAGTGTCTTTGTAAAAATGTAAGATGGGAGTAGAATCCCAGATTTCAGACACAGGAAATGAGGTTACAATGACTTGGGAGCAGAGAGAAAAGAATGTGTTGTGAAATTACACATTTCAAGTGTTATTCAGAGGGATGAGGTATCTGCCCACTTACCTTCAACTTTCACAGATAATGTGATGCTTGCACCCTTTTTCACCTTCTTATTTGTAAATCTTTCAAGGAATCTTGGCGGTATCAGCTGCTCGTGGGAATCTGGAAATAATATTATTGAAGAAGCACAGTGAGTTTAGACTGCAAAATTCCTGGGGTTTCTGTTCCCACCTGCTGTGGCTTCTCTCACCTGTTTTGGATGGCTCTTCTTTCTCATAAGGATCTGGAACACAAGGAGAAAAAAAAGAACATGACAAATATAAATAAGTGTTAATCCTGGAGTTGCAACAAAAAGCTCCCAAAGTGACTCTAGTGGAGATATTACACAGAAATATTGGTATGATTTGTAAGAGCCCCTAAGTTTTAATGAAATGAACTTTTAATGTTAATGAGGATGGGCAAGAATAAAATACCTGTTTATGAGACAGACCACAGAGAAGTGGCATCATCATCTTCTTAAACAGTAAATTTATAGGTGAATAAATAAAGAACCAAGAGCAAAGCACATCATCCTTTACCTACAGTCTTCCCCACCTCACCTGAGTTACCTTGGGAGGTTTCCTCAGTAAAAATAACTATACAACATGGCGAGAACCTCTGAAACAGCCCAAAATAAAGCAACACCCACCTTTGACTACCAGCCTGGCTGAGGAATAGGCAGAGCCAGCAGAGTTGATGACAAATATCAAATACTGGCCGGCGTCTGCTTTGGTGACGTCGCGGATTTCCAGGGAGTGGAATTCCTGCCTGTCGGTCTTGAGGATCCGGTCCGAGGCCTTCAGGGGCTGCCCATTTTTGAACCAATAGAGACGAGGCTGAGGGTACCCTGTGAGGAGCAGTTATAGACACAGAGAACAAAATTCATTGGCAGCAATGATTTGGGAGCATCTCCAAACTGCCGGATCCTCTGCTGTTTCAAGGGTTTAACAAGGCTGCTGTTTCAATGGCTTAACCAACTAGGAATGCTTAAAAAGGCATTAAATTTGATTTATCAGTTAAAATTCTTTCCTGTCTCCTCAGTTTCTGGCACTCCCCATATTGTCTGCATGTGCAAACGCCTTGGAAGTTGAAAAATCAACACTTAGGTCTGATTTGAAAGTTTCACAAGGAGAAACGTTGAAGCTAAATGCATTCTCATAATTTTTATGGGCAGCAACAGGAGAAAATGGGGAAATCCCTACCTCTCCCTACCAGAGTCAACACCAGAGGGATGTTTTTTGCAGTTTTTACATTGTAGGAGCAACCCCTTAATGGAGGAAGGCAAGTCCATGACTGCTTAATTTATTGAAGAGAATGAAGGAAACTGACTTTATTCTTATTGATATTATTATATAATTATGATTAATATCAATACATTATACTAGATATAGTTATTTAGGTTATATAAATATATGTGATATATAATGATAGTTGTTAATAGTGATGACTGTAATAATGTCAAGATTATTATTCCTTACTGCTCCTGTGCTCAGAGAAATCCAGAATATTTGTGTTTTATAAATATATGTAGTATCTAATGATAGTTATTAATAGTGATTATTATAATAATGCCAAGATTTTTATTCCTTACTGCTCCTGTGCTCAGAGAAATCCAGAATTCAGTTTTCAGAAGCATGTGCCTGTCATTATGCCTGGATATATGGACACAAAATGAGGTTTAATCTGCCTGAGTCTGCTCTAACAGTCCCTGTTCAGCAGCATGAACACATTTGTGCAAAAGTGATACAAAGTGCAGAGCCCAGGGTCACAGCTGCAGAAGAACACCTTGGAAAACATTGTCCAGCACTTCAACCTGATATCAGACCTGGAAAATTGACATTACCGAGGGATCCACTCACCTTTCACCTTCAGGTGAAATTTAGCCAGTGATGCTCCAGGTGCCACATGAATATCATGAAGCTCATCAAAGATCTGGGGCAACTGCTCCTCCTCAGTCATGGATTCCTCCTGTTCTCGGCTAAGCAGCAATTGGGATTAGAAAGAGGAAAATCAGGACTCCAGGTAAGAGTTTGTAATCAGAATGATCTATTTTAGGTAAATTCAGTCTGTGGGTTTTGGCGTCCTGAGAACAGACTCAGCACCACCTGACATTAAAAGTAACAGAGTGATTCCTTGAGGAAATAGCCCAGCTTGCCTGAAGGCTCCAGAGCAATTCTGCCCATGATAAATGTGCAGCTGTTGCAGTTATTGCATCTCAGCTGAGCTGGATGCTCCTTTTTGGCATTAAATTTGCTCGACAAAACAAACCCAGCCCTGACATAAATACATAGATTGATCTCACTGAGTTAGAGGTCAGAGCCACAGTTCCATATTTTACCTTGAAATATATTCCTTGGCACTGTAGTAAGATGATGTCTCTGTTGCATCTGCTGCTGTCTCATAGTCTGTGCTGGTCACTGTTAAAGAGGAGAAGATAGGTCTGAATCATCCGAGCTTTGAAATTATTTTCCTTGCTTAAACAGTTCTTACTGATTTTAGTTCCCTTACTAATTTGCGTGACTGACAGGTGGATTTTATATTGTACAGCACCAGGATCCCACACGTCCCTGGATTATGGAAAACACCTCTGTCCACCCCAAAAGCTTTGCTCTGAACCTTGCCTTGGAGTTAGCAAAACCCAGCTAAACCCAAGAAGTTTGCAAGTGAAAATCTTCTGGCCAAAACACCTTCCTTTAAAATGTAAATGGTATGGAGATTTTCAGTTCAGTTGTAGAAAGAACAGAGATAATTCCTCCCAGGCTGAGCCTGAGAATCTTAGAGGAAAGAATTAAAACAATTATTATCTCTCTTTCTGTAACCATTGTTTATAGTTATGGCTCTTCACAGTGTGCTACTCATAGTCACCAATTGCGTGAGATGTTTCTACTTTGGGACCAATCAAGTATCACCTTAGCAAGTCACATTATAAAAGACCTGCTACTTTCATTAATCTTCTAATCCACCTGAAGACTAGAGTCTTTCTTTCTGTCCCTGACTCAACAGCTGTAGCCATGATATTTTCTGAAAAATCCTTTCCTTAGGATTTTTTCCTCTTGAGAAGCTGAGAGGTCTCAGAAACGAAATGTAAACAATGATCATCTGCTGCTGTGGAATGCAACAGGTGCATCTGTGATTGGTCTCATGTGGTTGTTCTTAATTAATGGCCAATCACAGCCCAGCTGTCTCAGACTCTGGTCAGTCACAAGATTTTATTATCATTCCATTCCTTTCCTTGCTAGCTTTCTGATGAAATCCTTTCTTCTATTCTTTTACTATAGTTTTAATATGTCATTTTAATATAATATATATCATAAAATAATAAATCAGCCTTCCGAACCATGGAGTCAAGATTCTCATCTCCTCCCTCATCCTGGGACCCCTGTGAACACCACCACATATATAAGATAGAGCACATGCAAAATAAAAACTTTTTTCTTCTTAGACCCTGATCACGTGTGTATGTCATGACCAACCTAAGAGTGACAGCAACAGCAACAATATTGATAATGAAAGTATGCTCAAGAGGGTGATTCACATGAACAAACACTCACTGAGGGCTCTGGGACACAGAGAACAAATGGCAGATGGCCTCCCCTGCCCCTCTTTGTCCCCTGGAAGCCCTGCCCTTCTTACCAGTGGCAAGAGAGTTCCTTGTCCCCAGCAAGGATGTGGGGTGTGTGGGGTGTTATCAAACCACATTGGGGTCTAGAGACACGCCCTTGGCCACTGCAAGGAATGAGCACTGTCCTTGCTGGAAACCAGGACACTGAGCTCGCTGGGCTGGGAGTGAGGTGAGGGAGGCACAGCTCTGCTCTCTGCATGGGGTGGGATTGTCACCGCTCACACCTGTCTGCACTAAATCACTTCCACTCATTACTGCCTGTGTCACAGAGAATTTTGGGAAGTCTTTGGCTATAAGACTGGAGTGTTGGAGCCTCTACTCGCAGGTAATGAAGTGTGTGAGCTTGTGGGAATGTTGGATTCCTGAGCTGGAGAGGATGCTGACACCACAGGTGTGCAGAGTGGGGATCCCTGCAAACACAATGTGCCAAGGCCTGCCTGCCATCCATCAGGAAAAACACAGTTCTGCCCTGGCTGGCTTCACCAGGCACCTCAGGCAGAAAGCCAGAGGAAGACCACAGCTCCTGACAACCAGGAGTCATTCATATTTCCACAAAGGCAGCCAATATGTAGCTGCACTCCCCTGTAACTGAGGGAAAAAAATTAATCCCTTGCTAGGAAATAAGAGAGCAATTTCTCATGAAGAGATGTCACACAGATCCCTTCCAGAGGGATCCAGATAGGCTGGAGCATTGGGACACCCAGTTGTACTAGAGGAGCACTTTTGGTCTTTTCCAAATGAAATATTGTAATCTATTCTATCAAACTCATAAACCACAGAATAACAGACAGAGCATTGCCTATCTACAACTCCTGTGTCTACAGCTGCCATGAACTATGAGTATTTCTTGCTGTGCAACACAGCCTTCAGTCATTTATCAGAAGCAGAAATAAAGGCTGGCAGTCATTTCACTTCCTCATGTCTTTTACTCACATTCCTCTCTTTCCCTGTATGCAGACACAAGTGCAGGTGCTCAGGCCCTGCATTTATATGGAATCATGTTCCCACTCCCATCCAGCCCACAGCACTGCACCTCTGCATGGTGGGAGTCAGAGCAAGCCCTTTCAACCACACCACATCCTTTATCTCCCTTTATCTCCCAGAGCTTGTGCTGTGCTGGCACTGCTGGAGGTGTCTGACCACAGCTCTTTCTCCTGTCACATTCTATGGCCTCGCTTCAAGGGCACAGAAACCTTTTCTTCCACACACATGAGACTTGCAGAGACACTCCACTTCCCTACACTCCCTTTCCTAGACTTCCCTTCACTCCCCTAAATGCTACTGAAGTCACATTCCCTCATTGCCCATGTGAGGGGTTTAAGGATTTTTTCAGAGGATAAAATATTTTGCATGTGTCAAATCATGGCCCAGACTAGTGAAACAGTCTGTTATGACACATTTGACATCAAACCCCAAATCTGAAACACATTTATGTCTGCAATTTGCCCTAGATAATCACCTAATGATTGAGCTGTGCAAGGAATCTTGTCTTGTACTGTTGCTTTCATGTTATATTACCCAAAGTGTTCAGTTATTACCTTACCAGATCGGGTTTCTCTCACTTTCATTATTTACAAAGGCTCAACCTGCACGGGAAAACAACCCCAACATAAAATTGGAGGAATCCAAGGCCTGAACCTGAAGGAGCACAAAGCAGCACCCCATCTGAGGCTGTCTCAGCCTCCTTCAGTGACCCACAGAGATCTCCAGGAGGCAGACAGAGGTGCTGGCAGATAACATTTCACTGCTCCTTTGATGTTCCCCATGTCAGTAAACCATGGCAAATGGTCCAGAGGCAGCAGGGCTGCAGCCCATTGCTCTCTTTTTTCTCACCAGCACAGGGAGCACAGCACTGAGCAGGATAATGCAGCGGAATGCTGCCCCAGGATCAGCCCAGCAGGTGCAGTGCACACACAGTCCCCTCCTGTCCCCCCTGGGTTCATTGTCCCGGGGTGTGGCTCACAGAGAAAGGATCACAGGAGCATTTGGAGCTCTCCTGTGCCCGGGCTGGGCTGTGCCTGGCAGCACAGGGAGCATTTGCTGCTGTGGAACCGGACACCAAGGGGCAGGCATGCCTGCCATTGCAGGGATAGCAGCACAGCACAGCCCCCTCCCTGCCAGGGCCTCTGGGCTCCCTTTGCTCACACTGGGCAGGGGTCACTGCGGCATTCATATTTTCTGGAAAAATCCCTTGGCCCAGGATTTTCTCCTGGGAAGCTGAGAAGCCCCAGAAAAAAAGGAAAACAATAATTATCTGATTTGCTTCTCCTGTGTTTTGTTCATGTGGAATGTGTTTGGAGATTGTTTCATTGGTTTCATGTGAATTGTTTTGATTTAATGACCAATCAGTGCCAAGCTGTGTCAGTGCCTCTGGAAAGAGTCACAAGCTTTCATCATTATTTTTTTTAGCCTTCTGTCTGTATCGTTTCTGTATTCTTTAGTATAGTTTATGTTACTAAACATATGTTTATATATATATGTTACTAAACATATTATGTTTATCTATATATATATCACATGTTATATATAGTTTAGTATATGATACTATAATATAGTATCATAAAATGATAAATTAGCCTTCTGAGAACATGGAGTCAGATTCATCATTCCTTCCTTTGCCTGGGAACCCCACAAATCCAACAGGTAACCCCTGAAATGGGGGAGCAGAGCTCTTGCACAGCCCCACAGGCAGCTTTCCTCCCCTGCCAGGGCCAGCCCAGCCCCAGCCACTCGTGTCCTTGTGACTCCAGCTCCAATTACAGACCCATCTGAGCTCAGGAGGGGAAGTGTGAAGCAGATGGACAGGCTATAGGCCACCTGAAAGTATTCCATGAACTGAATCCCTCCTCCAAACCAGAGTCTAAAGCTGAGAAACATTTCTGCCCTCTGCTCTGCCAGCAGACCCCTACGTGGTGATGCTCTGGTCAGTGCTGAAAGCAAAATCCTTGCCGTGGAGTGAGATCTGTCATCAGGACAGCAAACACAGCCTTAAAGCACATTCTTGCACAGCAGCTGTGAGTGTCAGGGGCTGAAGCTCCCTGATGTTTCTCCCTGAGCTCTCACAGAAGCTTTCAGATGCACAGGAGCTCCTGCTCCTCCCTTGCCCACATGCGCCAAACCAAGCCCATCCCAGGGCCGTTTCCATTGTTCTCCTCCAGGAGAATAAGGATAACTTGGGCAGAAACCCTGGACTTGATGAGAATTAGGACTAGAGACCTTCCTTTAGGCCAGGAGCACTGTTGTGAGCCCAGCCCAGCTGCTGGCCCCGAGGAGCTGCCTCACTGGAAAGGGTGTCTGTGCTGGGGAAAGTGTCGCCCAGTGCTCATGGGGCAGGGGAAATGCACAAAACCTGCACACTGACATGATTTCAGTATTGTTTTGCCCATTACCTTCTAAAGATTGCTGCTGGTTAGCACACCTTCACCTTGTCTGCATTTAAATAAGAATTAAATTTGCTGTTGAGTGCTAACCCTAAAAGAATTATTATTAGATGATGCCTCTTCAGCCATGTTAAGAATATCAGATGCTAAGCCTGACTCACCAGCAATACCTGCTATTTGATGAGAGCAAAACCAAATCCACCAACCTAAATCTGATCAATTATTTTTCAATACAAATTTAAAAAAAGCAAATTTTGAACACTCTAAACAGCGTCTAGATATCAACATTTGCTCTTATCATAATGGTGTTATAAAATAAGCATGTTTCCAAAGTAAGGCAAGGTCTTGGGTGGGTTTTGAAAGATATTAACTCCCATATATATATATATATATAAATATATAAAAACATATTATATATATATATAAAATATATCTATATGTAGATACACACACATATCCTTCATTAGTTCTAGCAAGCCTGTACCATCAACCCCCATTTTCAAGGATCACATTTTCATTATCCATGTCAAAGCACCAGAAAAAAAAAAATAGAGAAGGGTGACATGGTATAAGAGACAAGGTCTTGTGTTTTCAACATAAAATATTTTGACTTGTATTTTGGATGTTGCCAGAGCTACTCTGAGGCTTTAGCTAAGGCATTTGATACTCCAACTTGTCACTGTGCATGAGTTTTCCCACCTTCAAAACAGAAATAATATATCCCTACCTTATGAGGTGCTTCTTTCTCATTCCATAGGGGAAAGCTTTGAGGTCCAAAGTAAATTCAAACTGAAAGACAGAAAAATATTTTCAATGAAAGTAAAAACCATCAAAGTCTACAAAGACACTATTTTTCTTCTTAAAAAAATCAAAAACAAAGTGAAAGGGAGGCTTTCTGAGCAGAATAAAACCCACTAAATCTTACTCTCTCTGGGATGCCCTAAAGCTGCCCTCACAAGTCTGGTTATTGGGTCTTGGGGGGAATCTTTTGCCTCTCTTGCATCTTGATGGCTTTCTGAAAAAATGGCCTTGCTGTTTGCTTCCCTTACAGGACAGAAAGGGATGGGCTTTCATTGCACTTGTGTCTCTTTGCATGAAAAACCATACAATCATAGAATGGCTTGAGCTGGGAGGGACCTGAAAGGCTGCCTAGCTCCCACCTCTGCTGTGGGCAGGGACACATTTCATTAGACCAGGTTTCTCAGAGCCCCATCCAAGCTGGCCTGGACACCTCCAGGGATGAGGCATCCACAGCTTCTCCAGGCACCCTGTTCCCATGGGGAAGAATTCCTTCCCAACATCCAGTGTAGACCTGCCCTGCTTCAATCTGGAATTCCTGCTCCCAGATGAGCTGTGGGGACATGCAGGGGGACCCGCCACAAGCAGGTGGGGTTAATTGAGGTTTAGCTCCCACCCAGAGCTCTCCGCCTGCTCAGCAATCACAAGGGTTCCCTTCCCTCTCTGCCTTCTCTGGGTGACAGCAGAATCAGCCAGCTGTCCTGGCAAGGCAGGACGGGACAGCTCTGCTGGCCACTGAGTCCCTGACAGGTGCCAGGTGAAGAGCAGAAAGTCCTGTCACAGCTGCCGCATCACTGGCAGCATTTAGCCATCATTTTGTGCCCTCTGACAATATCCAGCTGTGACCTGTGGAGGGATCAGACTTCTGCCCCCAGACTCAGTTGTACTGAGAAGCCACTGAAATGATTAATGTCTATGCCAGCAATCATGGGCAGATATTCAGGTGTCTGCAGTGACCTGGTACACCTCTCATGCAACATCAGAAACCTGAACTTGTGACTAAGTTTGAATAACAAAATGTGTTAGACACCGTCACCATGATTTTTATGAAAAATCCCTTCACCAGGATTTCTTCTCCTGGGAAGCTTCAGCTTCTCCCTATTTTGCTGCTTTGGAATGTGATTTGGAGAATTGTTTACCCAGCATGTGAATTGTTTTAATGTCCAATCACAGCCAACTGTGTCAGACGCTCTGAGTCTGTCACAGGTTTTTATTATCATTCTTGTTTTAGACTTCTGATGTCTCCTCTCCCTTTCTTTAGTGTAGTTTTAGTATATCAATATAGGAAGAGGATGAGGTGAGGATGGGATTGAGATGAGATTGAGATTTGAGATATGAGATATAATATATAATATAGTATATAATATATAATGAAATATAATAGAATACAATATAATATAACAATATAATACAATACAATATAATATAACAATACCATAAAATAATCAATC
>JAWWMS010000120.1:2594952-2619579 GCA_035048045.1 Chlorospingus semifuscus | reverse complement strand
GCAACAGGTGCATCTGGGATTGGTCTCATGTGGTTGTTTCTAATTAATGGCCAATCACAGCTGGCTTGGACTCTCTGGTCAGTCACAAGATTTTATTATCATTCCATTCCATTCCATTCCATTCCATTCCATTCCATTCCATTCCATTATTTTTCTATTCCTTGCTAGCCTTCTGATGAAAACCTTTCTTCTATTCTTTCAGTATAGTTTTAATATATAATTATCTTTTAATATAATATATATCACAAAATAATAAATCAGCCTTCTGAAACATGGAGTCAAGATCCTCGTCTCTTCCCTCCTCCTGGGACCCCTGTGAACACCACCACAATTGGTGACCTCGAGTGACGGAAAATTCCACAAACAGCACCAAATGGGGCTTTCCTTGGGAAAAAATAAATTAACCAGGTCTCATCAGAACTCCTTTAATTGTTTTTTCTACAGTGGTTTTGAGACTTACAGTCCACACGGAGCTCAGCCTTGGTTGAAGCCACGCCCATGTTGTTCTCAGCGAGGCAGCGGTAGACGCCCATGTCCGTGGGCACCACGGCGGTGATGATCAGCTGGTGGCACCCTTCCTGGTCCTCATTGATCATGTAGTGATCGTTTTCCTCAATAGCTTTGCCGTCCTTGAACCAGCGAACCGTGGGCAGGGGTTTGCCAATGACGATGCAGTCAAAGCTCACTGGGTACCCGTCCTGGACCTCTTGGTTTTGGAGCTCGGTCATGAACATGGGGGCTGAAGTTGGGGTGGTTGGAGAGAAGAAAGAAAACTTTGGTTTTAGTTAAAGATATATTTTAGGCCCCTGCTGCCCAGACTTCTGGTTTCCTGTTTTTTAATTGCAGAGTAATATCTTTTCTCTAGAAAAGAGTCAAGAAAATCCCTAGCATTACAAAGATATTCCATCAGCACAGCAATACCAAAGCTCACAACTATATATCATCCCTCCTCCTATCCTTGCCAAAATATCTTGTCTCCCTCAGAACCCTTTTAAACCCCACATAATTCATTTAAGTACAATAATCATAGTATTTATGGTCATGTTGTGGTAGGTGACATTTCTAGCATGAAAAGGGGCTTCACAGATAAGTCAATATGTTTTAACGTCCCCACCAGTGTGCCTCCTCTCCCTCAAAATGAAAAAGAATAAAAAAGTCATTATTTTTTCTAAAAGTGCAAAGTTTTCATAAAAATATCAGCAACAAATTAAAAAAAAAACTCTAACTTGCTTGAGAGTGAAAAAATTACATTGTGACCTGTTCCCACTGTCTTTTCCAAGGAACAGGCAAGATCTGCTTCCCCTACCTGTGTCAGAAGTCAGCAAAGGTGGTGGAGGTCTCGCTGGAGGTGGAAACTTCCCAAGGGTGGGAGGTGATGCCTTCCCAATGCGCAATTCTATTTTTTTCGGGCCTTGTTCCAAGATGTCGATCTCCACTGGAATTCCCAGAGCACCAAACATCTCTCTGAACCGTGTGGCGGCCGTTTTGGCCTCAGACATGACTTCAAACTTGATGTAGATGTACTGGTCATCCTCACGGTACGTCTGGTGGTCAACCACGTCTATGTCCCCTTCATCTGCGCTGACAAAGAGCTCTTCCTCCACATCAGAGATCTCCGTGGAGATCTTGGCCCTGAAGAGCCTGTGGAGTCTCCTTCCTGCTTTTCGGAAAGCGTCATCCAGCTCACTGCCAGACGAGCTCTCCGTCTCGCTGTCCGTGCTCTGCTTACTCCTCTTCTCCTTAGCAAGAGCTTGAGCTTCCTGAGTGCCAACCACCACCTTGGCGCTGTGTGAGACCTTGCCAAACTTATTGGATGCCTCACAGGTGTATTTACCTGCATCCTTCCTGTCCAGGCCGGCGATGATCAAGGAGCAGGTGCCGTCGCTGTAGCTGTCGATGTGGTAGTAGCGACCGTCCGAGAGCTCCTTGCCGTCCTTCAGCCAGCGGACGTTCATGTCGGTTTTGCTGTGGGCCACACACTCCAGGTGCAGGGTGCTTCCAGGCTCTCCAGAGAAGTCTTTGAAGGTCTCAGTGAACACCGGGCACTCTTGTTGCTTGATCTCTTTCCTGACTTTGTAGCCTTTGAAAGCAGCTTGGATCTTCACAGCCGCCTTGTTCATGGAGGGGTCGTCTAAATCTGGCAGCTCTGGTTCGGCTGGCTGAGCAGCTGTGGTGGCCACAGTGGTCTCCACGGTGGTTGTCTCCCACTGCTTCCATAGTTTTCCTGTGGAGGTGGACTGAACCTTGCTGGTTATGCTGGTGCTCTTCTTCCCAGCTTTCTTGAGGTAATTCACCAGGGAAGGAGTCCCAGCTCTGGACTCGTCATCAGAGCTTGTGAAAGAGAAATCTGCCTCTCCTGTCCTGGCCAGCTCGTCACACGTGGAGTACTCCTCTGAGTAGTAGTGAGACATCTCTGCTTCCTCCTTCCTCAGCTTCTGAAGCTTCTCCTCCTCCTCAGGTACCTCGCTGATGGAATCCAAGGTGGGCTCCCGGCTCATCCGGCGTTTCTTGGCCAGGGCTTCCCAGAGGAGGTGCAGATCTCCCTCCTGGGCAGCTTCAGGGGGCAGGCTGGGCTGGATGTGTCCATCCACCTGCTCCTCAGCCCGGCTGGCAGGGGGAGCTTCCCTGGCAATCTCCTTCAGCATAGACACTGTGGGAACTGCGGGGAGTGAAACAGATGAGAAGTTAAAATCTGTGAACTTGGAGAAAGCACATGGAGATGTTCCACAGGAGAGTCTCAGAGGCATTTAACTAAGCATCGTACTGAGAAAAACATGGGAATTTACAGAATCACAGGATGGGGAAGGTTGGAAGGGACAGCTGCATATCATCTAGTCCAACCTCCCTGCTCACACACAGTCCCCTAGATCACACTATTCAGTGTGTCCAGATGGATTTTGAGTATCTCCAGAGAAGGAGACTTCACATCCTCTCTGGGAAGTTGGTATAAGAGATTCTGGTCCTGGTGAACTTGTCCTGGCTGACCACACTTCAAGGAGGAGGATGGACCACACCATCTTCAGGAGGTCTGTCCAACCTCAACAATCCTGTGATTCCATGCATGCACTTAAAACATTGCCAAACAACTTTAAAAAAATCTATTTATTCCTTAAACATTTGAACCCAATAAATAGATTTCTGCCCTTTTTCATGTTGCAGTTGTTAAGACTGCCAGTGAAGCCTGGAAAGCTACCCAGGCTCATCCAATCTCCCAGATATACAGGGCTTCCCTGTCTGTCCTGAACAGATCTTCAGTGGCTGTGCTGAGAGCTGAGACTCCCATCTCACATGGACACAGCTGCTTGGTTGGATGTGCCTAAGTCTGACGGCGTCTGGGACACATTCATGTGCCTCCACATGTTGCCCAGTCCCTTTTGAGATGCTCCAGGCCGTCTGGGACATCCACAGAATACCCTAAAGCATCTCAAAAGGCACCAAAAACTCGTGTAGAGACAATAATGTCACGCCTTAAATATGTGTCTCCAGAAACTCTAATCTGAGGAACTCGAAACCATTTGGGATGCAGGAACATACTGGGCAATGCCAAACAGGAAAATAACAATTCCTTGTGGATTGTTATCATAGCTTGTAAAAGAAAATGAATTCCAGTCCAAGCTGTGGAGATGGCCCTGGATGTCCATACCAGACCTGATTTAACACCCCAGCAATGCACACTTTGTACCTTCAAGACACAGGCTGGCAACAGATTTGACTTCTGGAGAAGCCATGCAGGTGTAGCTGTCCTGATCCTCAGGTTTAAATCCACGGATAATGAGTATCTGCTTCGTTCCATCAGAGAGGATCTCGTATCTCCCTCCAGCCTTTATCTGCTCTTTTCCCTTGAACCAAGTCACTTTCTCCTCAGTTTTACTTGATATTGTGCACTCCAGGCGAGCCAGCCCCCCTTCCGAGACGGATCCTCCCACCAAGGGTTGGGTGATGGTAACTGGAGGCTCTGCAATTACAGAAATAAAGTGAATTAACACAAAGAACAATCATCTGGCTTTAAGGCACTCCACTCCATAAAATATCCAAGCAACCCATCCATCATTTACAGATTTTTCAGCTGTTGTAGACAACTAAAGGAAAAAAAAGAAAAGACTGGTAGCATCCAAAGTGTCCACTTCCAAAGATAATATCAAAACAGCTTTCCAAGCTCTCCCAGTGCTTAATCCAGCTCCATCTAAACATATACATGCAGAAGTGGTTGCATTTTCCACATTCCTGTGTTTGTTTGCTGGTCTTCATTTACCCATCATCAGTATAAAAGAAGTTCTACAGATTTCTAGATCTTAAATGTTTCAAAGTGAAGAAGTTGTGATATGAGACAAAGAAGAAACAATAAATAGAATGAAAAGAGATTATTCAAAGCAGCATTCATCTCTGCCTCAAAATAAAAAGAAAATTATAGATATATACTTATGCTATATTAGGAAGAGTAAAAATTATCAAAAAGCATAAATAATTTAAAACAAAAAATTCTCAGCATTTTCTTTACTTTGGAAGGAGGTCTACCAATGGAATGCTGTTTGTAGAACCATGATACCTCAAAGGAAAACACATTAAACTCAGAGATGCTGACTAGAATGTAAAAGACAGTTCTGGGTTCACCATGCCTCAAGGTTACCTTCCTCTCTGCACATTTCACCAGGGTGAGAGGATTGCTGCCCAAAATGCCTTGAGTTTGTTGTTGACAAAGTCAGCATGTGCAGAGTCATCAGGGTCCAGCACTGGCAGCAGTTATTGTTGCAAAAAATGCAACAGAGCATTTTAAGCAAAAGAGTACTTTTTTATCATTATACTCATTTTGAGGAATTTCGATGAGTGATACCAGAGAAAGAGTTGCAAGAAAAGAAAGACTGGGAGAGAGAAACTCCCCATCCCACTGAAGCTTCCAAATTTCACCATCAGACAGCAAAGAAACTGCGTCCCTCAGCATTTCTTTGCGGGGATTCTTGAAAAAGACGCATAAAAAACATAAAAAAGGAGAAAGATGGGTGAAGAAGACCATGTGTTCACTCATGGTCACAGTCCTGGTTACCCCAAACACATTCCAGCATGCCCTTTTTCTCTCATTCCATCCTAACTCCACCAGAAAAGACACTCATGGCCAACACATGGAGTGCAAGAAACCCATGGTGAGGGGCCAGCACGTGGATGATGCAGTGCAGGCTGCAAGACAGCTGGATGCAGTTTGGAGGACATCAAAGAACAGTGCTAAAAACGCTGCAGGTTTTGTTCACAGCAGCCCAGAACGACTTTTTCATCCCAAGCTCTTCCTCCTCAATTGAGTTGGCAGCCAAGCACTGAAAGATACTGCACTGGGAGATGCCTGGAATGGGTGAAGCAGGCATGCCATGCAAAATGTGGGGTCTGCAGGAGCTTGCAGTCCTCTCTGAGCCTGTGTCCATCCTCACCTAACCGCACCGTCTGGGGGAAGTGCAGCGCCTCGCTGGCCCCCGCTTTGTTCACGGCCGACACTCGGAATCTGTAGGGCTCCCCCGGGCTGAGGCCATCCACGGTGAGCTCCGTGTTTGGGATGAGGTCCCTGCTGCAGGACTGCCAGCCAACTCCTGGGATTTTCCTCTCCACCCTGTAGCCCAGGATGTCCTGGCCGCCGTCACCCAGCGGCCTGTGCCAGGACAGGGTGACGGAGTGGCTGCTCTGACTCAGGACCTCTGGCGCTTCGGGTGGCTCGGGGAGGGCTGGGGGCACAACAGAGGTGCTGTGATGTGTGATGTGAGCAGGGACACTCCATCCTAAAACACCCAAGAGTGTAGGAGTGTGCTCCTTGTTGACAGAGTGACAGAACTGTCCTTGGTCCCCTCAAAAAGGAAAGAAGCCCAGAAGTTTCTCTCCTCAATTAGGTGAAAAGACATCTCATAAGACCTGGGGGACTTCACCTCAAACTTAAGGATAGCTAATTAGATAGGAGCCAAAAAGTCCTGCCTGAGCAATTTACTAGAAAAAGAAGAGAACAAAGAAACTAATTGCTTTTGTGAGGTATTTTACCAGGAGCAAGGACCTCTTGCACCTGGATCAGTTTTTCTCTGTAAAGAGTTTTGTTATTTTGCCTTTTATTAAAAACTTTTTGTTTCCAGCACTGCAACAGAAGCCATCCTGCTGATTTTATGCCTTCTAAGGCAGCTGAGCTATCTTGGGTGTGAAATAGGCCTCCAAGAGCTTATGGGACCTGGCTTGAGGAGGCTCCTATTTCACAAGAGCCTTCTGCAAGCTGTGAGGACAGAAGCGCAATTGTCACAGACATCTTTTATGAAAAATCCTTTCCTTAGGATTTTTTCTCCTGAGAAGCTGAAAAACGTCAAGAACAAAATGTAAACAATGGTTATCTGCTGCTGTGGAATGCAACAAGTAGATCTGTGATTAGTCTCATGTGGTTGTGTCTGATTAATGGCCAATCACAGTCAGCTGGCTCAGACTCTCAGTCCGAGCCACAAACCTTTGTTATCATTCTTTCCTATTCTATTCTTAGCCAGCCTTCTGATGAAGTCCTTTCTTCTATTCTTTCAGTATAATTTTAATATAATATATATAATAAAATAATAAATCAAGCCTTCTAAAACATAGATCAAATCCTCATCTCTTCCCTCATCCTCAGACCCCTGTGAACATGGTCACATGCAATGGACTGAGTATTCTCCTTGTTGTAAAGTTGAGTGTAAAGGCACCATAAAGTCATAACCATGAGCACCTGTGCACCACTGATTTATCCTTGTCTGACCTGATCTATGCTGCCAAGGACAAATATTCATTTTCCAACTCTCATCTCAAATAATTAACCTCTTGTGTATATATAATTAACCTCTTTGTACCACCCAGCTTAGAATAAAGATAACCCTACACAGTCCATATTAGCAAGGAATTTAACTGAAAATTTCAAGCACATTTGAGCCTTGATTGTGTTTATTTTAGGTCTGGCCTTGATTGAAATCAAGTTATTATGGGACTAAAGAATAACTCAAATATTTTAATAATGAATCACTCCACTTCTGTGTGATTGCAGTATATGCCACAGTATCAGGAAATAACAAATAAATATGTGATGGGAATGATCTGGTGTCCTCCTGCCCATGATCACAGAATGGTTTGGGTTGGGACCTTGAAGATCATCTAATCCCAATCCTTACACTCAGTACACTGGTAAATGTTCCTTGCTTACATTACACTTTGGCCTAAAAGACAGAAATAATTCTTCCAGTCTTGAGTTCAAGACATTTACGATGTAAATGACCTGCCATGATATGCCAATCCAAAGAATTAAAGGCAAATATGGTCAACAGCCAGTTCTTTAACTCTGGACACCACAAGAACAATGTAAAGTATTTTTCTTGTTGTCAAACAAACTTCATAGAGAAAAATCTGTCAACAGGAAGAGTATTGTATTTTTATTTTGAAGTTCATTAAATGTAAGTACCCAAAATTAGAAAAAGCTGATTTAAATTAATCAATTTTTTTTTAAATTGTGGTGGAAATGACTGGAATGTGTAACAGAGATCCCTTAAGTCTCAGAAATCATTAGACAGAGATTGCCTGTAGCCATTTACAGTATAGATGGTCCATCAGTGACTCTTTAATATCTCAACTATAGCTAAAATACATTTAATTATCTCCTAATCATCATTGGGATGGTGCAGTGTGACCACTGCTGGGTCACCCACTGGTCCCACTGTGGGAAGGAGCCAGATCCTGGGTGCTGAAATGGACACTGATGGCATCACCCAACCTGCTCCATGAGGGAATTAGGGAATTATCATCTTCCCTACTTAACTAATCACTCTGTGTCTCTGGAGCAGGGGGTGTGTGCTCCATGGGTGTCCCCCTCTTGAGGGTTTTAATATGCTATTCATTAATCTGGGAAACTGTTTGCCCTCCACACTGATTAGTAGATTTCAAAGATTCCTCTGCTGTTCTGGATAATTTTTCCACATGGACTCTAGATCAGCTCCCTCCCATGTCCACGTTTGCCCAGAGTGAAGTTGAGCCCTGAGAATATTGATTTCTGTTAGAGATTATGTTACATTTTACAAAAGACCGCGGCTAAAGAAAGTTGGGGAGCATCTCTACCATCACTAGCCTGATATACTTTTCTTCTGATGAGGTGGATCTGGTCAAAGAACAAGTTGCCAGTAGTATCTTCTCAGCCTAAGAACACTATTTTGGTACATGTGAGGCAAAGTGGAAAGAATCAGCACAAAGATCAGGAAGTTCAATGCTCAATACCAAAGTTAGAGATTTTGAGTGCCCCTGGGCTGGAACAACACTCACTTACCAATCACAGAAAGCTTGGCTGATGAAATGGCCTCCCTGGAAGCAAAGGTCACCTCTCCAGAGTGATGCAGTTGGGCTTTTTTCAGGATAAGTTTGTATTTGTTTCCATCTGCTTGCACCTCCCAGTCCTCCCCCGCCTGGATCTCTGTGTCATTGCTGTACCAGGCCACTTCGTTCACTGGCACAGCTTCACTCAGGACACAGCTAAATGTTGCTTTTTCCCCCAGAGACACTTCCACATCCGTGAGGGGCTGCAGGAACTGCAGGCGCCACCCTGTAGGTTAAAATCAGTGATCAAGCCCTCAGTTACAGAAGCAATCAGGAGATTTTGTGAATGTTTGTGCTGAAACTCTGAACAGCCAGGCCTTAGAGAGCAAGGAGATCATTAGAAGGTTTATGTACATTGCCAGAACAGAAGGTTTGGAATCACAGAATGGTTTGGACTTTAAAGCTCATCTTGTTGCATCCCCTGCCTTGGACAGGGACACCTTCCACCAGACCAGGTTGCTCCAAACCCCATCAAACCCATAAGTGGGGACTGATCTCTGCTTTTGTAATCTTATTTTCTTGTACAGAAAGGGTTTCTGGTCCCCACTGGGGTCTCCTGAAATTGCATAAAGTAAAAGGACACAGAGATAATGTTGTTGCTGATAAAACACTCCTCTCTGAAGTCCTGAAGTGTCTGTAAACACAACCAAACTCATCAGAATCATGACAGCTCTGAGACAGTCATTTGCTGCTAACTCAGTGCCAATTGGTGCTGCTTATAAACCATCTCACATCCTACAGAGCAAGAAAACAAGGAAATTATAAAGCATCAGCCATTTAGGAGTGAGAGAATTGGATTTGTTTCAGATTTTTGTTTTTCAGGGAAAACAAAAGGCTTTGGGATGATCTAATTTGTACCTTCCAGTATGTGAAGGCACCCAACAAAAAAAGATGGAGAGGGACATTTTGCAAGAGCATGGAGTGACAGGACAAGGAGGAATGCATTCAGATGGACAGAAAATAGGTTTACATGAGATATTAGGAAGAAATTCTTTGCTGTGAGGATAGGGAGGCCCTGGCACAGGGTGTCCAGAGAAGCTGTGGCTGCCCCTGGATCCCTGGAAGTGCCCAAGGCCAGGTTGGACAGGGCTTGGAGAAGCCTGGGATAGGGGAAGGTGTCCTGCCCATGGGTCTGGATGACCTTTAAGGTCATCCCCAACCCAAAGCATTCTGTGATTCTGTGGGTTAGTGGTGGGCTTGATGACCTCAGAGATCTCTCCCACCCTGAATAATTCTATTATTTATCATGTGGAAAGAACATTTAGGTAAGAGAAACAACAAATGCAACATTTCCTTGCCGCTACTCATCATATTTCCCTGGTTTCTTTCCCCCTTTCCAAGCAGAAATTGAAGATTTCCCCTGCCCAAGCACCCGAGTTACCTTTCACTGTGAGGAAGGCTGAGGTCACCGCATCGCTGCACATGAAAGTCACCCTGCAGCTGTCCTGGGGAGTTAAATTCTTCAGCAGCAGGATGTGCCTGAGTCCGTTTTCAAAGTAAACCATCTCCGTGTTTTCTGTGGTCTTGGCGGGTTCATCATCAATCAGCCAGTTGTAATTGTAGGTCTCAGGCTTGGAGAGGTAACACTCGAACAGGGCTTCCCCTCCTTCCACAGCCTCCACGTTCTCCAGGCCCTGGACAATGCTGTTCTTGGCTAGAAAAGAAGGAAAATTAACAGTATTAATTATTTGGCCCTATATCTCTGAATATTAGCAAGCCTCGGAGCCCTGAATGATTCCCACTGCTGCAAAGCTGATGGAAAAATGTGGATGTGATAAACTGTGCCCATAGGTTTAATTGTTGATGGCAACCCGTCCTCTAACAAAGTATTACAATAAAAAGATTTAAGACAGTTTAAAAGTAATGATAAACCTCTAGAACCTCCAGCACTTCATCTAGAACCTCTAGTATTTCATCCAAATTTCCTCCAAAAACCTGTTTTTTATAAATAATGAAAAAAAATTGACATATTTGCATGAATCAGGCCAATAGTCAATAGGAAGGCATAGCTCAGGAAGATAAAGTGCAATCAAATTCCTTTTTTCTTATGACAGTTTCCCAAAGATCTCCCAAACAGCACAATTATCATCATGACTGGGGAGATGTGAATCCACTGACAGCTCATAATAAAATCTCATTACTTTTCTTACAAAGCAAATGTAAGAGGATATTATGGCTGGCAAAGCTATAGTGACAATTATCCAAGACAATTCTGCCTCTAGGAAACACACAAAGTCAAAACCTCTACCAAGATTACTTTGAATGGTAAATTTCTGAATTATTGTAAAAGCTCTGTGACATTTAGGCTTATTTTCCCATGCTCTGTGGTAAGTTGTGGGGTCAGAAAGATGCACAAAGCTCCACACTCCAGCCATGCATCAGCTGGCACCTGGACAGAAACAATCAGCTGGATGCCAAATTAAATGTGGGCTGGTGCATGTGGCTATAATTCATGCTGCTACAGGGACAAATGACATGCACAAGGGTTGAGTAAATACAGTTTGCACAAATGACATAAAATGGTCAGCATGATTTGTGTTAGAAACCAAGACCCCGAGACGTCCCTGTCTAGATCTCTACAGATCATTTGGAACCATGCACAGCAAAAAATAAAAAATCAGTAAAATAAATAAAATGTTAAAAAACATCCAAACTGAGGCATTTATTTAATGGTAAAAACAAACAAACATACCCAAAAAGCACAAGCCACCAGATATTTATTAACTTATTACTAATTACAAGGTGCCCAGAGATGTTGTGTGTGGAGTCCCCATCCCTGGCAGTGCCCAAGGCGAGGTTGGACAGGCTTGGAGCAATCTGGGACAGTGGAAGGTGTCCCTGCTCATGGCAGGGGGTTTGGAACTACATGACCTTCAAGGTCTTTTCCAACCCAAACTATTCTGGGCTTCTATAAAACTAAAAATATTCTGAATTTTATAAGATTTATACTTACGGAGAACCGTTAGGGGGTTGCAGACTATTCTTGGAGAATGTGTAATTTTTGTTAGAACAACCCAAATTGTTTATCTGTGTACTTTGGAAGCACTGGTTTCCCTAATTATGGAAAGCATCCAATTGTTAATCTTACCTCCTTTGGGATGTTTTTAGATTATGTTCATTAAAATCTTTTTAAATCTCTACAATGGAAAGTGCTTACCAATGTAGAAAACATTATAATAAATAACACCCTGTACTTCTGCACTAACAACCAACTGCAGTTAAGCAAGAAGGCAAAATAGCCACAAATATTTAGAAATCAGAACCTGCTGTTGCTGATCACTCCAATTAACTTTGTAACAAAACCCAGGAATTCCATATGCAGCAGAAAAAAAAAAAAAAAGAAATTCCCATGAAAAATCCTAATTTTTTAAAATTTTGTATATGTTGTTCCTCAGGGTCTCCAGAAATATGAGTGCTGAGTGAGGAGGTAACTCCTTAGGGATCGCTGTTTGAAATAGGTAAATTAGCTATTTAATTTAGGTAAATTACCTATTTAATGAACTAGGTAAATTACCTATTTAAATTACCTAAAGCTCCTTTACCCAGCAAAATAATTGATAATAATGGAATAATAATATAATTATTATTCCATATTAATTAATAATAATGGAATTATTATTGGAATTAATAATATTAATTATTATGGATTTAATTATTATTAATTAATAATTAATTAAATAATTAAAAATAATGGAATTATTATGGAATTAATAATAATGGAATTCCATGCTATCCATTAGTTACTGGTTTTATGTAAAAAGTGCTCTTTAACAGGAAAACAATATTTGTATTATTCCTTTGGACCCACAGTACACCTGTGATTTTACAATTCAGCAGGACACAACCCATCACACTCACATCCCATCCCAGCTCACTGCAGAAGAGGTGGGCTGGCTAAGTGGTGCAATGAGTGAGTGTTAAGTAGAAATCAGATAATCCTGCAGTATAACATTCAATTCCCATTATCCCCAGCTGTTTTTGTCTTCATTTTTAGTACTGGAGTGAACACCAAGAGCAGGTATCTGACATGTCCCTTATTGCAAAAGTCTTGCCATGATTTTTCTACCTCGTTTATTTGGAACCCATGGTAGTCTTCCTCTCTGGCTGGAAGACCTCACCTTGAACATCAAGTGTAGCCATCACTTTAATGCCTTCAGCTTCACAAGAATAGATGCCAGTGTCTTCTGGGACCGTGGGGTTAATTTTTAGCATGCTCACATTCCAGTCCTGATCGATAATCACTCGCTGCCCATCTGCATGTATTTCCTGATCATTTTTCTTCCAGATGGCGTGCACTGGCCTAGAATATTGGCATATGAACTCTGCTGGGCCTTCTTCATCAACAGTTATGTCCTGCATGGGACTGACCACTTCAATGGTGGGATCTGTTAACCAACACGTCAGGAAGGACATGCATTAGTGGATCCCCATGGAAATCACCCCTTGGAGGGTTTTTTGCCAAGCACAGAGCCCGTGGGGAGCAAGCAGAGTGGCAGTGCAAGCAGGGGGATTAGCAGTTTAGTGTGTGCCTGTGGCAGCATGAAGCAGGATGGAAGCCAGGTTGGTGCATTAGAACGTGACCAGGACACTGGGAAATGGGCCACCAGGAATTGAGGATTGTGCTGGAACAGTCCTGAATTTGGACTGTTTCTCCAATTTTGTGTTTCTCCCAGTGTTTCTGAGATCTTCCAGGCTGGGAAGCACTGGGTGGGAAACACTTCTGCTTCCCAAATGTGGAGCAGATGTGTGATGCACAGGACTGCAGGGAGGGGTTCCCTGCAACTCTCAACCTCACAGAGCAATAGGAAAATACCACAAACCCTACTGGAAGCTCCTTGTGTGACTAAAATATAACTACTCATCAGAAAGAAACACAATTCTCAAATGCAGACACTCATTCCTGTCCTGGGGTGGTCTTGGCTGTCTTGAGCAAATATCCAGGACAGCTGTGACAAAAAAAGGGCACTCCGTAGGAGCAGATGAATATTGTTTTGATTATTTGTGTGTTTCTCTGCAGCAGACACAGTATTTACAGAAAAACAATAGGATTTCCTTTACAGTATTTCATCTAGAGATCATAAATCACTGACATCTCAGACTGAGAGCCCATAAAATGCTGAGAGCAGCTGGATACGCAGCTCCTCTGAAGGCATTGAGATCTATAAAGTTGCTTTTAAGCACTTTTAAAACCCAAGTTCTGCCTCTTGTGAGGCAGCTGAAAGGCACAGTAGATATATCTGACCTAAAATACTGTGAGCTCCCAAAGCAGCCAAGGGTCCCTCCTGAGATGTCAGACTGGACCATCCATCTACAATGCAATATGCAGGTCAAAAGGAAAAATCTCAATGCAGTCTGAAGATGGAAGTCTCTCTGAAACATCATTCTTAGCAGAAATGCGTCAGCTTAAAATAAAAACATATGATAGGGCTGCAAAGGGACATAAAAAGATGACAGTCAGAGAAAGCTGAGATAGGAGCTGTGATGATCTTTGAGGAACCCTTCCAGCTCAGGACATTCTGTGATTCTGTGATGTCCTTATTCTTCAAATAGTTGCTCTGCTCACAAGCCAGCTGGGATAACCCAACAGGATCTCCGTCTGGAATGCTCCTCTTGGGACTGCTGCAGCAGGCTGAGGCTTTGGGGTGCTCCTGGCAGACCTTGGGGAGCAAAGAGAGCTTTGCAAACATCATTTGGAAACTTGCTGCAGGGCTTGGTCCCACTCACTGAGGTTCCCTCTGCCACGTGTGTTTATGGAGAGGAGGTCTCTGTAGAAGATCTTGGAGATGTTTTGCTGACTGAAGAAACAAGCAGGTGTCTGTGCAGCTGGGGAGAACAACCTCATCACCTTCCACGAGATGTAGAAATGTCAAATATCACCTGTGGTACTGGAGAAGGTCCTGGTTCCACTGTCCCCTCGCTGTTGGCTGTTATTGTCATATTTTATGAAAAATCCCTTCGCTAGAATTTTTCTCCTGAGAGGCTGAGAAGCCTCAGAAATGAAACGTAAATAATAATTATCTGATTGCTTAAAATGTAGTTTAGAAGTTGCTTACCACCAGGTGCATCTTTGATTGGTTCCATGTGAATTGTTTTTAATTAATGACCAATCCCAGTCCAGCTCTGTCAGGACTCTGGTCAGTCATGAGTTTTTTATTGTAATTCCTTTCTAGCCTTCTGATTCCTCCTTTCTCTTTCTTTAGTGTAGTTTTAGCACAGTATTCTTTTAATATAACATATATCATAATATAAAAAATCAACCTTCTGAAAACTTGGAGTCAATTCTCGTCTCTCACGTCGTCCTGGAGACCCTCAACAATTAATAACCACAGTTATTAATTATTAATAACCACAGTTGGCCAGGGCAAGGACTTTGGTGGCCCTGTTTACCTGTGCAGCTCTTTGGGACTGAGGAGCCAACGTGTGCCCTGGAAGCTGCAATTCTCACCTGCACAGAGGAGCTAGGAAACAGCAGCAGCTCCTTCACCCTTCTCCATCCTGCCCCCATCACCTGTGAACCATCACTCCAGGTCATGGAATGAATGCAGTTGGAGGGCAGTGATGTTGTGGAGGCCCAGCACGGAAAGCTGAGATCTCACTTGTTACAGAAAAAATTAAATTACCAATGTGCCTTAAACCAGGAGAATGAGGCACAAGGAACAACGTCAGCTCGCTCCTTGGTGAAGAGCAAGCCATGGATGGCTTGATAGACTGAAATACATTTCAAATAAAGATTTGTGCTTAAATTTGTGGACAAAATAAAGTGCATAAAACTGTCAATACAAGGATGGTTGGAATTTTAAAAGTGTTTCACTTTTCTATGAAATCAAGTGTTACTGAGCACAGTGTAACTTGAGTTATCCCAATCCAGTTATAAAATAGTGCTAGTGTGATTCAGGTTTGCAATTCAGGAATCTTGGCTTCAGGGAAGCACAAAATATCCACCTGCATGGGCTGTGGGGTTGGACTGGATGATCTCCAGATATTTCTTCCAAAATCAGTGATGCTGTGATTCCATGAAATGGAAATATCTCAGGAGCCTGTTCATTCACTGAGCAGAATACCTAACAATGCATGTATTTTTAATTTATGTTTTAGGCCCACTGGATTTGTTTTTGCCTGGAGATCTCAGAACCAGGTTCTGTCTCTGAAAATGGATGCAAACTGTCACAGGACTTATGGGGTCTGTCCACTGTGTTGTCACTGCATCATTCCATATCATGAAGAAGTGATTTCACATTTTATCTTTGCAGGGAACTGAATTTCCCGAATGTACAAGGGACACATGATGCGGAGAAGGAGACATCAACCACCGACTAAATTCCATATTGTGGATCATTCCTGTTATGGCCCAGTTATAGCACAGGAGTAGATTTGCATAAATATATTTTAACCCTTTATATCTCTGTATATATCTATTTTCCAAGCAGGGAATAAGCCTTAACTTTGCCTGAAAAACAACAGATGTTCCCCACAGCTATAAAAGGACTGAGTGGGAAGGAGCTTGCTTTATCAAGTCTGGAGCTCAGTGTTATTTGCAGCTTTTGGCTACCCTTACCAAATAGGAAAAAATATTTATTCATCAGACCAGAAAGCTTTGCCAGTGCAGGGATGAGCTTTCGGAAACAAGGCACATTTTGTCTCTGTGTTACTGGAATGCCACACACCCATTGGATTCCAGGAACAGCCCAAAATCCTGTCCAGGGAACATGCTGAACTCAGCACCAGTAGCCCAGCTGTGGAGCAGCACAGTGGGAAATTTGGGAATTACCACCCCCGCAAGATTTTATGGTATTTTGGAAAAAAAAGCTGAAGTGGGGATATAAAGTCATGTGCTACCACAGATGTTTATGTTCATCTCTTCTTTGATGTCAGGTGAAAGCAGCAGCCCTGACCCTGCAACCCTCCCTCACCTATAAAATCCAAAAAACACCAGAGGGTGAGGGGGGGAAAAAAATTAAAAAAATCAGTGTGGTTGTAGCCAGAAAAGTTCTGGGGTGAGAGTGGGTGACTTGCAGAGTGGGAGGGTTGCAGGGCATGTGAAGGGATTTAGTAAGGGTAGCCTGGAAGGCAGAAGCACCAGCACATGGAGCAAGTCCAGAGGTGGCCACGTGTTTCTTGCTCACAGGGCGATACCTTTGACTAATAATTTAGCTGTGGATATAAGGGAGCCAGCTCTGAAGGTGACAGTGCCCGAGTCGTGGCACGCCACGTCGTTTAGGGTTAGAGTGTGGATCCTGCCGTCCTGCTGGGAGATCTCAGTCACCAGGTTGTTGTGCAGGGGGGTCCCGTCCAGCCACCACTGCACGCTCCTCACGCCCGGCGGCGAGAGCTCGCACGTGAACGTGGCTGACTCGCCCACAAAGACGTCTGTGCTCCTCAGACCAGACACTATCACTGCTGCTTCTTCTGCGTGACAGAGCAAGAGAGGGTGCCAAAGGAAAAACAGAAACAAATACACACGGCTCGCTCCCTAACTCGCTTCCTCGCAGAGTTAACTCAAGCCCAAGCGCAGCAGAGTTAAACTTGTGGGGCTTTTACAAGGAAAGAAAAACCCCTAAAATTGTCTTGAAGAGGGTTAGAAACCACCTTCCAATCCCTTCAGCTACTTGTAGGAGAGTTAAACTTGTAGGGCACTTAAACTTGTAGGGCTTTTCCAAGGGAATAAAGAACTATAATTGTCTTGAAGAGGGTTACAAACCACCTTCCATCCCTCCAGCTACTTGTAGGAGAGTTAACTTGTAGGGGACTTAACCTTGTAGGGCTTTTCCAAGGGGGAAAAAAGGAACTAAAATTGTCTTGAAGAGGGTTAGAAACCACCTTCCATCCCTCCAGCTGCCTGTAGGGGACTTAAACTTGTAGGGCTTTCTCAAGGGGAAAAAAATAACTAAAATTGTCTTGATAACAAGAAAACAAAAACAAACGTGCACAAGCCACTCCTGGCAGAGCTAACCCAAGCCCAAGCGCAGCTCCGGCAGAGTTAAACTTGTAGGGTTTTTCCAAGGAAAAAAGGAACTAAAATTGTCTTGAAGAGGGTTAGAAACCACCTTGCATCCCTCCAGCTGCTTGTAGGAGAGTTAAACTTGTAGGGGAGTTAAACTTGTAGGGCTTTTCCAAGGGGAAAAAAAGGAACTAAAATTGTCTTGAAGAGGGTTCGAAACCACCTTCCATCCCTCCAGCTGCTTGTAGAAGAGTTAAACTTGTAGGGGAGTTAAACTTGTAGGGCTTTTCCAAGGGGAAAAAAAAGAACTAAAATTGTCGTGAAGAGGGTTAGAAACAATCTTCCATCCCTCCAGCAGCTCTTAAGAGAATAAACTTGTAGGGCTTTTCCAAGGGAAAAAAATAACTAAAATTGTCTTGAAGACTGTTAGAAATCACCTTCCATCCCCCTCCAGCTACTTGTAGGAGAGTTGAACTTGTAGGGCTTTTCCAAGGAAAAAAGGAACTAAAATTGTCTTGAAGATAAGAAAACAAAAACAAACGAGCACGGCTCACTCCCTGCAGAGCTAACCCAAGCCCAAGCACAGCTCCAGAAGAGTTAAACTTGTAGGGCTTTTCCAAGGGGAAAAAACCCCTAAAATTGTCTTGAAGAGGGTTAGAAACCACCTTCCATCCCTCCAGCTACTTGTAGGAGCAGTGTGTGTGTCTGCAAACATCATTTTACTGGGAGGAAATGAGGAAACTCCACTCCTTGCCCTGGCTCTCCTGTGTGTTGCAACCATCTGCAGAAATTGTATGAGGCAGGGAGGTACTTAAAGATTTAAATGTTCACTTGGGTGCTTTAAAGGAGTAATAAGATTATCAACAATGATAGAAGCTGCAATCAGTTGTAACAAGAATTTCAGTACTTTTAGGACCACTGCTCCAAGTTTTTCAGCAGTACCACCATCTGTTCTGAGACACAGCATGGTCAGTACTTTAAACTAGCTTAACTTAAAAAGATGGGTCCAACCTCAGCCTGGAGGTGAGCGTTTATATCTTTGCTGGAATCAGGAAAGAAATGAGTGGACTTCCTGCTGTTTGGCCAGTTACTGTCAAAGATTTTGGAGCAAGAAATCCAGGGAGAAAACCAGAGCATTTCCACCACCTTACCTTGCACATACACAGACCCTGTGGTGATCTCGTATCCAGTGCTGCAGGTATAATCCCCACAGTCATCAGCTTCTACACCATGGATGATCAGCTCAGCCACGCTGCCCTTCAGCTTCAGCTCGTACTTGTTGCTGGGCTGAATGACCACCCCTCCTTTCCTCCACTCAACAGGAGCATCAGGCTTGGAGATCTCACAGTGCAAAACTGCCGTTCCCCCTTCTTCAGCCTCTACGTTTTTCAGCTCTTTGTTAAACAGCACTGGCAGTACTGTGGTGGAGAAGCAACTGCATCAGTGACAGCGCTCAGAGGTGAGAAAACTGCTTGTGACTTCTGCAGCTGGGCTGCTCTTCTCTTTCTGGACCACACTTTTGCCTGCTGTCCACTCATGGAATCAGCTGCTGATGCTGCAAAGGGGTCCAGTGCTCCTCTGGGCCTCTAAAGGTCTTCACATGGCCATACTCACCATTCTCAGTGGAAGCACACACAGCACAACACCACCAATCAACAACCCTTTAGGTTGGAAAAGACCTTTAAGATCAAGTCCAGCCATTAACCCAGCACAGCCAAATCCACCACTAAACCACGTCCCCAACTGTCACATCTACACATCTCTTGAATATCTCCAGGGATGGTGACTCCACTGCTTCTCTGGGCAGTCTGTGACAATGCTTGGCCACCCTTCCAGTGAAGAATTATTTCTTAATACCAAATCTAAACCCACCCTGGTGCAACTTGAGGCCATTTCCTCTCATCTTATTGCTTGTCACTTGTGAAGTAGACCAACATTTACCTCACCACAACCTCCTGTTGGTAGTTGCAGAGAGTGATAACATCTCCCCCAAGCCTCCTTTTCTCCAGGTTAAAAAACCCCAATTCCCTCAGCTGGTGCATGAGATTTTGGGTGTTTAACCCCTGAAACCACATGCTCTGAGCAGGAGTTTCTTATGGCGACTAAACTCACAATCTACAAGCATGATCTAATCCAAAAGACATAGAATTCTTAGCACAGAATGAATAAAACTGTAAAATCACAAACCCATGGAGTTCTTAGTGCGAAATTAATAAAACTGTAAAATCCCAAGCCATAGAGTTCTTAGTGCAAAATAAAACTGTAAAATCCAAACCAAAAGAATTGTTAATACAAAATGAATAAAACTTTAAAATCCAAAAACACAGACACTAAGAAAGACAAAGAGTCACAATTCATGGGCTGCTCAGCCACCAAGACATACAATGGTTCAAAAACCCCAATTCCCTCAGCTGGCACATGAGATTTTGAGTGTTTAACCCCTGAAACCACATGCTCTGAGCAGGTGTTTGTGACTAAACCCACAATCTACAAGCGTGATCTAATCTAAAGGACACAGAATTAGCACAAAATGAATAAAACTGTAAGGCAACATACCTTTGACCTGCAGATAAGCTGTGGTCTGCTGATCCCCCGAGTCACAGGTGTACTCCCCAGCATCCTGAGCCTCGGCCTCGTAGATGAGGAGCTCAGCTCGTGTGCCCTCCTGGCGCATCTGGTACTTGTCCCCGGGCTGCAGCACCGTGTCCCCTTTGCGCCACTGCAGGCGCGCGTGGGGCCGCGTCAGCTCGCAGCGCAGCGCGGCCGTGCGCCCTTCCTCCACCTCCTCGTTCCTCAGCCACTGCTGGAACAGCACGGGCACGCCTGGCCAGGGGGAAATGAGAAATAGGTGAGGCAAAAATGAATAGAAAAGAGAGGGGTGTTTTATTGTTAAGGTGTGGGTAGAGGTAGTTATGAAGTTCGCGGACAATTCTGGTTGCGTTTCCCTAAGGAGGGCGTCCAGAGTGCCAAACCCGATAGAGGAGGAGGAGGAGGAAAGGGAATTAATCAGCATAATAAAAATTAATCAGAATAATCTATGTGAGCTAAATTTCTCTCCCCATATCCTAGGCTTCTTTTCACAAAGAATTCGAAGTTCAGTAGTTATTACTGAAGGCCAGACAGCTTTCCATCCTTGAAATGAAAAATGGATGAGGCAAAAATAGAAAATAGAGGGGTGTTTTATTGTTAAGGTGAGGATAGAGGTAGTTATGAAGTTTGTGGACAATTCTGGTTGGGTTTCCCTAAGGAGAGTGTCCAGGGATGCCAAACTTAGATAGAGGAGGAGGAAAGGGAGTTAATCAGCTTAATAATAATTAATCAGAATAATCTGTCACTATAGGACACGAAACAGCACAAGCGCACACACTGCTGCTCTCAAGGTGAAGAAAAGGGAAGTTTATTATCTGACTCCAACACTTATAGTTTTGCAAAAGTGACAGTGGATTGGAGGGTGACAGTGCCACCTCCCCAATGACACTGGACAAACCAACAGTTCATCAAATTTCTCCTCCTCAATAAAAGAATGCAGAACAATAAGTTATTTGCATAAAGTGTGTGAGAAAGTTCGTTAAAAGAACGTAAACATCAGAAGGCTTAGAAAAACTTAAAAAATCAGGGTGACAATAATCTATGTGAGCTAAATTTCTCTCCCCATATCCCAGGCTTCTTTTCACAAAGAATTCGAAGTTCAGTAGTTATTACTGAAGGCCAGACAGCTTTCCATCCTTGAAATAAAATCATAAAATGTGATAAAATCACTCAAAACATGTACAAATATAAAAAATAAAAATATTTTTAAATAGACAAAAATATAAAATATACATATGTGTATATATAGAATATATATTAATATATATTAGAATATATAGAACATATCAGAAAATTAGACTATATTGAATATAATAGAATATAGAATATGTAGAATAGTATAATAGAATAATATAAAAAATAGAATTATATTATATATATAATATAAATATAATTAATATAGAGAAAAATATATGTAGATTATATTAGAATATATACAGAATATATAAATCTGGGCTTACAATCCAAGGCTTCAGATATTGCAGCCAGAGGGCAATTACAGAATAATTAAGGAAGACCTCGGGAAGACCTCATGGATGGAGATTCCTCTATTCCTCTGGATCTCAGTTCTAAAGTCTGACCACCCCTTCATGTTAAAAGTCTGGTATTTTCTAATCTGAATTTCTCTCACTGCAGCTTGCACTTGTTGCCTGTCATCTCTTTACTGAGTTTTCCAAGAAAGTTCAGTGCCTGTCTCTTCTGTAGATCTCCACTGGGAAGCTGCAGAGAGCATCGAGGTCTCCCTTCCACTTTCTCCCCCCAGTTATCAAACACAGCTGCCTTTGCCTCTGCTTACATTTGATTCCAGAATGGTTTAAATTAGAAGGTACTTTCATCTTTTTCCAAATCCTGCCAACATCAGGGACAACTTCCACTGTCCCAGACTGCTCCAAACCCAGTCCAGCCTGGCCTTGGACACTTCCTGGGGTCCAGGGGCAGTCACAGCTTCTCTGGGCAGCCTGTGCCAGGGCCTCACCATTCTCATTGTTAAAAAAAAAAAAAAAAAAATCTTTCTTATACCCAATCTAAATCGTCCCCCTTTTGGTTTAAAACCATCGCCCCTTGTCCTATCACAACAGGGTTTGTCCATGTCCTTCAAGTGCTCCAGCCCTCTGGCAACCTCGGTGGATTCTGCTGCACTTGCTCCACTGATCAGTGCCTCTCTTGAAGCAGAGAGCTCTAAAAATCAATCTTCCCTCTTCTCACCACTGCTGGGCACAGAGGAACCCTACCTTTGACCTCCAGCCTGGCCGTGGTCTTGCCAGCAGCCGTGTGGCAGCTGTACTCCCCGGAGTCAGCGCGGTTCAGGTCGCGGATGAGCAGCGTGTGCACCTTCCCCTCCTGCTGGATGCTGCACTTGTGGCTGGGCTGGATCACAGACGTGCCCTTCTTCCACTCCACGGGGACATCAGGCTGGGACAGCTCGCAGCACAGGTGGGCAGTGCCACCCTCCTGCAGCTCCAGGTTGTGCAGAGCCTTCACAAAGGTGACAGGGGCAGCTGTGGGGAGAGGGGACCAGTGCTGCTGCAGCATCCTCACCCAGCATCACCCCCAGGGCAGAGATGGGGGTTGCATTTGGAACCAGGTCGAAGAGGAACAAGCAACACAAGGCATTGGAGCAGGCCATCATTCAAAAATCCTTCTATATATCTTAAAAGAAAGGTTTTTCAGAGCTTTCAGACTTTTTTTTTGTAAATATGATCTGAAAGCATCATAAGTAGGAGATTAGTCGGGAGTATATTCGTGACACTCTTCAGCACTGATTGTGACGTGTGATCAGCTGTGTAGTTGGATGGTCTTCAAAGGATGTTAATGTTAATTGTTATATTAAATAACATCAAAGGATGTTAATATTAATTGTTATATCAAATAACATCAAAGGATGTTAATCTTCACGTACAATAAAAACAACTGGAAAGGCTGGCTCAGATGTGCCTCTCTAAATTGCTAAATTAGATTAGCAGAATCTCCCAAGATTTCCAAGGCTCCCTAATCCCAAATACACCTCTCCAGAAGTCCAAGCAGTGCCTGCCAGTACCTGCTGAACCCCTCTTGCAGGGAGGCTGCTCACCTTCCACCTTCAGCTGCGCTGCCGACGAATGCTGCCCCACTTTGAAACTGACGGACCCACGGTCCTCCAGGGTCACCTTCCTCAAGGTCAAGCTGTGACGTGTCCCTTGCACTCTGATCTCATTCATTTCGTTGGATTGCAGGGGAACATCCCCCAGGAACCACTGGGCATCCTGAGCTGCTTCCTGGGACAGCCTGCACTCGAACACCGCGTCTTCTCCTTCGTGCGTGGCCACGTCCCTCAGCCCCTCCACGATGGTGGCTGCTGCTGCTTCTTCATGGAAAGGGCAAGAGAGTTTGAGATCTGCTTTCAAGGGATGCTTCCTGGGTTAAACATGTCGTTAGGCTCTTTCTTGACAGCACTGTGTTGTTGTTATTTGAGGCCCTAAATGATAAATCTGGGGGTGTTCAGCTTGGAAGAGAAGGATTATGAGGGATTGTAAAAAGAGGAAGAAGGAGTTTTTATAGGAGTAGATAGTGACAGAAAAAAGGGGAATGGTTTCAAACTGAAAGAGGACAGGGTTAGCTTAGATGTTAGAAAGAAATTGTTCCATGTGAGGATGGTAAGGCCCTGAAACAGGTTGCCCAGAGAAGCTGTGGATGCCCCTGGATCCCTGGAAGTGTCCAAGGCCAGGCTGGACAGGGCTTGGAGCAACCTGGGACAGTGGAAGGTTGGAACTAAATTATCTTGAAGAGCTCTTCCAACCCAAACCATTCTGTGATTCTAAACTCAGGAAAATATAGGTACACAGGCATGCAGCAACATATTACAATGCTACAGGTGCATAATTCATGTCTGCATGTGTATTAAAAGCTTGCAAGTTATACTGTGTGTTGCATGCACAATAAATATTTCATATGTGTATAATCATAACCTGTGTGCTGTGAAGAAATTGTCAAACAATTCCCATGGGTGAAAATTAATTATCATTAAACTAAAGAAGCAGTGACCAAAGAGAGGTAACTGACACAGTTCTTAGCCCTGTGAAACCCCTCTCATCTCTGAGATCCTCGCTTCAGGATGAGGTTTGGCTGCCAAATTAGTCAATGCTGTGCCCCTGCCGTGGTGCCAAGCTGTGCCCAGCCCTTCCCCATGAAGAGCCCCACCTTTCAGCTGCACTGCTGCCGTGGTTTGCTGGTCCCCTGTGTCACAGGTGTAGTCCCCAGCATCAGCTTGGCTCAGGTTGTGGATGGTGAGCTCAGCCACGGCCCCGTCCTGGCGCATCCTGTACTTGTCACTGGCTCGCAGCACTGTGCCCCCCTTCTTCCACTGCACAGGGGTGCTGGGGTTGGACACCTCACAGCTCAGGGTGACAGTGCCGCCCTCCTCAGCTTGCTGGTTCTGGAGGGGTTGTGTGAAGGTGACTGGAGAAGCTAAATCAAGAGCAATGAGAGGGGGAAAAATTCATGTGTCATTGCTGACCGCGTAACTAAGCCTTGTGTTTGATGAAACTCTGTTGCCGTCGTAAATTTGGTTCAAACTCAATTCCAAAGTTAGTTTGGAAGCAAAACAAGGAATGACAGAGGGTGCTGTGTGGGAAATGGATTTGTAGAAAGTTCTCAAAGCCTGACAGAAGGTCCACATAGGGTGTGCATCTGTATGCAAACTTAGAGAGAAGAAATGCTGACTTAGAAATGCCATGGAATAGGACAGACATTGTTGAGAGAGAAATGGAGCTAGAAAAAAGTTTCAA